>JAYESA010000010.1:131802369-132187369 GCA_036927795.1 Iris macrosiphon | reverse complement strand
AATTGACTCTCCAAAGTGCTCTGAGCCACATCCGGGAAGAACTTCTCTTTGAAAAGCTCCTTGAAAGCTCTCCAAGTAATTCCCGGTGCTGATATCCTGGGTTCCGTCCTAAACCATGTCAGCGCAATATTGAGCATCATACTACCTGCCTCTTCTACCTGCAAGCTCTCAGGAATCTGCGCCAATCGTAGGTCCCTCTCAATGTCCTCTATCCAGTCATCTACATACAAGATTCCCTCGGTGCCCAAAAAGTCCATATGCCCCATCCTCTTAAAGTCAATGATAGTCCCTGGCCTCGGCTGCTGAGGGATAAACTGAGGTGGTACCGTCTGTAGCTAGACTGCGGTAGTGCTCTCAACTACTGCGAGCGCAATCTGGTGGGCATTCTCCACGCTCTATCATAGGACCTCTGACTGTCGCTGTTGCGCCTCCATCAGCTGCTAAAAAAGAGCGAACATCTGCGTCTGATCGACTGCGGGTGGTAGGAATGGAAGATCCCCTGCAACTGTTGGTGCTGTCCTCTAAACCGGAGGTGGAGCACCTCCGAAAGCTGCTGTAGAAACTCCCACCTGGATCGGTAAATTCGACCTCTGGAACATAGCTGCTGGAACAGCGTCTGATGGTGCTGCCCTCATAGGTGATGAAGTGACTGATCGTGGTGACATTGTGCCTGAGCGCTGGAAATGTGTCTTCGGCGGCATCCTGATGACAGATTCGAAATAAGAAATCAATATTGAGCAAGATACGATATCATCAAGGAAGGACAAAAAATTTCAAGGAAAGCGATATTTAGAATGAAGATGGCAAGATTTAATTATATTGGAATTATTTCTAGTTGTGATTAAGTATCCCTCTCATCCTAGTATCCTATATCCTATCCTATCGCAGGCTAGCATTAGTACAACTAAGTCATTGCACTACCATGATATCGCACTATTGTGAAGTATAACCTGCATGGGCCACCACTAAAAATGTGTCATGACCCGCACCCGGTATAGGGGCCCGAGTACGTGGGTACGTCCAGCCTACGCCGCAGCATCAGTGGTAGAACATTGTCTTGGTCTATTATACTATCTAATATCTCACACAATGTATATAAAATACTGTTATGCCATCTCAATTCTAAATGATACTCAATTACATATAAAACTAAAGGAAGATGTATGCACGATATGGAATAGAAAGAAAAGAAATACAAGTCTTAATACATCACATGTCTAACTCAAAACTAAACACAACTCAAGATCTCAAAACATATAATACAATCCATAATCTAAAATAGAAACAACTACTATAAGGTATGGTAATCTAAATGGCCTTAGTAACTGGCACTATATCCTCAGGTGACACTCCATCTGTCGGTCCGTAGTGAATGGGACACATCCTCTCTAACCATTTATCTGAAAAATATTTTCCAGTCAGGAATGGAGCAAAGTACAACCCAATAGCAGTTTCAATTAATTGATAACAATTATAAACAGAAATAAGGAATATTATACAAGACGAGAAATAATAAACAATATCAGTGGTAGTAGAAGAATGGGTAAACAATGAACAATATAGTATACATTGATCACGATGAATAGAATAAGACAATAGAATGAAACAATGAAGTAGAATGTGGTAAAGAACTGTAACTATGCTAAGTGATAGAAATACTAGTTAGATATGTGATCTGCTAGGGTGAACATTGTCTACTTTAACGTTGGATAAATATTGTCTAAGTTAAACATTGAACATTGTCTAGGATTTGATCACATATCTAGCTAACACTTCCTCTTTCCCCCAACTAGTACAATGGATCAAACCATGACACGTTGTGATGCAAGATACTCAAGGCCATATAAACAATAAACCTTGAACATTAAATATTGAGTATTGAATATTGAACATTGTCTAAGTTAAACATTGAACATTGAAACATTGAACATTGTCTAAGTTAAATATTGAACATTGAACATTGAACACTGAACATTGAACATTAAAATATTGTCTAAGTTAAACATTGAGAACACGAGGAACAATGAACAATATATATAATATCCCATGACTGATCCAAGTGTATACTAGTCCGTGTACCAATGTGTCAAGAGTCATGTAAAATATTTCTAAATACTTGTATTATAGTAATTATCAAATAATAGAAACTACTAGAGAATGTACTCGTCTGTTATCCAAGCAATTAATGTCAAACTGTGTCCCAACTGGTGTCACACAAACATATATATAGAATATCACATTAATACAATGTGTTAGATTGAATTTAAGTTAAACTAGTCAACATCTAGGTCACAAGGCTATTTCTAAGTCAAACCGACTATTTCTAGGGTGTATGAGTCTACACTAGGATACTAAGTCAATACACTATGAAATTAAGCTATGCTAATTAATTTAAGATATTAAGAACTACACAAAATGCCGTATTCTAAGATACGCAAATTTTATATATGAAAATAGTATTTTTAGATATATATATATATATATATATATATATATATATACAAGTCAATAATTATAATAATATAACAAAACAATAAAAAAGGTTGGAGGACTTGGCTATTGAGGAATTAAAGAAGAGGTTGACGTCTGCTCCTATTTTGATGTTGCCATCAGGGTCTGGAGGTTTTACTATTTATAGTGATGAATCGAAGAAAGGTCTGGGTTGTATTCTTCAGCAGAATGGAAAAGTGATTGCCTATGCATCTAGGTAATTGCGTCCTCAAGAGAAGAACTATCATATCCACGATTTGGAGTTAGTAGCAGTCATCTTTGTCCTGAAGTTGTAAAAATACTATTTGTACGGAGAGCGTGTGGAGATCTTCACAGACCATAAGAGTTTGAAATACGTTTTCACTCAGAGGGAGTTGAACATGAGGCAGCATTGGTGGCTGGAACTGATAAAAGATTTTGACATATCTTTGCAGTATCGTCCTAAAAAATCTAATGTAGTTGCCGATGCCTTGAGCAGGTATCCGGTAGCTATGTCGTTGATGCATGATCGATATTTTTTGGAGGACTTGGAATAAGATCATAGTTCCTGGTTATGCTATGCAGATGTGGGGGTTACAGATACACTCAGAGTTGATGGTTAGAATCAAGGTAGCCCAGTGTGAGGATGTATTTCTAAGGAGCATCCGAGCTCAGGTGAGAGCAGGATTGAAGGATAATTTTACCATTGTTGAGGATGGTTCTTTGCGGCATGGTGTTAGATTGTATGTGCCTAGTGGGGAGCTGCGTGAGTAGGTGTTACAGGAAGTGCATCACTCTCAGTATTCCATACATCCAGGTGCCAACAAGATGTATCAGGATATGAGATAGAGTGTGTGATGGTATGGCATGAAGAGGGAAGTGGCACAATTTATATCCAGATGCTTAGTGTGCCAGCAGGTGAAAGCCGAGAGGCAGAGGCTAGGTAGTTTACTTCAGCCATTACCTATTCTAGGGTGGAAATGGAAGCGTATTACTATAGATTTTGTGTCCGGACTTTCACGATCTCCAGGAGGGAAGGATACGATTTGGGTCATCGTTGACAGGTTGACCAAGTCGGCCCACTTTTTGCCTTTCAAGGTGGGTTTGTCTACGGAGAAGCTGGCAGAGATGTATGTGAGGTAGATCATCAGGATACATGGGATTCTCGTCAGCATAGTCTCAGATCAGGATAGTCGTTTTACTTCTCATTTTTGGAGGAGTTTGTAGGAGAGTTTGGGCACCCAGCTCAAGTTCAGTACTGCATATCACCTCCAGACGGATGGACAGTCAGAGAGGACTATTCAGACTCTCAAGGATATACTATGCACCTGTGTACTAGATTTTGGGAGATCTTGGGTGGACCATGTCACGCCCCAGTCCCAAAAATGACGAGGGACTGAGCACGTGAGCAATGGCCAGCAGCACGCACCGATGGACAACCCAATTTAATGGATCCATCAGGGCATGCTTAAGCTGTAGTCTAGCAGTACTAAGTACAAGTCTCAGGTATTACTTATCTCATCCACAGAACAAACACAGATTAATTGCCAGAATTAATGCAATGGAAATAAATAAGCAATATTAAATAAGGTTATCTCGGGAAATAATCCGAGAATTATTCTGTTACATTTAAGGAAACATAGACTGGAAATAAAATACTGAAAAGGAAATACTGTGTAGCTGAAGCCGGTGCTCAGGTGAAGTCTTCGGCCACTATCTCGTCCTCGGTTCCGGGTTCTGCTCCAAGGAGTGCTCCTGTACCGTACACCTCGGGGTAGTTCTCCTCGGCTATACCTGGGGACATAGTCCATTCCAGGTCCTCAGGCGACATAACAAGGTACAGAAAATACAAGCCAAAACATATGCAGTGCAGCAATAATGAAACAGCAGAGTAAATATGTAAACCAGCTAGTGATATGCAAGTGAGAGTTTTAGTCATACTCAGGCTGACTACTACAGGATCAGTGTCGAAGAAACCATAGCAGTATTTTCTCGAGGAGCCAGTAAGGAACCAAAGCTCTGTATCAGAGTCTAAGGCACCGCCAGATATAAGTATTTATATTATATTATATTCAGCCTTGATATGACAATACTCTCCCCACCCCATGTAATCTCACGTCACAGTTCCAGAATGTCACAGGTACAAGTCACGCAAGATTGAACTAATACAATGAGTCAGGATAGAATCTAAGCATGTAAACTGTAATGACATGAAAATGTAACCTATATGGAATCACCAGGTATTTCTCCGGCAATTCCGTCACATGAATAGTGTCAGGTGTCCTGGGTTAAGCAGTTAAACAAGTTTACTTAGGCATCTACAAGAAATCAAGTAAATACTATAACCAGAAATATCTGAGAAGTGGCAAGCTTTGTTTGCCCACTGATGTATAAACAAGTCCAGAAAATAACTAGCAAGCTGCAGGGTTTGGCAAGGTACACTTGCCTGAGGTTCCTATTCGGTTTGCAGTTCTGACTTTGGCGAGAATTGCATGCGATACTCCGGTTGCTGAAACAAACATCACCATCAGATCCAGAAAATATCAATCAGCTAGAAACGCCTGTCCTTGGGTCCAATTTGGAGACAAGGGCAAAAACGGCAGTTTTGGGCCAAAACGGGGTCCACCGGTGGGCCCGCTTTGCACCGAAAAACGCATCCGGGTCAAAGGTCTCCAAATTCACCAAACTCAGTGTCAACAGGTCAGAAACGCTGATACGAACCCAACGGAACTTTCAGAATTGAATTCCGATGAGCCGAACACAAAATCGTCCATCGAGCGGGGCCTGTGGGGCCCACGACACGCGATTTTGTCAACGTTCTCAGAATCGAACCAAACTTGACCCACAGGACCAGCGTATCGCTACGAGTCCGATGACGTAAGTTTCGTCTCGATCCGACGTGTGTACACAAAGTTAGGGCACGTTCCAGAAAGTACGGATACGGGGCGATGTCCGCGGATACGCGTTGATCCCGGTGTGCACGCACTCCCGAATCGACTTCTGCGAACTCCCACACGTCTGTATCGATGAGGCGCACGTATCTGTGAAGACCGTGCGCGACCAAGTCGTCCTGTTTGGCGGGGCGTACTCAGTTCCGGGGTAAAACAGGGTCTGGTTTTTCCTGTTTTTGGATCGCGGTGTGCAATCACCACAGGAAACGATGCCCCGAACAGTTTGTTCGGACATCGAGAGGGTCATACAGGCTTCGCAACGCAATTTGCGGAATCGAAAACGGAGCTACGAACAAAAAGTTACACGCACCTGAAGGAGACCCGAAAATCAGGGTCGAACCGTGTCCGACATGTGTCCGACTCGTGTCGGACACAGGGCTGAATTAGGGTTAGGGTTAGGGTCTGGCTTGGGAATTCCGGCGAGGGCGGCGGAGAAGGCGGCGTGGGGGGGCTGGCTGCGGCGGTGCCGGCGCAGATCGGCGGAGGCGGCGCAGGTCCGGAAGCGGCCGGAGCAGCGGTGGGGGCTGCGGGCTGCTGAAGAGGAGGAAGGAGGAGAGGGAGGCGGCGCTGCTGACCGGAGGAGGCGGGGCGAGGGTGGCGAGGCGGTGCAGGGGTGGCGCCGGAGGCTGGCGGCGGTGCGACGACGTTCGGCGAGGCGGTGGTCGGGGTGGAGCGGGTGACCGGAGAGGGGGAATTAGGGTTTATATAGGGTGCCGGCGGGGAGAGCGGAGGCCGAGGGTGGCGGGCGTCGTGGCGACGTGGCGGAGCTCGCGGGGCTCGCGGGGGTGCATGGCCGAGCGGATCGGGCGGCCGCGGCCGGGCGGGGCGGCGCGGGAAGCGGGCAGCGAGGGGTCGTGGGTGAACGGGTCTGCCGGGTCGGGTTCGGTCGGGCGGACCCGACCCGACCCGATAGGGGAGCGGGTTGGGCCGACCCAACGGGCTGGGCTGGGCTCAGGGTTAATGGACCGGGCTTTAAAAAAACAAATATAATAATAACTAAATAAATAAATCAGTAAATAACTAAATAATTAAATAAATAATTATTTTTAGGTGTTTAAAAATAGGTCCGGGGTCCAATAAATTCCAGAAAAATTGCCCTAAGTCCAGTTTTTCATTTTACATCCAAAAATATTATTTTCATAATATTTTAATATTATTTAATATCAATTAAAAATCATTGAATAATTAAAACCCTGTTCTTAAATTACAGAAAATTTCCAGAAAAATCCAGAAAATTGTAAAAAATCCAGGTTTTAAAATTTTAAAAATTCAGGGGGTTTACAATCTACCCCCTTAAGAGGATTGTGTCCTCGCAATCAAAGAATAACCGGTCAACAGAGATGATGCGGTCGCAAACATCGTTTGAAAACACATCACAAGATACTTAGGAAAGTACCGTTTCCCTAAAAATTAAAAGTTTACACTTTCCAGGAAAATCTAGTTAAAACTATAACTTTTATGAAAACCAGGTTGTTATTAATAAGTTGCAATTTACTAGGTTGGGGCTGAGGTCACGAACCAACGGGCACAAACTACGACAAGACTGGAAACAGAAAACTATAAATCACTTACTTGCATCAGCTTCCTGCACAGTCATCGCGTAAGCTTGCTCTCGTCCTTGAGGTACATTCCTCTGCTGTTGCTGAGCTTGCTGGTAAGGTGCTGCTCGAGGTGCTGGTGGAGTTTGCTGGTTCGCCCTTGGTGCTCCTTCTCTACGCTCAGGGCAGTCTCTCACTGCATGCTGTCTGGATCCGCAGCCTAAGCATAGCCCGAGTTTATGTCTACATTCCTTCTCGACATGGCCTATCTTGCCGCAGTGGTAACAGGTAGGAAGGTAGAAGGCTTTTTGTGCTGCTGCTGCTGGCGAGCTTATTTGTTGACGTTTTGCAGACTCCTCCTGTGCTGCTTTGGTCGGTGCGGATGGGGAAGGCCGCTTCAGTCTGGTCTCTCTCTTGGTGACGCGCTCTATACGTCGAGCCGCAGCAAGAACGTCCGAGTATGATGTTGGTGCGACGGACCCAATTAGTTTCTGCAGCTCAATGTTCAGTCAGTCGAAAAATTTCTCGGCCTTCTCTTCCTCAGTCGGGATCAGGGTGGGGGCAAAGTGGCTCAGACGAATAAATTCTGCGTTGTACTCTTCCACCGTCATAGAGTCCTGAGTGAGGCGATTGAATTTGTCCCGCAGTTCTGATCGAGCGATGGCAGAAATGTACATCTCCTGGAAGAGTCTGGAGAACTCCTCCCAGGTGACTCGGTCTGGTCCGAGTCGCGTCTCCTCGGATAGCCACCAGTGATGAGTGTTGTCCGTCAATTGCATTCTGACGGCTGTCATCCAGCGTTCCCGTGGAAGTTCAGCTGCTTCAAGTTGATGCCGAATGTTGGTGAGCCACTCATGAACTTCTGTGGGCTCCTCTTTTCCAAAAAAAGTGCGGGGCTTCAGTTGGCGGAAGTCAGTGATTGAGCCTGTAGTTGGCCGTTGAGCTGGTAGGTTGGCCTGCTCTAGTGCAGTTACAATGCTGTCCCTCAAGAAATTAGCTTCGCGACGCTGAGCCTCGTGTTGAACTTGTTGCTGAGCTTGCATCATCGCGTAGATCATCTAAAATATTTGTTGCCCGTCGATTGGCTGTCCTGGTGGGAACACGGGCATTGGTGGGACGAACTGCGGCGGAGGTGGGATGTCATCGCGCCGGAATCGGGAGGTAGGTTGACCTGCCGGCTGGCTCTGTTGAGTTATGGGGATTCCTCCGACTGGTGTCACTTCGTCGTCGTAGGTGACACCTGTAGCTTGTGGCGTTCTGGCGGGAGTCTCGTTGCATTCTTGTGGGTCCATTTCCCTATATCCAAAAATACCCAATAAGAGGCGCACAGGAAACAAGGCAAGATGCAAGTTCAAGTTAGTTCGAATACGATACAGATATCAAAATGATTCAAGCAAGTGGATGAGATCCTAAAAACTTATCCTATCTTATTGTAGGCCTGTTCGGTCCCTAAGTTGAAACCGAACAATTTAGTCGTGGACCTGCATGGGCCACCACAAAAATCATGTCACGCCCCAGTCCCAAAAATGACGAGGGATTGAGCACGTGAGCAATGGCCAGCAGCACGCACCGATGGACAACCCAATTTAATGGATCCATCAGGGCATGCTTAAGCTGTAGTCTAGCAGTACTAAGTACAAGTCTCAGGTATTACTAATCTCATCCACAGAACAAACACAGATTAATTGCCAGAATTAATGCAATGGAAATAAATAAGCAATATTAAACAAGGTTATCTCGGAAAACAATCCGAGAATTATTCTGTTACATTTAAGGAAACATAGACTGGAAATAAAATACTGAAAAGGAAATACTGTGTAGCTGAAGCCGATGCTCAGGTGAAGTCTTCGGCCACTATCTCGTCCTCGGTTCCGGGTTTTGCTCCAAGGAGTGCTCCTGTACCGTACACCTCGGGGTAGTTCTCCTCGGCTATACCTGGGGACATAGTCCATTCCAGGTCCTCAGGGGACATAACAAGGTACAGAAAATACAAGCCAAAACATATGCAGTGCAACAATAATGAAACAGCAGGGTAAATATGTAAACCAGCCAGTGATATGCAAGTGAGAGTTTTAGTCATACTCAGGCTAACTACTACAGGATCATTGTCGAAGAAACCATAGCAGTATTTTCTCGAGGAGCCGGTAAGGAACCAAAGCTCTGTATCAGAGTCTAAGGCACCGCCAGATATAAGTATTTATATTATATTATATTCAGCCTTGATATGACAATACTCTCTCCATCCCATGTAATCTCACGTCACAGTTCCAGATTGTCACAGGTACAAGTCACGCAAGATTGAACTAATACAATAAGTCAGGATAGAATCTAAGCATGTAAACTGTAATGACATGAAAATGTAACCTATACGAAATTACCAGGTATTTCTCCGGCAATTCCGTCACATGAATAGTGTCAGGTGTCCTGGGTTAAGCAGTTAAACAAGTTTACTTAGGCATCTACAAGAAATCAAGTAAATACTATAACCAGAAATATCTGAGAAGTAGCAAGCTTTGCTTGCCCACTGATGTATAAACAAGTCCAGAAAATAACTAGCAAGCTGCAGGGTTTGGCAAGGTACACTTGCTTGAGGTTCCTGTTCGGTTTACAGTTCTGACTTCGGCGAGGATTGCAGGCGATACTCCGGTTGCTGAAATAAATATCACCATCAGATCCAGAAAATATCAATCAGCTAGAAACGCCTGTCCTTGGGTCCAATTTGGAGACAAGGGCAAAAACGGCAGTTTCGGGCCAAAACGGGGTCCACCGGTGGGCCCGCTTTGCACCGAAAAATGCGTCCCGGTCAAAGGTCTCCAAATTCACCAAACTCAGTGTCAACAGGTCAGAAACGTTGTTACAAATCCAACGAAACTTTCAGAATTGAATTCCGATGAGCCGAACACAAAATCGCACGTCGAGCGGGGCCTGTGGGGCCCACGACACGCGATTTCGTCAACGTTCTCAGAATCGAACCAAACTTGACCCACAGGACCAGCGTATCGCTGCGAGTCCGAGGGCGCAAGTTTCGTCTCGATCCGACGTGTGTACACAAAGTTAGGGCACATTCCAGAAAGTACGGATACGGGGCGATGTCCGCGGATACGCGTTGATCCCGGTGTGCACGCACACCCGAATCGACTTCTACGAACTCCCACACGTCCGTATCGACGAGGCGCACGTATCTGTGAAGACCGCGCACGACCAAGTCATCCCGTTTGGCAGGGCGTACTCAGTTCCGGGGTGAAACAGGGTCTGGTTTTTCATGTTTTTGGATCGCGGTGTGCGATCACCACAGGACGCGATGCCCCGAACAGTTTGTCCGGACACCGAGAGGGTCACACAGGCTTCGCAACGCAATTTGCAAAATCGAAAACGGAGCTACGAGCAAAAAGTTACACGCACCTGAAGGAGACACAAAAATCAGGGTCGAACCGTGTCCGACACGTGTCCGACTCGTGTCGGACACAGGGCTGAATTAGGGTTAGGGTTAGGGTCTGGCTTGGGGATTCCGGCGAGGGCGGCGGAGACGGCGGCGTGGGGGGGCTGGCTGCGGCGGTGCCGGCGCAGCTAGGCGGAGGCGGCGCAGGGCCGGAAGCGGCCGGAGCAGCGGCGGGGGCTGCGGGCTGCTGAAGAGGAGGAAGGAGGAGAGGGAGGCGGCGCTGCTGGCCGAAGGAGGCGGGGCGAGGGCGGTGCAGGGGTGGCGCCGGAGGCTGGCGGCGGCGCGGCGACGTTCGGCGAGGCGGTGGTCGGGGTGGAGCGGGTGACCGAAGAGGGGGAATTAGGGTTTATATAGGGTTCCGGCGGGGAGAGCGGAGGCCGAGGGTGGCGGGCGTCGTGGCGACGTGGCGGAGCTCGCGGGGCTCGCGGGAGTGCGTGGCCGAGCGGATCGGGCGGCCGCGGCCGGGCGGGGCGGCGCGGGAAGCGGGCAGCGAGGGGTCGTGGGTGAACGGGTCTGCCGGGTCGGGTCCGGGTCGGGTTCGGTCGGGCGGACCCAACCCGACCCGATAGGGGAGCGGGTTGGGCCGACCCAACGGGCTGGGCTGGGCTCAGGGTTAATGGGCCGGGCTTTAAAAAAAACAAATATAATAATAACTAAATCAGTAAATAACTAAATAATTAAATAAATAATTATTTTTAGGTGTTTAAAAATAGGTCCGGGGCCCAATAAATTCCAGAAAAATTGCCCTAAGTCCAGTTTTTTATTTTACATCCAAAAATATTATTTTCATAATATTTTAATATTATTTAATATTAACTAAAAAATATTGAATAATTAAAACCCTGTTCTTAAATTACAGAAAATTCCCAGAAAATTTCAGAAAATTGTAAAAAATCCAGGTTTTAAAATTTTAAAAATTCAGGGGGTTTACAGACCATCTCCATTTGGTAGAGGTTGCTTACAACAACAGCTACCAGGCTAGTATAGAGATATCACCATTTGAGGCTCTGTACGGTCGGAGATGCCGTACTCCCTTGTCATGGGACGATATTGGAGATAGAGTTTTGCTAGGGCCAGAGATGGTTGTGGATGCAGTGGAGAAGGTTAAGTTGATCAGAGACAGACTTCGAGTGGCGCAGGACAGACAACGACATTGGGCCGATAGCCATCGGAGACCTTTGGAGTTTGAAGTATAGTTTTAGATTTTGTTTTGTGCTTGATATTGGTTATTTATTATAGATTAAGTTCTTAATGTTGTATTTTGTTCTAGGTTGGTGGTATGGTATTTCTTTGGATTTCTCCGACACGAGGCACGATTCGTTTCGGTGGAGGCGGGAAGCTTAGTCCACGATTCATCGGACCTTTCAGTATTCTCGAGAGGGTCGGTGCAGTTGCTTACAGACTAGACTTGCCATCTGCATTGGAGGGAGTGGACAATGTGTTTCACGTGTCATAGTTGAGATGGTACGTGGCAAATCTTAGTCGCGTGTTGGATCACTCAGAGATAGAGGTGGGCCCTACTCTTAGCTATCCAGAGCAGTCAGTTAAGATTCCGGATCGGAGAAAGAAGTTGTTGAGGAACCAGACTATTTCCTTGGTACGTGTTGCATGGAGGTATCACTCTCAGGGGGGAGTCTACCTGGTAGAGAGAGGATAAAATGCGAGAGCGTTACCCATATTTGTTTGTGGCTTGAGGTATGTTCTTTCCTGATTCTATTCTGTTTTGTTCTGTTTTATTTTTTGGAGGTAGTTTCATCTTTGAATTTTAAGGACAAAATTATTTTAAGGGGTTTAGACTTGTCACTACCATATTTTCTAGAAAAAAATATTTTGGTCTTTTTAGAATTAATTAAATATTGTGCATGTTGAATATTTATTTATTATATTATTTATTTAGTATTAGATGTTAGTTTATTATTTTATACTTGTGTTAGTGGACCTAACTAGTTTAGATTAGATCCATGGACCAACATTAAATTCTAGTTAGAATTGAGCCAAATAAGAAGCCCAATCATTAGGAGGAGGATTAATTAAGTTAAACCAATTATACTAGAACCTTTCCTCCTTAGTTATTTCTTCATGAGAAGCCCCAAGGGATATTTTAGACTTTATATAGTTGCTTGGGGAAGGGAGAATGTGGATGGCCTAGTAATGGAGGGAGGGAAAATTCTCTCTCTTTATTTTTTATTTCAAATCTAGATCTAAAATTTTCTCTTCCAAATTTATTTATTCTCACATCAAATTCTACCCAAATTTCTTCCTAATTCCTTTCCAAATCATCATTGGAGGCTATTTAAGCAAGGATCTACAAGGAGAAAATAAGGATCTACAAGGAGAAAGCAAGGATCTACAAGGAGGAGAAAGGATCTACAAGTTGGAGGCTCTTTTCACTCAATTTGGAGGTTTCATTGGGAATCCATCTTCCAATAGGTATAATTCAGTTTTACCCTTTAATTAGACTCTAAATTTATGTTTTAATTATTAAGAACCACCCCATATTCTAAGACTACCCATAGGAATTGGAATTAGGTTCATAGGAGGCCTATGTAGAAAGTTATGTGTTGTTTTGTGTCAATTTTAGAAGAATTCCGAGATTGACACATCTTGTGTTTGTCAATTAGTCAATTGGACCAAATTGACATGTGTTTGATTATGTGTGGCTAGTGTCATGTCCATAATTGGATACGTGTAGGCCGTATCCCAACAATTTAGAAATACGGATTGATTTGGGGGTTTTCCTCTGACACGGGGGGTTTTGAGCATGTCATATTTTGACACGGACACGTAGATGAGTGATTAGCTCTTCGTATTGTTCATAATTATTATTTTAGACTTACTCGTGTTCGTTGAAATACAATTGGTTGTGTGATGGAGCCATATCGCAAGTGTATCATAGATCTAGTGTGATACGGGTGCGATGCACTCCACATGTTTGTTTTCTTATATTTTAATTTAATATAACTTGGTTATAGCTATTAGAGTATTATAATTGTATGATTATGTGTATATATGTATAGTGATATTATGTATGTATATATATATATCTATATTATTATATAGATATATATATATATATATATATATATATATATATATATATATATATATATATATATGTATAGTGATTGGTGTTTATATGTATATATAGACATATGAATGAGGTATACACACACACACACACACATATATATATATATGTGTGTGTGTGTGTGTGTGTGTGTGTGTGTGTGTGTGTGCGCGCACGCGCTAGGGGGGCGGGTTGCTGCAACAGCAGCAGCAAGAGGGCAGCAGCAGCTGCATCAGTAAGAGGGTAGCAGCAACAACAAATGCAGCAGCAACAGCAAGGGCAGCAGCAACAGCAGCTGCAGCAGCAGCAATAGCAAGGGCAGCAGCAGCAACTGCAGTAGCAGCAGCAACAACAAGAGCAAGAGCAGCTAGAGCAACAACTTCGTGATGTGCACTCGAAAGGGAGGTTAGCATTGACTTATAGCTTAAGTCAGTAAGTTGTATAGGTAACTAGTTAAGTTTTATATATATATATATATATATATATATATATATATATATGTAGATGAATACTAGTTAGCATTGATTAGTAGTAGTATTTCTAGATTACCTTGAGATGCCAAGGTAATGAGAGTGAGGTATCTTGGGTACGGGTATTGAAGATCCGAAGGGGTATGTTAGTATAGTAGTTTAGTATTGTATTGTCATAAGTTTATGTACATATTAGTGTATAGTAAGGTATATGGGTATTAATTATAAGTTAGATATTGAATTACCTTGAGATACCAAGGTAATGTCAAGGTATTAGGTTTTATTCAAGGTATTGGATTTAAACATCAAGATGAGTGTGTAGGTGGTGTGATACAGCTTTTGGTTCAAAGCCAAGGTATCCACTTAGCATTAGTTTAGTTAGGAGTATTATATATTGTTGTTTGTATTTATGTACTATAATATTTTTATATCTAATTAATTGTGTATCTTATGATACGGTATCTTGTTGGTTTTCTAGTATCCTAGTATAGCTAGTATGGCCTAGTTACATAGTGTATGGACCCAATATCCTAGAGATAGACTCATACAACCTAGAAATAGCTAGTTTGACCAAGCTTGACTAGTTTGACCTAGAGTTGACCTAGTTTAATTTTTTTTACTTAGAAATAGTTTTATGACCTAGAAGTTGACTAGTTTAACTTATTTTCATTACAGAACCTTGTATTGATGTAATATTCCATAATTAGGTCTTTGAGGCACCATACCAGGCATCTTTGATATTGTTCACCAAATTTTATGCGAATACATTCTATGATAGTTTTTTATTTATGATATCCTCTATGTCTCTTGTATCGAGTGTAGATATCCTTGATTTCTTGACACGATGGTTACACGGATTGGTATATCCGGATCTCGTCATGAAATATTATTCTTTGGTATTTATGGTGTATCTTATACAAGCCCTATTTCCTTGTTCTTCTTGTACATATACTGACATTAATTCTTGGGGAGACTAGCTACCTATCCAGTGAATCTCGTATCATAACGTATCATGGTTGGATCCACTATACCAATCAGGGGCGAAGAGTATACAGCGTAGATATGTGATCATACCCTCCTTGTGCATGTCTTGTTCCTTGAATAGTGTTAATCATATACTGCACGTATGATTAACCAGGCCATAATCCTTGTGCAAGTTTTCAAGCCGATCACATGTTAAAGCTGATACTCACTCACTTAGTTATTAGTATTTCTTTTTTTATTTTTATATTGCTCATTCTCATATTTATTTCCAGTATTTCCTTTATTGCATATCTCTTGTATTTGTATATTGCATCTTGTATATTCACATATATTTACTGTTACATAGTTTATATCATTTATTAGAACTGCTTTAGAGATGTACTTTGCTCCTTTCCTTACTGGATATATTTTTCCCATATGACGCTGAGGAGTGGTACCCCACTCACTAAGGGCCTCAGGAGCCAGAGACCTTGGCTCAGGAGGGTCTCATCCCGATTGAGACAGACAACCCAGGACTTGTAGCTCAGTAATAAGATCTTTTGTACTTGATTTATCTCCAGCTCAGTTATTAGTATTTCTTGACTCATTGAATATTATTTTGTCTCATGAGTTATATTTGTGACTCTTCTATTCTTTTATCATATTCATGCTTTATTCCAACTTATAGATCTATGATTGAGTAATCATACTACATTGGTGGCATATTTATATCTTGATTTTTAGATAGATAGATTACCCAAATAGCGTTCTACCGTCGATGCTGCAGCATAGGCTGGGCGTTGTTCACTACTTGCATCCCTACACCGGGTGCGGGTTGCGACACTGCCTGTCCTTCTTGGTCTCGTCTTCTTGACTCACTAGTAGAGAGTGAAGGACTGGAAGAGCTAGACTTCCTATCTTCCCTTATGGAAGAGGCCTTCCGAGCATAATAACATAAAATAAAGGGCAGCTCCTCTTACTCTGATGCTTGTACCTGTTCTTTGGATTGCAGCCGGGTGGGTACCTTTGGTTGCAGCCGCTGAAATACCGACTGCCTGTTTGTAGGTACTGCTACTTTGTTACAACAGCAGTTGATGATAATGCTAGCACAGTAATGCCCTGGGGAGGATACTTTATATGTCTTAGTTGATTCCCTCGCTTTGCGCTTGTGATTGATCACTTTGTGCAAGTCAAACGAGGGCTGCTTCACCTTTGCACCATTCTTATGAGTCCGGGTAGGTCGAGCACATGGGTGCGTAGGGGTTGACTTTGCTTCCTGACCTAGGATTTGTACAAGAACTTTTCTCAACTTGCTAATGTAAGAATCTTTAGACTGACCCTTTCTAATTGCCACTGTGGGCTGGAAGCATGGGTCGGTATTGTACAACTTTTCGTTAAGGGCACTTATTATAGTTAGCGGCGCCTATTGACGGTCGGTCGAATGGGCAATTGCTTGAGCTTGGCGAGCTCGCATTGTCCTAGACTTCTTCGTCCTAGCATGCGCCGGTGCATAGTATGAAGGGTCTAAGTTCATATCTTCGACTTTTTTAGCATGGCGCATGGAGTCAGCACTGCATAAGATTTAGTCAAAGACGGAACTTCTGTTTCTATCCTGGTCGCATACGACCATCTGCCTACGACCGCCGATTGTGCCGCATAATCCTCCTTATGCAGCTTTTGACGTGGCCGCATGGAACGTGTCTTAGCACTCAAACTTCTGGCATCGTTGTATTTTTCTCTGCCAGAGCTCAAGTGCTGAGCACCTTTCTTGTTAGAAGAGGCTGCCGCATAAAAGGCGTCAGCTCATATCGACGCATGATGTGCGTCCCCTGCGACAGGGAGAGAGACGGGGAGTGCATGCTCTACAGTTGAGTAAGAAACAGCGGCCATTGTAACCCATGTCCTGCGGATCTTCTTAGGCTTTGCCAGCCTTGGAGAAGCACCGCCCTCAGAGAGCATTTTCTCAAAGGCTTGCTGGTCGAAGCGTACAACCAGCATCCTCTGGGTCAAACCCAGCTTCGACGTGTCGGACTGCGTCACGACCTTCTTATCAGAGGAGAAAGAAGCTCCCCAGCAGAGTCGCCACCTTATTTTTCATTAAAGTAAGTTTGGGAAACCTTCATTTAATAACAAACAAAAATTATAAAGAAATCCTAGACAGAAAATCTAAATACAATATTTTTGATCTGGGTAATGTGACGATCTGCAATGACTATTTTACGATATTGATGGTCTGACAAGGGAATGTGGATGCGCTCTTCTCTCATCTATCTTCTCTCTCTTGAGCTTGTGTGCACGTACGTAGCTCGCCTGGAGGGGTATGGTCTCTGATGTAGAAAAACCAGCCATTGGAACGTCCAAGTTGCTCCTATTTATAGCCATCATGTTGGTGGGCTATAGGTGCCGCATATGCTTATGTTTGGTGGCCGCAGGGGGGCTCCTTCAACAGAATGTGGTTGTAACTGTAAAAACATACTATGTGCAGGTTGCCACGTTTACATCCTTAACAGGATGTAGTTAAGTCCAGGCCGAGCTGCGACGTGGACGTTTGTTGCGATTTGCTATTGCTGAAGATCAGGGCAGTTCTCATCTTTTGTTTGTGTAACTTGGTCATCTTGACACGTAGCCCGCATTTAGTTCAAGAGAATCACTTGAGTCACAACAGAAAGATTTTATCTCAGGGAACCCTGCCACATTGGATGCATGGAGTCTGGGACGCATAGGATGCATGGAACGCATGGAGTCTGGAACGCAATGGACCAGAGACGTTTGGAACGCATGGAGCTTGGTGTAACTCCTATTTTCTTGAATTCGACAATAAATTTCCTTGGTAAATGGTAGCATAATAATAGCCTTACTAGTAGTAATTTAGAAATCTTTTATAAAATTAGCATATTTCCTTAGTAAATAATTTACCTTGATAATTGTTAAACAGTACTAAGTGAGTGTTACTAAAATGTATCATTATACATATCTAATCAGGACTATAAAATATTGATATATATATATATATATATATATATATATATATATATATATATATATATATATATATATATATATATATATATATATATATATATATAACCAATTCATTAGGAAAATCCTTAACCCTTACACAGCCTTAATCGACCCATTAAGTGAGTCCATAACCACATTTAATCAAACAATAAAGACTTATATATTATCAAACATATCCGAGCAGACAACTCGATATAAATTTTATCGCACATTCTAAGAACATTATAACTCCAGAAAAGTTTTGACATATTTCATAACCATTTATTACAAAACAAATGGACATATTTCATTTTATACAAGAAACAAATTTTTTATCAACTTTCATCTTCACCCATCAGAGTTGACTCCTTTCTAAGATTCATTGTTTCATCCTTTGCTGCATAATTAGATGGTTGCACAATTTGGTTTCTTCTGCGTTCTGCTTTGTGCTTTGAAGATGCAATCCATACAACAAGTTTGCTCCTTTCAAATTCTGAATCAAATTGCATATAACAAACATAATATCAAAAATATTGCTCTAAAAAATAGTGTAACTATTTGACAACATATTTTCAAACTTGCATAGAAAGAATGGGACTCTAATTGATCACATCAGCCTTGCATGAATAAAATTATAAAAATACCACAATCAAATTTTTTTTTTGGTGGGGAACATTATGACGACGCTTTATGGAGAATGTAGAAAAGTTGAATATATAATTTTTGAACTTCCAATCTCTTCCTCAAGAAGGAGATCCAAATTTGAAAGTTACAATTACCATAATAGAATATGTACTAGTATATGACAAATCTAGTACGTAATTCATACAAAATTATGAACATGAGCTTACAATTTCTTTTATGACTCCTTTGCTATAAAGCGGCTCATCTAAAGATGCAAGGGAGTCCCAAACTTTAACAGTCTTTGTTTTAATCATAACTCTTACAAGAATATAATGTTTAGCCATAAGGATGGGTATATATATCTGACCAAGGATTAATCATTATAACAAATTGACCAATTTTTAGTAAATTGGAATTAAAAATTGAACCAAAACAAATTAATACCTTATCACAAGTTTTTAGAGAGCTCATATAATTGTCAAAATATTTGCACTTCTTCCATGTTTCACGAATAGCTTTATTAGACCTTTTTGCACTCTACATAAACATAAACATAAAATAATACATTACGAACGACAAAATAAACGAGAAGAAATTGTTAATTTTTAATCGTAAAAGAATAAAATGCTAACTCACCGATAATTGTGTTGGTAAATACCATATAGTAGCTTTATTGTTAGTTCTTTTATGTTCCTCCTCGGTGAGAATCGTAGACACCATGGTAACAATCTGAGTATTTCTTATTTAAAAAACAAAGATTGCATCAAAGTAAACATTGATGGCATCGAGACCATGCTAACAATCCGAGTATTTCTCATTAAAAAAGAAACGATTGCATCGAAATAAACATTGATGGCATCGGAAAAAAAATATAGTATCTACATACCACTTCTCTAATTTTCATTCCTGAAGAAGTGGTCTTCATATCAGCCCGAGTCACATACAGACCCTTGTAAGATGATATTATTTCTCTAAGAAAAGAAACAGATAGATTAAGAAAACAATATGCAATGTGTCTCTATGATTAAGAAAAAAAAAATTAGTATGGTTGAAACGAAAAGAAACTCATATGACTTACCGATCACTTCTATCATCCGCAAAAATATAATTGTAAATACTCCTTTCATCCTTAGTCAACTGGATAGGCTTTGAGGTTGAACCTTTTGTTTGACTTTTGAAAGGGGTGACCAGTACTAAATTTTCTTCTATACTTCTCCTATGACTGCTTTTAAGGTCAGGTTCATTGAGAGCGACCGAATACAAAAAAAATTTGGATATTTTTGGCAACTACCCTCAAATTCTTTTCCTCATCAGAAGATTGAGTTTCATTCTCCTCCTCAATATTAATCCCTCCGTTATTAACAGCTGAAGATGCCTTATTAACAGCAGAAGATTCTTCTAGGTTTTTTAGACGCCCAGATATAAGGATTTGTTCAAGTAGGATTGAACTAAGCAGACCATTCATCGAAGAAAGTTGACTTGAAATTTTTGATACCTGTTCTTCAAACCTACGCTTCATACGTGGAATGAATATTTCATTTAAAGCTGGCATCCAATCTTCTACATCTTCCATATGCTTAGACATCTTCTTCATCACTACTAGTTAAAACAAAAAAAAAATTCTATAGTTGAAACAAGAAAATATTATATATATAACAAGAGAAAAATACAAAAAGTGAGGAAGATAGAAAGACAAAAGTAGCTTGGGACTAACAAAAAAGTGACTACAAATTCCAAGCGGTAATGATTTCTTAATAAAGTTAAACTAACCTTGAAAATTGAAAGTTTATCGTGCTTCAATAAAATACTCTTCTCACGTATCTACTAATGATGATCGGTCCAAATATCTCCCATCTCCCATATTATAATGCGGTTCATATTACTTACGGAAGAAAAATCAAACGTTCAACAAACTTCTTTCCTATCTATCCAAATCGTAAATAAATTACCAAACAATTTATTTAAAAAATAATAATTAAAAAATTATAACTATCCATGTACGTGTTTTCTTTACGTAGAAATATCTTAAAATTATTATAATTGCATAAACATACATTCAAATGTATATATATATATATATATATATATATATATATATATATATATATATAACAAATCCAAATAAAAATATATTCAATATTCAAAATATATTTAAACTATTTTTTGATATCTAAAAATATATCCACAGTTTAACAAACATATATATATATATATATATATATATATATATATATATTTATAAAAAATTTAATTAATTATATTCCAATTACTATTTTAATATAATTTAAATTGTATTAAAATTTTCTAATATCAATAAATTTTATAAATATAATTTTTTAATATATATATATATATATATATATATATATATATATATATATATATATATATATATATATATATATATATATATATATATATATATATATATATATATATATATATATATATATATATATATATATATATATATATATATATATATTTATATTTATATTTATATTTATATTTATATTTATATTTAATTTATAAATATTTTCAACAATATTAAAAAATAATTTTACGTGCAACGCACATGTATTTAATAGTACTTTATTAAATGATTGATGAGCAAATTATCTTTAAATATAGATTAATGATGAAGCTAATTAATTTTTAAAAATATACAAAATAATAGTATTTATCCTAAAATACTTATCTTTCTTATTATTATATTTTATTTTAATCTTAAGAAATAACCAACTTCAACATAAATTAAATAAGAGTTAATATGAGATCTAGGTTATATGTTAACCGTAATCAACCACCAAATATATATATCACAATCCAGAATTCTTTTCCCTTTAACGTGATAAATATTTAATATTGAATGAAAGAATAATTTTCATATTAGCTTGACCCTGCTTTAAGATTTCCCTCAATTGGATATTAGGTTCATGATATTCATTAAAAATTAAAATTATGATCCGTTTACTTGTCTACATTAAAACTAATAAATATTATCGCTATAAATCAAAAAATATTATTATTAAAAAAAATCATTAAGTAAACAGTTTGTCTAGGCGGGCGTTTGTGTCAAAAAAAATAAGCAGAAATCTGGCCTTCGTGTGAAAATAAAACAAGAGCAGTAGGCATTCAAGTGTTACAAAAAAAATCACAGACGTTCAAGAGTGAAATATGAGTGAATCTAGGGTGTTTTGTGAAATTTTATCAATTCATTCAAGTGTTACAAAAAAATGCAGGCATTCAAGAGTGAAATATGAGTTAATCTAGGTTGTTTTGTGAAATTTTTATCAACTTAAAGTTAAATTAAATATGAGTTAATAAAGGGTGTTCGTTGAAAAATTTAAAGTGAAGAATGACCTACACTAGCAAGTTACCAAATGGTCAAAAGTAAAACATTACATTAAATGATGTTCCTTCCTCTAGTCATATTACAAAAAGTCCTTCTAATATGAACTATTGGATCAAGAATGAATCGTTCAGATTTTGCATGTATCGGTATAAATTTTTGGACGTTTGTATTAAAGAATTTTCATATATATATATATATATATATATATATATATATATATATATATATATATGGTAAATGGGATATTAAAAAAATTAAAAAAATCAAAACTTTGCCAACTTGGTTGGCGAAATTAGGAAAAAATGGTTTTTTTTTTTTAGGGTTTATTTGTTTTTTGTTTTATTTTTGGTTTTTTGGGTTATTTTTTTTAGGGGTTTAATTGTTTTGTTTTGTTTTTCTTTGTGGTTTTTTTGTTTGGTTTTTTTTATAGGTATGTTAATAGTACTCACTCTGTCATAGATATGTTAATAGTAACTCTATCATAGTAACGTTCATATTTTAACGTATAAATTTTTACAACGGCTAAATTTTTACAACGGCTAAATTTTTTCATTTCTATAAATTTTTTCCTTCTTCTATTCATTTCTCACTCAATCCACTTATTCTACTTTCAAACAGGAGCTCAATCACTCTGTATTTAGAAGCTCATTCTGTGATGGATCAAAATTTAACAATATTATGTTCTTCTCTTCTTCTCTGCTTTCTTACTCCTGCTCTTCTCTGCTCTGCTCTTCTCTTCTATTCTCTGCTTCGTCCTCCTATTCTCTTCTGTGATCTTGCAACTCTTCTGTGATGTTGCAACGATCTCCCACCCTCTACTTATAATACATAACCTCCACCAACACCCACCTAAATATTTAACCACCTAACATCAATTAAATTCTACCAACACATCCACCCGAACCCATTTAAACCCACACCTACAATCATTTAATCCCTATCAACAACTTTACCAGAACCAGACCCTAAGAATCAACCCCGAAAATTGGAAAACCAAATTTTTGCCAACCCAGTCGGCGAAAATATGGTGAACGCATTTTTTTCTCAAGTTAAACAAAGCAAAATCAAGTAAAAAAATCGAACCGAACAAACCACAAAAAATCAAGTAAAAAAACCGAACCGAACCCAAAAAAAACTATTTTTTTCCTAATTTCGCCAACAGAGTTGGCAAAAATATAATTTTTTGAATTTTTTTAATATTTTTTTATTATTTTTTAATATTTTTTAATATTTTTTTAATTTTTTTTTTTAATTTAGCCAACCAAATTGGCGAAATTTTGATTTTTTTTTATTTTTTTTTCGGATTTCGCCAAGGGGTTGGCGAAAGTTTTTTTTTTTTTAATATGTCAGATTTTGGTCGGAAATCCAGTTTTCCAAATTTTCGCCAGTCCGGATAGCGATTCGTATCGTCATTTTTAAATTTATAAAACTTATATCGTTGTATTTAATTATTATAATTTTTTTATCGGTACAGTAAATTTTTTGTTCCGTTTACCATATATATATAAGAGCATATTCCTATTGGTCCACATGTGCATGGCTCATTTAGGAATATGAGCACTATGTCTCATATCCCATTTACTCATTTAGAAATATGAGCACTAGTGCTCATTTTTTTACCTGAGCCATGCACATGTGGACCAATAGGAATAAAGTTTCACATCATATTTGTACCATGGTGCACTAGTACACTCTATTCCTATTGTCCACATGTGCATGACTCATGTAAAAAATGAGCATTATGACTCATATCTCGTTTACCCATATATATATATATATATATATATATATATATATATATATATATATATATATATATATATATATATTGTAAACTCCCTCGACCAGAATTTAGTAATTTAGGATTAGTTTTGATTAACTAGATTTATGACAATTTTTTTAATTTTATTTATTATATATTGATTGTGCACCTGTTCATTACACAATTGATTAGGGCATCACACTAGCTGTTAACCCTAAACAAATTTTACATACCTGCCCTAGACTTGTTAGACTACATTTTCTGTATTTTTAGCAACTTCCAGAAACCTTGTTTGGTGCTTCATTTTATTTATTTCCTATTTAAATTTCTGCTCTTTACCCACCTTTGTACCCTAGTGATTTGAGGACCAATAGACACCTGTTTTGCCCAACCAAAAATACGATAATATTCTACTCTAATTGTATTACAATTATCGTATTGACACCGTAGAAAGATTATGATCCTAACAGCCTCAAAATAAATAGTAAACACCGTGCGCAGTATTTATTAAATAATAAATACGATGACCGTATCACCTGCAGAATCAGACCCTGCCCCTGACCAGACTCACCCCACACTGTCCAAAATATTTTTTCCAGCTATTTCCCTCATTTTTGTACAATTCAGAATTACGGAAAATCAGTATCTGAAATTTGGTAAATTGCAAAATTACGAAAAATACAAATTTTATGCATTTATGCAATTATTGAAAAGTTAGGGGTTTATATACAAAATTGCATGCTAGGTGGCATAATCCTATTGGCTAGACCATAGGTGAGTGGGACCCACCCATAACTTCCAGAAAAAAATCTGCTGGAAAATATCCCAAATTATCAAATTACCAAAATACCCCTGAAGTTGCCATTAATTACAACTTTGCCACTCATTCCCAAACCCTATATAAACCCTATACCCTTCCCATTCAAATCCCCACAACTCCTCCCTTCGACCACCGCCGGCCGCCCAACTCCGGCCAACCCTTCGCCACCCTCCCCTCTTCCCTCCGGCCAAGCCCCACCGCCAGCGCTGCCCTGCTCCGCCGGCCACAGCCCCCGCAACCTCCCCCTTCCCTCGCTGTCCACAGCACCACCACCACTCCCATCTACCCCCAGCGCCGCCTCCGGCCACCGTGCACCGCCACCACCACCCCCACTCGACTCGCCGTCCTCCCCTCCACCGGACTACCAACCCTCACCGCCCCACGACACCTCCTCCGGCCACCCTCACCCCCACAGTGCCCCGGCCAGAATCCCGACTACACCACCACCCTCACCTCCGGCCGCCCCTAACCGCCGCCACAGCCGTCGTGGACCCCCGCCACCACCACCAACCTGACCGCCACCCTTCCCTCTCCCAAACCCGCCGCCTGCCCGGCCACCTCCGCCGCTCCTCCGCCGGCCAGAGCCCCCGCACTCCACTGTTGCTACTGCTGCTGCTATCTGCTACTGCTGCTGCTACAGCTCCTCCGGCCACCTCCGGCTGCCTCCGCCGCCGTCCTCTCACCGGCGACACCGTGTGGGACCCCCCTGCCACCTGCAAGGTATATATACCTATACTATACATAAATACGTATATAATCTCTAATACATGTCTATATATATATAATATATGTATATATATGTATATATATGTATATATATATGTATATTACTATGTATTTATATGTATAATTATATATATATATATTTACAGTATATTATACTGTATATATATTATAGATATATATCTATATATATTCTATACATATATATATTTATATATGTATATATGTATATGTATAACTATATATGTATATTTATATATTGTAGTGTATAATTACTAAATAGGTATCTATATTTTTATATATATTTATATGATATGTATATATAATATGCTATTATATAATTACTATACTATGCATTTTTCCTTTATTTTATTTTCTGCATTTATTTCCTGCACTTATATATATATATATCTATATATATATATATTATCTATATGTATATATATATCCAGCTGGATAATACAGCTTAAGTATATATATTATATTTTAATTCCTGCAATGTTAATTCAATATTATATATTATACTATGCTGGATATTACAGCCTATCTATATGTATATTTACAGTGGTCACATATAGACCCTGATACTATTTTATATTATAATTGCTGAATAGTACAGCACTTATATACGCATTAAATTCCTGTACTGTCATTTCAATTTACCTATATTATATCTCAGTGGATATACCCTGACTATTATATTTATTATTATATCAGAGGATACACCCTGATAATATTATAATATTATATATCTATCGCAGTGGATATACCCTGCTACTATTTACCTGCATTTGTCTGTTCTTTAAATACTATATATATACTGCTATATATATACTATATCTATATACATACTATATATATATATCTATATCATATATATGTATATAAGTATAGATAAATGTATACTTATTATTTGCAACCAAGATATTCACAAACACTATCTGTTGTAACAGAAACCAACTACAGCACAGCCAGTGACCCCCTGACACCAGCACCTTCAAACCTGACTGTGAGATCAGGTTATCAACAATATCAAGGAGTAGGCAAGTATACCTTGCCAAGTTTAAATGTTTAAATCCTCAAATATTGTTCTATGCTTCTTGTTTCTGAAATTCATATACTATGAGTACCAGAGACTGCCTCTGGTACAGTCAACTAATACGTTGACGATTAGTGTAAATAACTTAGCATTACAGACTCACCAACAGCTGTGAGAGTATTTTGATATTCTCCTAGACCCTATCACGGGAACACGCAACATGGTTGCATTATATATTGGGATGCGAGATGCGTATGTGATTAGATACCAGTACGTGTGACCCGCATCACGGATTAGAATAACTCAGGAAATGTACGACTTGACATTTAGTTTCATTGGGATGGGGAAGATAACTAGTAGACGTATGGGACACCCCCTCCATATATGATTTATACCTTCGTACCATGCTCCTCGGAGATGGTCGATTGCAGAGCTACCCGTGAGTCCGGGGGCATACGACACATATACTAGCTAGTCGCCACGATTGGTGAATTACGTCAGCGTATGTCTAGCCACACATTTCCATGCGTACTACAAGGTCTTTATTTGCATTTTCACATAGAATGGTTAGCACCATGTATTTATTTCCTTTATTCAGTATTTACATACATGGCATGTCATTTTCTGTATCTTGTTATGTCCCACTGAGGACCTGGTTCCCTGCCAGATCTAGACGAGGCTTTCTACCCCACTGTGTACGACCCTGATCAGGAGGCCAGATGTGCTACTGAGGAGGAGCTCGAGGAGACGCCCTCAGAGTATGCTTGACCCTAGAGGCCTGCCACCAGGAGATGGAGATGTTTTGCTCAGATAGACACTGCTTAGTCTATCTGATTTTTCTGCGCTATTATCAGTTTTGTTAGTAGACTTGTATTCTCACCAGTTGTGTACTGTATCAGACTCAGTTTTATATATATTTCAGTACTTGTTTTTCTGACATTTTGTTGTGGATGAGATAGTTTTACCTGTTCTATATTTGTAGTATTTTAGTACAGCGTAGCACGTCCCTTTGGGTCCATCAAAGTGGATTAAGCCCATAGTGATGTGTCAGCTGGCCAGTGACACGTGGCCTAGTTCCTGATATTTTGGGACTGGGCGTGACATATATATATATATATATATACCTATATATATATATATGGAAAAAAGGGATGAGTCATAGGCTCATATTCCTACATGAGCCAATGCACATTTGGACTAATAGAAATAGAGTGTACTAGTGCATATGGGATGTAGGAATCCATTCATATTGGTCCACATGTACATGACACATATAGGAATATGAGCATATGGCTCATATCTCGTTTATCCTATATATATATATATATATATATATATATATATATATATATATATATATATATGAAAAAAAGGGATATGAGCCATAGGCTCATATTTCTACATGAGCCAATGCACATGTGGACCAATAGGAATGGAGTGTACTAGTGCACATGGGATGTAGGAATCCATTCCTATTGGTCTACATGTGCATGGCTCATATAAGTTTATGAGCCTATGGCTCATATCCTGTTTACCCTATATATATATATATATACTGTCCATATGGACCCAAAATTTGCTTCAATCATGGTGAGTCCCTCGAAGATCGAGTTCACTCTTTCATGAAGGATTGCTGGTTCAATTTATCATGATTCAGATAGGAGAACAGAGCGGTCGGTCTTAGGCTTTCGAGATTAGAGTGGTGGATAACTGGATTGAGATCCGCTCGATTAATGACATGTATGTTTCCATGAGCAGTGAGGACTATTGTGTTCCAACATTGAAAGAAAAGTCGGGCTATTACCTCCCGGCACGGTCTCCTCACTTCGATTATTCAGCTCACTTCGCTCGCCTTCACTTCCTACGACCTTCTGGAAGAAAGAAAAAGGATAGATTTACTGCTTACTCCGAACGATTCGGACTAACGTCATCTGATCAAACTCATCCGGATTGTTCCAAATCATTCGAAGGATTGACTATTGAGTGCAACAATGACCATACATGCCAAATTCGTCACGCACAGTCCAAAAATTCGAGTTCCATCTATATTTCTATACGCCAACAATGACCGTACTCGCATCTCGGTGCAATGGTTTCTGATGTTATAGCCCGGATCAATGGGATGATAGCCAACCTGCAATTTTTATTAAAACAGAAATATTTGTAGCTTACTTCGAGCATCAGGACGACTGGTAGTGGTAGTGAGTCACTTACAATTGCTCGAGCATAGTGAAGGAGCATAGATCGTTTTCTAACCGTTGAGCAGAGATCAGAGTTCTATATTATGCGCAGATGTGTCACCATGCTCATCTGCTGGTTGATTGAGCCATTCTCTTTCGTAAATCCTTTCTATGAGATGTTTCTTCAGCCATCCAAGGAATAGATGAAGGTTGCACCTGAGAGGAAGAAATGCTCTCACACATACATGTTGGCTTCTTTGCTTTCTTAGGTTTAGAGTTGGGATTCCCTCCCTATGTGCACCCTTGCAACATGTGTTGTTGGAATGAGATATGCAAATCATTTTGGCAATATATTGCGAACTTCAATGTAGGATCTAACTTAGATGTCATTTAGATGTCACCTGTAACATGAACTTCTTGGAAGTCGAACCTTGTATTTAGTTGTATTTGTGAATTGTGTTTTAGTTGTATTTATGAACAGTGATGTCCAAAATATGTTGATTTTATATATTGTAAATTATAATTTTTTTGTTGACATATGGAGCAAGTGATTGAAAAAGATATTTTTTATTGCCGATAAAGTCTTCTTTTATGAATCTGATATTTGAGGAGAAATTATGAATCTCTATGGACAAGTAAATTTATGAGAAGAAGATAATTCAGATGATCTTATGCATGTTGTAGTCAGGTTGGAGCAAGCTCAAACTGTACTACATACTACTCTAATTCATGCAACTATATCTGCAGGTGGTTAATTGCATATTGATGGATTGGATGGGGTACAACTACCGACACATATGTAGCTGTTTAGTTTCTCTTTGGGAACAGTACGTGTAACATCATTAGAATGATAGATGAAAATTATAGCTGTGCACTGGTGGTTTTACTTGTCGTTTTCACATCGTAATAAAAAAAAATTCGGATGTTTCAATTTTCCATAATATGTACTCAGAATAGAAGTACAAGATTGGAGGTGGATCCCGAGAATAGTTCACATTATTTTTCAAAGATAAATAGGTTGAAATTCATACCATGTAAGTTTTACCATTTATAAATCAAAATTATGAGGGTTGCTACATAATAATAGTATCTGTTTAAGTCATATTTATGTTTGTATGTTTAGTAAGGGGTTGGATTGGGTTTTTTAGCAGTAGGCTGTTTATCTCGTGTGATGGATTAGTGGTGGTGATTGGCAAAAAGGGGGTGCAAGTAGGTTGACTCTTCTATTTATTGTAGGACTTCAAAGGTTTCAATTGTTTGATGGACCCATAGTTATTAAAGGTAATAAACACACATAAGGGTCGTGGCCTAGGCTGAAAGTGCAATGCAAGGTGGGTGGGCCTGAGCAAAGTAAGTTAAATGCATACATAATTAGAAGAAAGAACTCCTCAGTCTGAAAACTGTCTTGTATTGCTATATGCTAAGTTACACTGCTCGTTGCAAAATGAGGAAGTTTCGGTAGTACTTTAACTATAGAATGGGTGGGTCGATGATGTTATTAGGTCCTCATATAGGGTCGCACTTGTTCACAACAAAAGCAAAGAATGCACCTAGCTGAAAGAGGCTCAAGCTCTCTTGGTGCTGAGCTTCTTGCCTAGGTGCCCTTTTAATAACTACAGATGGACTATAATTGTCTTATTTACCATGATAATAGTATTTATTCAAGCCAGAGAAGTACAAGATGGGTGGTGGATCCCGAGCACTGTTCACATAAGGCTCGGTCAAAGATACATATTCATACCACGTAGGTTTTTCCATTTGGTACAAATCAAAATCTGTGAGGTTTGCATTTTGTATTCCTTTTTATTGACTGATGCTACATAATGGTAGAATTTATTTGATTCATATTATATGTTTGTATGTTCGGCAACGGTTAGATTGGGTTGTGCAGCACTAGGCTCTTTATATGGTGGTGCGTGGGTGGGGTGGGGATTGGGGGTGGTGGAAGATTATAATGGTGGCAAAGGGGGTGCAAGCAGGTTGACTCTTCTATATAACTGTTTCAACTTGTCTGATTGACCATAATTTGTCACATTCACCATAATCAATCTCATTGACTTGTATGAAGACTGAAATCGAAGTTTTTTGCTGAGTGTACATTTGATGGCCCTGGCGCATAGGACTGGCAATGACGGTGCAGATTGTCTTAAAACTCTTGTATGTATTAAGATATAACTCAAAGGTTCCTCCTATCTGAATGGACCATAATTCTCATTCACGAATATAGGATGGAACGTTTATAACGTCTCAGTTCTTTTCCTGGGCCCATTTTCTTTGCCTTCCCATCATCTATTATGTGCTGGGATTGACAAAGCTTCTGCTGACCTGAAGCTCGAGAGGAAAGAAAGGGAACAGGCAATAAACATTGAGGAGGAGAAGAGAGAGAAGAAAGACAAGGACAAGAGAAGGAGAGGAGACGGAAGCAGCTTGGAAAATGAGGAGCATGTTCACAAGAAAAGAAAGCATGGTAGTGGCAGTGTTCTTTGTGGAAAGAAGAGCAAATCCAAGGAAGCAGGCAAATGCACAGTCGAGCAGCTGGAGAAGAACCTTGTGAGAGTGTAGCATTATGATTTTCTTTTTTTGGGTTCACATTGAGCTTGTATTGGTTTATTTGATGTAAAACTGACATCAAGTTTTCTCATATTTTCAGGCAGTACTGTCCTTCGCTTCTGCTGAACTGAAGCTTGAGAAGAAAGAAAGGGAACAGTCAATAGACATTGAGGAGGAGGAGGAGAAGAGAGAGAAGAAAGACAAGAACCATAAGAATAACAAGGACAAGAGAAGGAGAAGAAATCGAGGCAGCTTGGAAAATGGGGTGCAAGTTTGCAAGAAAAGAGAGAAAATTTATAAGGCCACTACACATTTTATTTGGAACTAGTTCATTGAAAATTTATCAAAAATTACAAATTTGTCATCCTAAAAGTTATTTAGACTACCCAAATTTTTATATCAACATATATATCAAAAATTACAAGTTTGCCATCAGCAATTCACTCGGGACTGTTATAATCAAGACTGTCAAAATTTTGACAGTCCTACCACTTGGAATGAATTGTTAGGACTGTCATAATTTTGACAGTCCCACAAGCTATGTGAACTGTCAAAATTTTGACAGTCCTAATTTTAATCCACTGAAAATTTTATATAAAACTAGGACTGTCAGGATTTTGACAGTCCCACAAAAAATGAGGACTGTCAAAATTTTGACAGTTCTCATTTTAATTGTCAGGATTTTTTTTTTAGTTTTTATCTATTTAGTTAGTTTTGAATTTTGATTTTTTATTTAGTTTAACATCCAAAATAAAATATGTTATCATTGAACCAAAAAAAAAAAAAAAAAATCTACCGTATACCGTCGATCAGACTTCGAACACCCATAACTATTTGTTTTCAAATCGTTTTTTGTCACACAATAGGTCGATTTGTATGTTTTCGACGAGACTAACACAATTCGTGTGGAGAGAATTTTCATCCGAAATAAGACGTACATATTATAGACAAAATATAAAATATAAAACTTTAAAGTATCATAACTTTTGACTAGGAAATCGAAACAAGATCCAGTTTGTGCCAAAATGACCGTATAGAAAAGTACTTCGGGATAAACGGTATAACCGTTTGACGGACTTCCCAAATTTTTAGAATCGCAAAAAAATGATATTTCGACTTCCAAATTTTACTTTTGGTAAAAAAAAATTTTACAAAATATTTAATGTACCAATAATAAATTTACTATTTTAAATAACAGAATACTTTAACAAATTTTAAGGATAGAAATTTGGAATATTTTAAAATTTTGATATATATCGAAAACTGAGTTAATTTATTTAATTTTTTGTTAATTTTAAAATTTCGATACAGTAAATTTACTATTAATTTATTTTAATTTTATTTCGTTAAAATATATTTTCTTAAATAAAACATAAAATTAACAAAATAAATTGGTCCTCCCACCAATTAATAAAATAAATTAACAGAAAATAAATTTTAGGACTGTCAAAATTTTGACAGTCCTACCAATTGGAAGGACTGTCAAAATTTTGACAGTCCTAAAAATTCAACATATAATTTTTAGAACTGTCAAAATTTTGACAGTCCTTAAATTGGTAGGACTGTCAAAAGTTTGACAGTCCTAAAAATATATGTTGAATTTTTAGGACTGTTAAAATTTTGACATTAGTTCTAATTGGTAGGACTGTCAAAATTTTGACAGTCCTAAAAATCAACATATATGTCAAATTTTGACAGTTCTTCTATTTTTTTTTTCTTTTTTGGTTTCCTATGTGCTGTTATTTTTCTTTGTTATTGTGTTATTATACATGTCTTTCGGCGGCAGAGTGGAGGACCTGGTGGTAGCGATGGAGCACCGAAAGGGGGTACGAGACGGAGGAACGAGAGAGGAAGGAGGCGGCGGGAGGCGGCGGGAGGCGGGGGAGGAGACAGAGGCGGCGACGGCGACGGAAGGCGGCGACGGGAGGCGGCGGTGGAGGACGGGGGAGGAGGCGGAGGAGGAGGGCTCCGACAAGAAAGGGAGGAGAAAGGAGAACTCCGGTGGAGATTAGGAGATTTGGACTAATATGAGTAAAAAATGGACTAGTATGAGTAAACTTTATTCATTAATGGGCTAGTCCAAATTCTGGAATAGTCCTGAGTAAACTTTGTATTGTCTTATAAATTCCCAAAAGAAAGCATGGTAGTGGCAGTGTTCTTTGTGGAAAGAAGAGCAAATCCAAGGAAGCAGGCAAATGCATAGTCGAGCTGCTGGAGAAGAGCCTTGTGAGTGTGTATCATTATGATTTCTTTTAAGTTTGGGTTCACGTTGAGTTTGTATTGGTTTATTTGATGTAAAATTGATATCAAGTTTTCTCACATTTTCAGGCAGTACTGTCCTTCGCTTCAAGTTGCCATTGGCCTCAAGTTGACATTGAAGAATCACAAAGTTCCAGAACAAGTTCACTCCAGTGCATTTCCAGGCCTCAAGTTGCCATTGAAGAAGCAAAAAGATATGAAACGAGTTCCTTCCAGTGCATTGCCTAGCATCAAGTTGCCATTGAATAAGCAGAGTTCCAGAGCCAGTATCCTTCAGTGCATTGCCTGACCCCGAGAGCAAAGATCCACCACTAACTGTAGGGTGGACAGTGCAGCTGAAGGATTGGGCCAGGAAAGCGCTGCCCCATCTTTTTCCAGCCCAGGGCCTGTTTTATTTCAGAGTTCAATTCTTATCAGCTGCCTTATGTCTTTCCCTACTGAAATTCTAGGAGTGATGACCGTTTTCTTTTGTTGGCCCTTTACTCTTTTTTGGGCTTATGAGTAGGGGTGAGATTATTATGATTTGGACCAAAAACTTGTGGTTGAAAATATTCGGCTCGGTTTTAAAAAATACTAAAACTTATTATTCGGCTTTTGTTTTGAGTTTTGGTCTAAAATTGTAAATCGAATACGACTTATGCAATTATGTAAATATTCTGAATTCAATACCTATTGTTTGATTAAAATGTGTATATTGATTCGGTTTTGACTTTTTCTTTTCGTCCATCCCTACTTCTCAGTGTAATGATTTATTTTTTTATTTTATTTTTTTGGTGTGTGTGTGTGTGTGAAACTAGGAGAAAAGAAAAAGAAAATCAGAAATCAAATTTGTTTTTTGATTTTTTTTTTAGCACCTGTGTTTTGTTATAAATTCTGAATTCATACAATGTTCTCTACAAAAAAACCTGCTGGAGAAACAGAGTTGAACTGCTTTTTTGTGCTTTTCGTTACAGAGAAAGATGGAAAGCTGAATAGAATTACGGAGGAAGAAGTTGTTGATTGTGGTTCTGTCATTCTATATCATGCAAGTCTTCGAGTTCTTTTTCGTAACCAAACAGTCAAAAGCAATTTCTTTTTCCCTTGTACTTTCCCAGCAAGTTTACTCTTTGAGCCTCGTTTGGTTCATGATTTAATCATAGAATTGAAAAAAAAAAGTTATTGTTTTTCTATGTTTGGATGTCAAAAAATTTAAGAGAAAATAAAAGTGATTCTAAGTGGAAAGAATATTAATGAAAAAATTGGTTTCTTTATCCAACAAAGAATTCACTTTACAATATTTAAATATTCACCTTTTTTCTTACAATTTTTTTGAAATTTCTAAATACCGGAAAAAAATTATTGATAGAAATTGTAATTTTCCCAAAAAAAAAAGAAAAAAAAAAGAAGGAAATTGATTTTTTTTCCTTCCAGCGAACCAAAGGAGGCCACAAGTGTTGTTAATAATATCACTGTCGATCGGCTAGAGAGCTAGGGATTTGGTAAATGAGGAACTTCCAACTTTGTAGACAGTATGGTACTCCTGATAATGAGTCATTTCTACGAAAGACAACCGGACCGGTAGGGACCGGAAACCATATTCCTCATCTGGGATTATATTTCTCATCTTCATTCTTGAGTAGTGTTCGAATTTTCGTTTCCGTCTTTATCCCCGTTCAGATTTTTTTTTTCTCCATCTCCGTCCCCGTTAAACAATGCACTCCCCGTCTCCTGTCCCGTTAACAATTTTTTTTTGTACATTAATCTTAAAAAAAAATATACAAGACATGTTAATAAAATATGGTTTACATCAAAAAAAATATACTACTAGATAGAGAAAATGATACAATATAACAAAAAAAAATATTAATCCAACAAAAACATACACGTATTAAATAGAGGTCTACAATATAAAACAACAAAGAGAGAATGTTAACCCCATAAAAACATATTTCAAATAGAGGTCTACAGTTCCATATAACAAAAATATATGGGTATAAGTAATCGGAGTCGAGGATTTACCGGGACGAGAAGTACTATACCAATATCCGACTCCGAATCCGAATCCGAATGATATATTTTTTTAATTTTCATCCCCGCTCCTGTTTTCGTTTTCGTTTTAAAATTTCCAAATCCTTTCCTGTAAGGGGAAAAAAATCCGGATCCCCATTGGATTAGTAAGAAATTGCCTTCTAGTCATTTCTTCGGAGTGTTGTAAGGCTTTCCAAAATATTACATCTCATGGTGGTTAAATCACTATGCATCTTAGCTTTGAGTTAGAAAATATATGGTTGTTGATAAGGGCACTACATTCTTTACTTAGGGCTAGCCCAGGATTGGGGCTAGCCCATTAATGAATAAAGTTTACTCATATTAGCCCAAACTTTAAACTCTCCTCCCAAATCCTCCAAACATCCACCGGAGCCCTCCCCCCTCCTCCCTTTCTTGCCGGAGTCGTCCTCCTCCACTTCCTCCTCCTCCTTGTCGATGGCTCCCAAAGTCTCGAAAAAATCAAGGTACAATTCTTCCTTCTCCTTGTTCTTTTGCATTTAGGAAAATTTCCAAAAATTTATAAAATTTCTATTGCATTTCGAAAATTTTGAGTGGTTATCTTTCCATTCTTAAAATAAGGGCATACAAGTCCTGAATGTAGTTTAGGATGTAGTTTGGACGTTTATCTGGATGCTCGTACCCGATTTTAGGGCATAAAATTTCGACATTCGTCGAATGTATCGAGCAGAATCGAGCGGGACTGTAGATATTTCTACAGTCCTATATAGATTTATGACTGTAGGAATTTCTACAGTCTTATATAAATTAAGGACTGTAGAAATTTCTACAGTCCTAAATGTATGAAGGATTGTAGAAATTTTAACAGTCCTAAATAATTTAGGACTGTGGAAATTTTTGTAGTCCTGTATACATATAGGACTGTATAAATTTCTACAGTCCTGAATGTTAAATTAATTTATGATGTTAAAATAATTTTTTTTGTCTTATAGTCACGACCCTCGGAAGGGCACTGAGGATGAAGATATCATCAGAAGACGCCATACTGGGTCGATGCGTAAGGAACGCAATGTTCCGCGTACTATTGAACCAGGTCTCACTATCCGCGACCCCAAGGCACGTCCTGAAGTTAGGAAACGTCGACTTACGAAGAAGACTGTCACTCGTTCGAAGATACGTGCTCCTCCTAGTACTTCTGGTTCTTCTTCCTCCTCCGATGAGGATATACCAAATGTTCCAAATTGACCAACTGATAGTTCAGGACCTTCTCAGCCTGCAGATAGTCCTGTCGAGAGTCTCCTACAAACCCTCAAAAATCGGACTACTGATGGTTCAGGACCTTCTCAGCAGGCAGATACTCCTGTCGAGACTCGTCCAAACGGTTGCTCTATGTTACCGTCGATCGAGAACCATATTGCATACCAAATATGGAACAATCCTTTATATATAGTTGTAAGTTCTAAGTTCATCCAATTATTTATAGATAAGTATATTTTATATAGAGGTATAACTTCATCCAATTATTTACTTTTCAGGAGAGTTCTCGTATGTTAACGGTGATCAACCACGGGAAAAATGCAATACATGTAGGTTTGAATTATTGGGAGACGATGTGAAGGCTAAAATCATTTCCACCGGTTTACAATATTTGGGTAACTACTCATATACGACGGTGGATAATGCACTGATATCAGCATTTGTAGAACGATGACATCCAGAAACCAACACTTTCCATCTACCAAACAGGGAGTTGACGATTATCCTTGATAACGTCCATCATATATTGGGACTTAGGGTTGATGGTCGAGTCATGATGAATCATACTTTTGATGAGTCGAGCATCAACTTTTACAACCATATCGTGGATTATGTATCAGGGTGTTTGGGAGTTGTTGCCACTAGTTTTACTACTCTTCGAGAATTCAAGAAATCGTACGGACTTCCTTTAAAATATTTGGAGGAGATATTCGCTGATCCTGACCCCGAAGTGGATAATAGCAAAAATGTGGCCCGTGGATATATGCAGTTCATCTTAGGGGTTGTTGGCATTACAGATAAGTCTGGAACGTCCATACATGCCAAATATCTCCTGAATTTGGACAATATAGACACGGTGGAAGAAATATCTTGGGGAAGCGGTATACTAGCATACCTTTACCGCGAGCTTGGTGCGGCATCCCGCGTCGGTTCGAAGACAATATCCGGATGTCAGACTCTACTCCATGTATAGATATATCTTTGTCAACTTGTATACATAATTAAAAAAATTTGTTGTTAATTTTTGGACTAATATTTTTTTAACTTGGTTACCTGAAGGCATGGATATACGAGCACTTTTTAACCCTACAATGGGCTAAACTGAACCGAGGGTATGACGAGCACAATCCTAGAATGTGCAGATGGAAGCCAAATAAGGAAGATGCCAAGCATCCACACACATTGTGTCACGCCCCAGTCCCAAAATACCGTGGGACTAGTTACGTGGCAATGGCCAGCAGTACGCACCGATGGACAAACCCAATTTAATGGATCCATCAGGGCATACTTAAGCTATAAAAACAAGTCTACGATAATATGGCACAACTAATCTCATCCACACAAAGTATAAAAGTATGATCCACAGAATAAATAAGGAATGTAAATTATCAGCTAGTCTCAACAAGTACTTCGGGGAACAACCCGATAAATATCTAGTACAATGGTTCAACAGACCAGAATATAAAAGACTGAAATAAATAAATACTGAGCATGGAACATGGATGCTCAGGAGAAGTCTTCGGCCAACACCTCGTCCTCGGATGGCGGTACAGCTCCTGGATCAGCTCCTGCTGCGGTCCCGTATACCTCGGGATAGATCTCGTCCTCAAATCCTGGGGACATAATCCGGATCCAGGTCCTCAGGGGACATAGCAAGGTACAAGAAAGCTCAAGCCAAGTAAATGCAGTACAGAAAATAAATAGAATAAATAGGGCAAGTATGTAAACATCTGTGTGAAATGCAAGAGAGAACATCAATAGTGCACAGGCTGAAACAACTACAAGCTCTGTGTAGGGGAGCCGGTAGCAGTGATATCATGAGGTGGTCTAGCTCAGCGGGAGACTGAGTAGCCGGCATAACATAGTCAACCTGTAGCCTGTGGGTCTCTCCAACAATAGATGGAATAATAAGGGAATACTAAATAACTAGCTAAGTGATATGCAAGATGAGAGCAACACTAGAACTCAGGCTGAAGCCACTACAAGCTCTGTGTCGGGGAGCCGGTAGCAACAGTAATAATGAGTAATGGGCCAAGCTCGGGCTTCAGAGTCTTGTGCCTCACAATAGTAGGGGTGTATATATATGATCAGCCTGTAGTCTATGTGTCTCTCCCCACCCAATGTAACCACGCATATCATGACCATAACGTCTCATGTCCATGTCAGCGGGATCATAACTAATGCACAAGTCATAATGTATCAAAGAATATAGTATCTCTGTCAAGTCCTGTATCTTATACAGAATCACCACGAATATCTCGGAAAGATCCTGTCTCATGAACAGTGTCAAGTGTCCTGGGTCAAAGTGTACTTGGTAAGACAAGTACGAGAAGATAAGTGTCACGAATATCTATCTCTAGATGACAATACACAACACCGCGTACGATGTTGGCACCCGACTAATAATCGGACGCTAAGTACGTCAAACGGTCCTAGGTTAAGCATGCATAGCTATATAATGAAGCAAGAAAAAATATGTAACAATACTGCAGAGTTTGGCAAGGTACACTTGCCTGATGTCCGAATACCAACAACTGTCCCTATATCGGTGGATCCTGTGGGTACTCCTCCAAAAGCTGTAATAAACATCACCAACAGTCTCAAAAGATATCAAACTGCTAGAAATGCCTGTCCTTACGTTCAATTTGGACACAGGGGCAAAAAGGACATTTCCGGGCCAAAGCGGGGTCCACCTGTAGGCCACTTTGCACCGAAAAGCGTGTCAGGGTTAAAGGTTTCCAAATTCGTCAAACTCAGTGTCTACAAGTCAGGAACGATGATACGAACCCAACAGAACTTCCAGAATTGGATTCCGATGAGCCGATCACAAAATCGCCCGTCAAGTGGAGCTTGTGGGGCCCACGATACGCGATTTTGTCAACGTTCTCAGAATCGAACCAAACTTGGGTCACAGGACCAACGTATTGCTACGAGTCCGATGGCGCAAGTTTTGTCTCGATCTGACGTGTGTACACAAAGTTATAGCATGTTCCAGAAAAGACGGATACGGGGTGTCGTCGGCGGATACGCGTTGATTCCGGTGTGCACGCATATCCGAATCGACTTCTGCGAAATTCCACACGACCAAGTCATCCCGTTTGGCAGGGCGCACTCAGTTCTGGGGTGAAACAGGGCATTATTTTTCCTGTTTTTGGATCGCGGTGTGCGATTACCACAGGACGTGATACACCGAGCGGGTTGCACGGGCACCGAGAGGGTTATACAGTCTACGCGTAGAAACTGACAGAATCAAAAACGGAGTTGCGAGTTGAGAGAAATCGGTACCTGAACAGGGCTCCGTGAATCTGAGTTTTCATGCGTCCGAGCGTCAACTCCGTGTCCTGCGTCTGCTGCTTGCGTCCGAATCGAGATCTCTCGTGTCCGCTGAGACGCTGTGTCGAGTCTCGTATTCTGACTCAGGTCAGCGGGGCGACGCTAGGGAGGCGTTGGATTCAGGTCGACGAGGGGAGGGCTGGGTAGCGGGTTCATCGGTTCGGCGGGGTTGGCTCGGTGGAGATCGAGGGCAGCGGGTCATTGAACTCGCTCGGGGAGGGTCAGGGCCGGTGCTGGGTCGACGGAGCTCGAGGAGTCGAGCGGCGGTGCTCGCTGGGAGAAGTCGTCGGTGACCTAGGGTTCAGACGGGGTAGGTCGTCGGGTTAGCGACGAGGTCGACGGGCTAGCGGCGGAGTCGAGCGCAGGGGACGGCGGTGAGAGGAGGCGGCTGAGAGAGAGAGATGGAGAGAGAGATGGGTTGGCGGCGGCTACGCGAACGCCGAGGCACGGCTTTATACTGTGCTACAGTATATCTGGCGTAGGGTTTCCAATGGGTTTCGGGTCGGGTTTGGCTCAGATCCGACCCGACCCGACCCAGTTTACTGTTTTGGTTCAGCCGGTTAGGTTCAGGTTGGGTTGGTTTGACTTGGTTTGGTTCGGTTTAGCAATCCATTCATTTTCAAGGCTTTATCCGCGTCTCCGAAGTCCAATAAATTCACCAAAAAATACCACATGTCCGGTTTTCCATTTTACATCATAAAATATTATTTTCATAATATTTTAACACCAATAAACTATATTTAAAAATCTTTAACTCACAATTATCTTGGTTCTTCATCCAGACAAATGCCGAAAATTTTTCGAAAAAATACATTAAAAATTTTCTGAAAAATTAGGGTGTTTACACATTGGCCGTCCTACGGAATGCACTCGAAGATATGACGATAGAAGAGGTGAATTGAGACCTAATTTTTTATTGTTTGGTAATAATTGACTAAATTACGTTATGCTAAATAACGGTATGGTAAATTTTATGCGTTACAGATTATTTGGGATCCATATCGTGATTTGCGACAGACTACTCGTCCATTGCAACCAGTCGCTTTATATCACGGTCTGATAAGTTGTCATGAAATCGAGGAGGCTTATATACCTGATAGAGTGCTCCGTCAGTTTGGCTACGTACAAACAGTCCCAAAGTGCACATTGAAAACGATAACTGCTCCACGAGATATAAAACCGCTAAACTATATTCCTGCGGCGTTCAACTGGGTCTTGGACTTCTTCACCGAGTGGCAACGTCATGTAATTAGAGAAATCGAATGGCAAGCAACAGTAAATATAACGGAATATAGCGACGACTACCTCGCCTACTACGCTGGTGTCGGACTACCTACGTTGTTCCAACGCGGAGGCGATATTGTGTGTGTACCATCAGATCTTCCTGCCAAATCGGTCTTGTATACTGCATTGGTCAAGATGGTGAGCCAACTTCTTCACTTTCAGTTTGATATATGTAAATGTTTATAACCTAATTTTTTTTTTAATTCTCATGAATAGGCTAGGAAAGTGAAGAAGTTGGGAAGAAGCCTCGTAAGTTGCCAGGGTACGAATTATATGGCAATCAATGACGAGCTACAACAAATCGACAACGCTGAAGATTTTCCTTTCTTGGAAAATAGAGCAACGTACAAAGAGGCGGCATGAAGTTTAGTCCATGTTTGAAGACTTGTAAAACTTTGCTACAATTTGTGTTTTGAGACATGTAAAACTTTTAAGTTTGAAAACTTTGACTTGTAATACTTTGCTACAATTGGTTATGTTTTAAGTTTGCTACAATCTGCTATAATTTGCTACAATTTGTGTTTTTAGTTTGCTACATACAGTTGTTAAATGTGCAGAGGCAGTGGCTAAAAACTTGGACTGTCATATTCTGGACAGTCCTGAAAGCTATCAGGACTGTCAAAAAAATGTCAGTCCTAGTTTTATATATAATTTTGCAGTGACAGTGGGTTCAAATTAGGACTGTCAATAAATTTACAGTCCTCATAGCTTGTAGGACTGTCAAAATCCTGACAGTCCTAGTTTTATATAAATTTTTCAGTGGGTTAGATTTAGGATTGTCAAAATTTTGACAGTTCTCATAGCTTTTGGGACTGTCAAAATCCTGGCAGTCCTAGTTTTACATATAAATGTGCAGAGACAGTGGGTTAAAATTAGGACTGTCAAGATTTTGACAGTCCTAATTTCTTGTAGGACTTTCAAAATTCTGACAGTCCTAGTTTTATATAAAATTTTCATTGAGTTAAAATTAGGACTGTCAGAATTTTGACAGTCCTCATAGCTTGTGGAACTGTCAAAATTTTGACAGTCCTCATAGCTTTTGGGACTGTAAAAATCCTGACAGTCCTAGTTTTACATATAAATGTCCAGAGACAGTGGGTTAAAATTAGGACTGTCAAGATTTTGACAGTCCTAATTTCTTGTAGGACTATTAAAATTCTGACAGTCCTAGTTTTATATAAAATTTCCAGTGAGTTAAAATTAGGACTGTCATAATTTTGACAGTCCTCATAGATTTTGGGACTGTCAAAATCCTGACAGTCCTAGTTTCACATATAATTGTGTAGAGACAGTGGGGTTAAAATTAGGACTGTCAAATTTTGACAGTCCAGTTAGCTTGTGGGACTGTCCAGAATTTGACAGTCCTAGTTTTATACATATTTTGACTCATTGTACAATATACAGTTCTAGTTTTATTTCTTTCATTGCACAACATACAGTTCAATATACAGTTCAACATACATGGCTCATTGCACAACATACAATTCAATATACAGTTCAACATACATGGCTAATTGCACAATATACAGTTCAATATACAGTTCAACATACATGGCTCATTGCACAACATATAATATAAGATGTATCAATCGATTAGAATATCAAAGTAGTCCTTCGGTATTATTTTTGTATTCTCCATCTCCATCATCTTCTTATAGCCAACAATTGCATCCGTGTAGGGTGTCGTCCATGCGATCGCTTCCTCTGGTGCGTGTTTATACCAAAGCGTAGAATGTGGAGAAATAGGAGAATGATCGATCAACCTTGGGATGATAAAGTGTTGTCCGACAAGCCCTATCGAACATAGATTGGATAGTCCGTGTTCGGCCGGGGGAGCGCACATTGGAAAAAAAGTATTGTTAATGCCTTGTGAGATAATTATAATAGGTATCTTATACCTATTAGAGAATACGTATACAGCAGGCGGGATATCCATGTAATGTTCTGGTCCGGTAACTGTTTTCGTACAAGGTATGCTTGCCAACAAATCTCCAACAATTTCTTCGCCGAGTATCTGCCTATAGAAGGGTAGACGAGACTCCAACTCCTCGTACAGCTCTTCCCTAACCTGTCTCCATCCTGCTTCAACTGAATAACCTAGTTGTCTTGCTAGTGCATGATATCCACAATGGCCATCCTTAGGAACATCAACAATAGACCAAATAAAATCCCGTATCTCAGGTAGAAAATTTTGAATGTATAGACTATATATATAAGAGAAGTTATCTAAACCCTCCGCCGTGACTGCATCATTCGTTTTATGTTTCTTCCCCCTTTGAATAGTAAGCTTACTATTTTTCTGCAAAAATACCACACTTTCGATAACCGACTTTGCCTCAACTTTCTCCAAATTGCATTCAATATGTTCAAACAAGGATGGATCTCTTTTAGTTGACTCCATCTCCTTCTTTTTTGCTCTACTCATTCTTGAGTGTGGTCTTCCCTTAGGAGTTCGAACAACAAATGGCTCTTACAATCGAGTTATTGCTGGGACTACAATTCTTTGGATTTTAACCTCAATGGATCTTCTCTCCGGTTCTGATGTGACACATCACCTTGCGTGCAGGAGTTTCACTTGTGGCAAATAAAAGAAATCATCATGAACTTCCACCGTCGGCATTATCGACAACTTTCTCCAACGTTGATCAACACCATCTATTGAAATAGGTATAGATTGACGACGATATTCGTTAATCTCATGTGCACAAGGAAGGCCGAGTGAATGTCGATATGAACAACCGTAAACCTCGGGATCATAACCAACCAACTTCGATCTACCAATCTCCTCAAACAATAAGCCCAAGGCCTTGTGAGATACTACATGGATTAAACCATCCAAGAGGTGTTCATGCTTGTATTCATGCTTTGCAATATTGAGGCTCATCTCAAATGATGCTACAATCTCGTTCACCGTGAAAATAGTCATCAAATGAATCGATTGCCAAACGGAGACAAAATTACCGACCGATGACCGTAGATATCTTTTTAAACTTGAGTGTGATCCTTTGACCCGGTTCGTAGTAATGGTGCCATAATGCTTCACCATGTTCGTCCATGGTAAGACGAATTGTTCTTTATGTGGTTCTAGCCAAGTATCTTTGATATAAGATATGCATATCGGGTTACTCGTCTCCCACTTTTGTTGGAATATGTACCATGCTGTGTCGTAGCTGTCTATAGTACTTGCTCGCCATACAAGACTCCAATCACTGTAGAATTCTTCAAAGCGAAGTATATTGATTTTACCGTCCACATTTTCAAATTTTCTCTTGCATTGAGCTAGGATATTTCGATTTATATGCCAAGTGCATAGTAGTCTATGCACATGAGAAAATACAATATCTATAGCACTTATGTCACTACCACATTTTCAGATTAGGACATTATTATAAATTGCCATGTTTAATTTATTATGTAATAAATATGTGTGATGAGTTTTATTAAATAATTATAAGGTGTTCTTAATGCATAGGTTTTAGGTTAAACCCTAAAAACTCAATAGGTTTAACCCTTGTGACTAAACCCTAATTGGCATCTTTAGTTTTAGATTCAAACCCTAGAAATGACTAAACCCTAATTAATTTAAGTTCTTCATGACTAAACATGAAGGGCTTATTAAACCTTGGCTTTAGAAACCCTAACCCTAGTCCTATATAATGAGGGGAAGCCTCCCTCAAGCTTCTTCCTTCATGAAGAAAGCCCTAAACCTAGTCTCCATTAGAAAAACCCTTCCTTCCCCATAAATTTCAGAATTTAAAAACCCTAGAAGTTCATTTCCTCCTCCATCAAAAGGAATCTAGGAGCTTGGACCAAGAAGGCTTGAAGAAGAGGACCTACATTGGGAAACCATCTCCCAATAGGTGAGAATCTGAATTTTAAACCCATTTTAATTCTGTTTTTCATCATTGTTTGGCCATTAGGAGCCCACCATTTGGTTTAGATTTCGTATTTGGGGTTTTTCTATGAAAACCTAGGTGGATCTAGGGTTTTGGTGTTCATACGTTTGTTTTTTCCCAATTTCATGAATCCTAATCCTAGGGGTTTGCATGTAGACATGATTACACCTCCAACGTATAGGTTTGATCTTGATTTTTTAGGGCTTTGGTTGAGGATTTTGGAGTTCTCAATGTGAAAGCTGTTTTCTGCACAACATGTGTTTGATGAAATAATTACTAGGAGAATAGCTAACTAATATATTCAATATCACCTATTTTGATGTATGATATATATATATATATATATATATATATATATATATATATATATATATATATATATATATTGTGTTGTTTGATTTGGAGAGTACTGTGCAGTCGGGTTTTGAGATGTGCTGTGTGTATGTGTGCATTGGGGGTTTCTATGCACAGTCGGGTTCTGGAGTTCACAGTGGGTTATTTTGTGTAGCAGTGTCTCAGTGTATTAGACACTGTGGGAGGTTCACTGTGTAGAGGGGTTTTTGGGTTGTGTTAGGATTCTGTATCTGTGTAGCAGTTTGGGGAGAGGGGATAGAGGATCAGGTTCTGTTTCAGTGAGTGTCTCAATGACAGTGACACTGTGCTGCAGTGTTTGTGAATTAGGGTTTTGAATAGGGGATCCTGCTGAGCAGCAGTGTGTGTGTGTATCCTTGTGAGTGATGTGTTGTGTCTGTGGGAGTCTAAGTGTCTCAATGACACTGACATAGTGGGTCTTAGTATCTGTGTGAACTAGGTAAGTTGAGTTCATAGTGTGTGCACTTGGAGATGAACTCTGTAAGTTCATCAGTGTTAGAGTGTGGGTGGTAGTTTAATTTAGTAAGTGCAGTGTAGGAAATTGTTGTGCTTGGGTGTCTGATACAAGGTATCAGTGTTTGGGATACACTGATGTCAGTATCAGTCCAGGGATTAGGGGAGTTAGAGCCAGTATCAGGGTTTCCTTGTGAGTGTGTTTTGTGTGTCAGACATTGGGGTAAATGGGAATCATGTTCAATACAGGAATTATCTGTGGTAGTGTTTCAGCGTTCGTGTACCAGTGTCAGTATGGCAAGGGAGAATGTATCAGTGAGTTGGTAATTTGGTGTAGATGTGTAGTAGCTGCAAGGCTTGGTTAAATTCTGCTTAGCTGATGGTCTCAGCAAATTCCTGTGCACTGTGTAGTGAGTATTAGAATAACCTGTGAGGCATCTGTGTGTGCATGTGTGTGTGCCTGTGAGGCATGTGTGCCTGTGTGCTGTTTGTGGTATTAAACGAAAGAATGAAAGTGTATTTCAATGACAGGGTTTATACGAGATCCGTGCCCTTTGGTTTACAAACAAACTTGTACAATTCGATCCTATACGAGGATGCGGGAGTACAATTTATTTAATCTGGATATAAATTGCTATAGGTGTCTGATCTGCGGTCGATCACTTTAGCCCTTGGACTACACGATGTTGAAGAAGTGCCGTGGAAGACAGGATGCAGCTTCGGAGGTTGCGAAGGAGGGTGGATGCGCGATGCTGAAGGTCGTCGCTCCCTATTCCTTGCCTGAGCTCTGTATTCTTCTCTCTCTCTCTGTCTCTCCCTCTTGATCTCCGGTTCGGTGACCTTGTTCGATCCTTCTTTCAAAGTTTCGAGCGTTGATCTGATATTGGTATTCTTGGCCAACTTCTCCGACCTGGTTCGATCTTCCAAATTGTCGACCTTGTTCCCCATTGATAGGGGTCTCTATTTAAAGAGTTTTGGTGACAGTGACCACTCCATCGGTGTAACAACCGAGGAGTGGAAAGTACAGCACCCTTTTACACAATAGTTAAAGTAACCAATGCCTACGTATAGATAATCTTTTGAATAAGCGTGTGACGCGGGTCCAACTAAGGGGACACAACGCGTATAATTGCTACTAAGATCACGGCGTAAAAGCTACGTAGGTAGGTATCCATTGTGTAGAAGGGGTTGGCGTAGAAGCCAAATGTCTGTCACCTTGGCGTAGAAGCCAAATAGGCATAGAAGCCGAGTAGGCGTGGAAGCCGAGCAGGCATAAAAGCCGAACAGGCATAGAAGCCGAGTAGGCGTGGAAGCCAAGCAGGCATAGAAGCCGAACAGGCATAGAAGCCGAGTAGGCGTGGAAGCCGAGCAGGCATAGAAGCCGAACAGGCATAGAAGCCGAGTAGGCGTGAAAGCCGAGCAGTCGTAGAGACTGAGGGGGCGCGGAAGCCGTAGGAGCACAGATCCTGAATGGGCGTAGAAGCCGCTGCGTACCGTGCCAGGGTGCTGATGTGGACGTCTTTAGCCGAAATTACGGCTTTTGGAGATCAAATCTTTGGCAGAGATTTGCCATCATCCTGTGCATTAAATGCGGAGACGTGCCTTGAGGGGAAACTGTCACCGCTCTGTGCGTTTTGACGGAGGGACGTGCCTTGAGGGGACACTGTCACTGCTCTGTGTGCTTTGGCGGAGAGACGTGCCTCGAGCCCTGTACGAAGCGCAGCTTTTGACGTGGCAGGCGGTTTGTCTTCTGCGGAGCGTAAAACAGTCCATGTTTGCCTGTGTAAAACAAGGCAGCATGTTCTCTTTGCACGCGAAAGAGCGGTTTATGCCGGTGGTTTTTTAGTAAGCGCCGGTTTGGTGATATTTTAACCAAATCCTCTGCATTAAATGCTGAGATCCGCCATCATACTATAGAGCGCGTCCTGAGGGGTCTGTCCTGTTCCCAGTCGTCGTTTGGGTAGCTGTGCAGCACTTTTTGTCAGGAGTCAGAGGTCAGTTTTACTGCGTGACTGGACAGTTTCTTTCCGGGAATACGAAGCGTTCCTCGTACGCTTTAACGCTGCTTTGAGAGCGGCTGGGTTTTACGCCATGGAGGCGATGAAGAACCCTATTTTACGCTGGATGGCTCTGAAGGCCTCTGCCTATGCTGCTCTGTATCAAGACGCTGCGTAGATCTTTCAAGCATTTTTTCCATGCTTCTACAAGACCCCCTTCAAAGCTTTTAAATTCCTCGAAATTTGAAACGCTTTGAATGAAGCATGAACGGCCCCTCGTAACTCGACACGTTTCTGAATGGAGCGTTAAAACGGTCGATGCTGACTTTATGGCGGATTTATTGGGGACCGCTGTGATCTCTTTTGCCTATAAAAGGCTGAGGGGGGTGAACCTGTCTTCACCACATTCCCATTGTCATGCAGAGATGATCGCCGGAGTTCGTCGGATCGATCTGAGAAAGAAGGAGATCATGTTCTTCCAGCATATAGGGAGCCGTAAAAGACGGCGTCTTCGAGCAAGTGTCCGCTGCAACGATGGATCATGGAAGGACATCTTAGCCTCCCTTGCTCGGGATAATTAGTAACTTTGTATGGCGTTGCCCCAAGAGAGAGGAAGGGTCGTATTGGACCACACAGTTTGTAGACTGTTTATTTCTTCCTGAGGCCCCCGCGGACGAGAGTCAAAAAGACTCATCCTGTCCCTGGCTTGAGCGGCGCACAGAGCATGGGATCTGCAAAATCTATGCAGGCCCAGTTCTGTATCCTCCCGCCGTTTGACCAATATGTCAGTCAGTTTCCGGTAAATCGACTGACTGCCAGAGAAGATGGATGAAGAATTGAGGCCCAGCGAGAGCCGGCCAGAACAGCTTCTGGGCGATCTTCAGACGACGAGGGGGTATCTCCTTTGTAGACGGAGTTTCCCTCAGATGTAATCATGAGAAATAGAGAAAAACCCTTGTAGATTGGATTTTCCTCATATGTAATCATGATTTTAATCTTTAATAAAATCGTCTTCTTCTCCATATGATCGTCTTGCCATACGTTGCTTGTGAAGTCTGAATATGTGCAGCTTCGACACGTCTGAATCTTTACGTCGACTCTAATAGAAAGAGTATTAGGCCCTGTCCTTTATGCATAGCGGATAGTCCATAGAACGCTGCTGAGCACTTTGAACATTTAGAACTGTCCTGTTGCTAGGACTGCGTAGAATTTTTGAATTGTTGCCTCTCTGATGAGCGGAATTTCATTTTGTTCAGAATTCGTCTTCAAGAATGATCTCTCGAAACTCCCTTGGAATAGGGTTGAGGTTTTTGGCTGTCAAACTGAGTTGCCACTTTGATAGACGAGATGTTCAGACTGGAATCTGGATGAACCTCCAGTTTTCTGGACCCGAGAGGAGTAATTTCTCAATGTTTGAACTCTGCATACTTCGGGTACTTGGGGATGCTTTGGGTCAAGAACGAGTATCTTCTGTGTGAACTCTTTGCTCTTAATCTCCTTGGGGACTGTTTGGATATGCGAAAAGTCGTGGAGCGGGAAATCATGTCTGTAGCCTCTTGAGCGTAAAACACCATCGAGCGTGAAATCGTAGACTTGTGGTTCCTGAGCGTGAAGTCGTAGGTTTGTTGCCTCTCGAGCATAGAATGCTATCGAGCACAAAGGAATCCGGGCAAGAAAAACCATAGACTTGTAGCTGTCGAACGTAAAGCCGTTAGATTCGTAGCTGTCGAGCGTAGAAAAGCTCCTTTTAGCATAGGACTGTAGATCTGTAGCCTGTGAGCGTAGAACACCATCGAGCGTGAAATCGTAGACCTGTGGTTCCTGAGCGTGAAGTCGTAGGTTTGTTGCCTCTCGAGCATAGAATGCTACCGAGCACAAAGGCATCCGGGCAAGAAAAACCATAGACTTGTAGCTGTCGAACGTAAAGCTGTTAGATTCGTAGCTGTCGAGCGTAGGAAAGCTCCTTTAGCGTAGAACTGTTTGATTTGTAGCTCCTGAAAAGAAAATTTCTTCGAGCGTGAGGTTTGCGGATCTGTTGCTGCTGAGCGTAAACTGAGTGCCACCGAGCGTGAGATCGTCGATTTGGTATCTGCTGAGCGTAAAGTCGTGGGTTTGTGGCCTCTCGAGCATAAAAGCTACCGAGCACAAAGGCATCCGGGCGTAAAACCATAGACTTGTAGCTTGCGAGCATAAAATCGTAGATCCGTTGCTGTCGAGCGTAGAAAGCTCATCTAGCGTAGAACCCGCTGAACTGTCTTGCACGAAAAAAACTTTTCAAATTCGCTGACTATCCGTCTTCCAAGGGTAGTGGGCTGACGTAGCATCCAATCATGATCAACTATTAATTGCGAGATTTGGTTAGGGTCTCGAGGGGTTCGTCCGAGGATTCGAGGAGTCGACCCGGACTGTATATATATCCCCAGCTTCTGAAAAGAAAAACTTTTCATCTGTCTTTTGCGAAAGAGAGCTTTCGACTGTTCGAGTTTTTCTTCGTTCTTTCTCCGAGCACTTTGAGTCTTTCAGAAATGGCGCCGAAATAAACCCCCTCCGCTAAGGGAAAGAGCATAGGTTCTTCTTCTCATTCTTCTGTCCCGGCGAGGGAATCTCTGGTCGGGCAAGGTGAACTTCCTTCTGAGGGGAGCATCCCGCCGACGACTAGCGCTCCCGGCTTTAGAGGTAGAACTTTTTGGGATGACACAAACGACGAAAAATCCTTCGCACACGTTGAACGTGACTGCGCTAGGTCGTCTTCTATGCTGATAGCCTCTTTTGAGGAAGATGACGCACGGAGGTATTTTTATCTTTTACGCCCACATTTCTAATGTGTCAGCGTAACAACTCCGTATTTTTGTAGCTCTGGGCGTAAATAGCTCGGGCCACCGAAAATCGGCGTATTTCGTAAAATTTGAATTTTACGTTTGTGGAGGAGACTTCCGGCGTAAGGTGACCAAATTTGTACAATCTTGGCGTAAAGCATAGACTGTCGTTTCCTTGGTCCGTGTGTTTGTGCCAGACTTGTAATGACCTATCTTCTTTGCATTATCTTGCAGTTGATCTGGGTGAGTCCCCATTGGCTGAGGTGATGGGCTCCGCTGCGGGGATGCTGCACTCGAACTATCTGGAGGATCTGTCCCACGTGGCATTTTCCATCTCTGGACCCCAGTATCCTGAGGGAAGGGAGCTCCTGATATCGGCCCAGGGTGAGCGAATGCTGTTGAGTATGATCAACGGTGAACCCTTGGTACGTGTAGATGGGGAGCGGTACATAAAGCCGGCTTTCCTCTTTGGGGACATGATTGATAAACAGTCCCAGACGAAGCCCAAGAGGGAGCCTTGGGTTTTCCCTGCCGGGGATTTGGTCTTGTACCTGCCGACGATGCCGAGGGATTATCCCATCTCGGCTTTCTCCCATGCGACGCATCCTAGGAAGATGTCTTGGAAGCTGACTCCTGATCTTCACGGGAAGCCGGGGAAGATCTTTCATCTGAAAGGCGCTGACCAGGGGTCGTTTGTTAGTCGCCCTTCTGGCGTTGTGACGCTGTTCCGAGGACTGTACCCGGGCAGTGTTCCAAGTGAAGATAGCTCGGTGATCCAGCCGGTTCAATTGTCGACCTTCTACAACGACTTCATGGGTCGAGGTGGGGTATATCCCAAGGAGAATCCTCGGTGCAATGGGTGGATTGCCCCAACGAACTCCCGATGGAGATGCCTAGTTGACTGGGCCTTAAAGCACTTCCAGAGAGAGTTGAAGGGCATCGGACTATATGCCGCTGTGAGTGCGACGAGCGTCGGGCTGCCTCCGAACCCTAATTTGTTCCTGGCACTGATGGAGCGGTATATTCCGCTCACCGGGACCTTCGCCACTCCACTAGGGGAGTTGGGGTTGGTCCTTCATGAGATGGCAGTTGTCTCGAGACTGCCGATGGGGGATACCCCATATGAAGAGTACGTTCCCACCAACCGGGAGTTAGGGGATTTGGACTCTCGGGTGGCGGAAGTATATCAGGAGCTGATGTGTCAGTACTTCGCGTGCACCACTTTTTATAACGAGCCTTCTGATTTGGCTCACACCACAAAGTGGATGTCTTACCTCTTCTTCCACCGAGCCAGGGCCGCCAGGTCGGAGAAAGCCTCGGGTGGTAAGAAAGAGCCCGTGAACTGCTTGGGCGTCCTCAGTGCCCAGGTTGTGGAGACTCTTATGGAGGAGGCTGAAGTTCCGGATCAGATTCTTGTGGAGGGGGTAGGAAAGTACCCGGAAGGCACTAAGGCCTGTAGTTACTTGAGGCGTTGTCGCAGGCCTTTGTCTAAGGAGGCCCAGCTGGCTGGTTTCCTCTCCATATGGCTGCGTCAAGTAGTGGTGCCGGGCACTGCGTCCGCGGGCCGCATTCACCGCAATATCCTGTGGCCGGCAGTGCGCCTGGTGTTTGGGGCAAGACTGGGCTTGCTTCCTGCCATGGTGTGCCGTATACAGGTTGGCCTGAGGGCCATGACAGATGGGTTGCTCGTTGATAAAGCTCGGCGGGAGAGCTTCCCTAGGGAGGCACGGCTGGAGCAGGCTCGCGCCGATGCTTTGGCCCTTAGGAATGAGAGGATAGCTGCACTGGAGCGGCAGATTCATGGCCTGATTACTCCGCCATCTTGATGTACCCCTTCCTATGTAATTCTGCCTTCTTCGGGAATGAATAATATTGACTCTTTTCTGACTGTTGTGGACCCATCATTTCGGAATATAAATGACAGGTTAGGTGAGAGTGATATCAGAGGTAGTATGGACATGATAAACTCTCGATAAACTTCTTAGCGGGACATATCTATTCAGAGGTCATGCGGACATGATAGAGTGTAACCCAACTAATTATGTTTTTTGGAAGTAGTTTTGTCAGAATCGAGGTCTTTGATATTTTTCTCTTTAAGCAGGAGAGATTAGGCATAGTACCTTTTCAGGAATTTGCCGTTGATAGGAGCCATTAACAGATCTCCGTTGGGCTGGGCTATCCTGTAGGCGCCGTTTGAGAACGTTGTCTCGATCACATAAGGGCCTTCCCATTTGGGCTGGAATTTGCCTTTACTTCTGTGAGTTAGAATCATCGGCCTTCTCACGGCTAGAACTAGCTCGCCGACTTTGAACACTATTTCCTTTACTTTATGATTGAAAGCTTTGGAAATGCGTGCTTGGTAGAGCGCGATGCGCTGCTGAGCTTGGAGGCGTTTCTCGTCTAATCCTTCCAGCTCTTGGAGCCTCAATAGGTCATTCTTTTCTCGAGTCAGCTCACTAGTCACGGCTATTCGGAGCGACGGGATCTGGATTTCGATAGGAAGGACCGCCTCGCTTCCGTAGACTAGTGAAAAGGGGGTACAACCTGTTGGTGTCCGTACCGTTGTGCGGTATGCCCAGAGACATTCGCCCAGCTTCTCGTTCCAGTCTCTTTTGTTTGAAGAAACAAACTTCTTCAGGAGCTTGATAATGGTTTTGTTGAAGGCTTTCGCCAAACCATTAGCAGCTGGATAATATGCCGTAGAGGCAATATTGTGTATCCGGTTATTATCGCAAAACTGATGAAACGCTTGGCTGATGAACTGAGGTCCATTGTCGTAGATTATCCTTCGGGGAATCCCAAAGCGATAAATAACATGGTGCTTGATAAAGCTGATTACGTCAGACGCCTTTACTTCAGCCAGAGGGATTGCTTCGGCCCATTTGGAAAAGTAATCTGTGATGGCCAGTATGAACCGGTGGCCTCTGGAGGAAGACGGGTGAATGGGCCCAACGATATCCATACCCCAGGCTTCGAAGGGCCAGGATGCAATCGTAGGATATAGATATTCAGACGGTTGATGTATGAAGTCTGTATGGACCTGGCAGGCCCTGCATCGTTTTGCATAGCTGATCGCGTCTGTAATCATAGTGGGCCAGTAATAGCCCATTCTCCTGATGCAGTCCTGCAGCTTAGGACCGGGCTGATGCGCTCCGCATACGCCGTCGTGAGCTTCACGGATAATCTGCTGTGCCTCAGCGCCAGCGAGACATCTTAACAGCAGTCCGTCGTAGGTCCGGCGATACAGGTATTGTGAAGATGCATCGAAGTAGAAGCGTAACGATCGTCTCTTGACGGATACTGCTTCTTTGGGGTCCTCTGGCAAGATTCCATATGCCACGATATATATGAAGGGACTCGTCCAATCTCTTGTAGGAGGATCGGTGTTTACAGCGTAGCTGCGTTCTTGGTGACAGCTGTTCTTCACACAGAATAAATCTCTGTTAAGAAGGATTACCGAATCCTGCCTTCTTATAGGGGTGGCTAAGTCCGCAGCTAGGCTGGCCAGGGCATCAACTTTTAGATTCTGAGATCGAGGTACATGCTCTAGGAAGAACCCTTTGAACGTTATGGCTATCTCAACCGTTGCTTGGTGATAGGGGATGAGGTCTGGATTTCGGACTTCGTATATCCCCCTGACTTGGTTGACGATGAGCAGAGAATCGCCGAAAGCTTCCAGGGATTCCACCCCCAGCTCTTTAGCGACTTGGAGCCCGATTAGCAGGGCGTTGTATTCTGCCACATTGTTGGAGCAGGGCTCGCTAAGAGAATATGCTCGGTAAATGACGAGCTGATCTGGAGTAACTAGGACGACTCCTACTCCTGAAACGATATTTCCCTTAGGACCGACTCTGGAGGCGCCATCGAAGAATAGTTGCCATACGTCACTTTCTTTTGCAAAATTACATTCCGCAACTTCATCGGGGATGTCTTCGTATAGTTTGGAGGTCTCCGGGATTGGATGAGCTGCTAGGAAGTCGGCCAGTGCTTGGCCTTTGATGGACTTCTGTGGGACGTAGACCATGTCATATGGCGTCAGTAGCATTGCCCAAGTTGCGAGTCGGGAGTTAAGGGCACTTGGCTTGCTCATCAGCACCCGGAGAGGGTTGATCCTGGAGATGATATGAATAGTCTGGCCGGCGACGTAGTGTCGCGTCTTCTGGACAGCAAACATCAGAGCCAAGCATTCCTTCTCCACTGGGTTGTACCGGTGTTCGGCCCCGACCATCATCCTGCTGAGTTAGTAGATGGCCTGTTCATGACTCGCATCGTTCTTCTGTTCAAGGAGAGCTCCTAGCGAATGATCCATTGCCCGAACGTACAGCAAGAAGGGTTTTCCCATGACGGGAGGCACCAGAACTGGTGGACTGGTTATGTAGCGCTTAATATCCCCAAACGCTTGCTGGCAGGTTTCGTCCCATATGAAGGACACACCTTTCTTCATGAGGTGAGAGAAGGGCTGACATCTCCCCGAGAGGTTGGATATGAATCGCCGGATGTAAGCCAGACGTCCTTGGAACCCCCTGAGTTCCCTCAGATTACGGGGTGGTCGCATTGCTATGATCGCCTGGACTTTGTCAGGGTCTACTTCGATGCCTCTGGCGGTAATGACAAATCCCAGGCATTTGCCGCTGGATACCCCCAGAAAGGACTTTGTAGGGTTCATCTTGAGTTGATGCTTGGCACGACGGGATCTTGCTCTGACGGTTTGGTAACTGGAGCGTCAGCCGGCGCACCTTCCTGATTTGCTCCGTCGTTGTCGAGGTAGGTCCTCCCTGAACGGGTTACGACAAGTACCTCGTCTCCGTCTGATGTAGAAGAAGTTGTGACCATGTAGCATGATCTGTATTTGGGATTCTTCTTGGGGGTAGCCCTGTTTGCCTTGGTCTCTTCCTCGAGATTCGACACCAAATCTTGGTGAACCCACATAATCTCGCCCCGCCGGATAGTTAGGGGCACCAGGTTGTGACCTTGATCCCTAGCAGGGGGAAGGTTAACGAGGTTCATCGTTGCCCGGGAGATAGGTGTAACACCATCAGGGACCTTTTGGGGAGGCAAATTGCCAAACTGCAGAGAGATTATGTTGGCCGTGACCGTTTTTTCGGTGTTGTGCAGAGTGATGGCCTTAGCATCGATCAACCCCTGGATCTTCCTTTTCAGTACATAGCACGCCTTTGTCGGGTGGTGTGCGTATCTGTGGAAGATACAGTATTTTGGGTCGTTAGTATTGCCGACCTCGTGGGGCCGCCTTAGTTCTGGGAGGGTGATCTTGCCACTTTTGACGAGACATTCGAAGATACTTGGGATATCGTCGTCGTCGAAAGAATAGACTTCGACGGGCCTCGGAGCCCCCGGTTTTGCTTGGACGGTCGCCGCAATCTTTGGCCTGGCCGTGTTGATTGCTAGTGCTTCCTTCCCTTTGGGACCACGATGATGGTCGCTGCCAGGGGATGACCTCTTGCTTCTGTCAGAGGCGGAGATCATGATGCCATTGTCGCGTGCCTTGCGACTGTTGTCTTCGGCTGCTACCGCCGAGAGGATGAACGAGGGCCAATCATGGAACTGATATGGTCCTGTGAATACCGAGACCACGGGAAGGAGGTTCTTCCTGCAAATATCCACCAATGCTGAGTCTGGAACTCCTGGAGGCATCTGTAAGGTGGCCTGACGAAAGCGTTCGATAAAGACGCGAACGTCTTCCTTTTCCTTCTGCTTGACTTCGATGAGAGAGGACATAGACATGTCCATTCCTCCCTCGTAAAATCGTGTGAAGAATAGAGCTTTGAAATCCTCGAAGGAAGTAATGTAGTTGTCCGCCAAGCTACGGTACCACTGATAAGCTACTCCTGAGAGGCAGCCTTTGAACACCCGAGTGAGGAGGGCATCGTTCCCTTGTAGCAGCACCGTCATCATACTGAAATAGTTCATGTATTGGCTTGGTGATATTTTTCCCTCGAACAGAGCCATCGCCTGAGGTTTGTATTTTGGAGAGAAAGGGACCTCTTCCCAGGTAGCTGGGTACGGCTGGTTGATTCCCAGTTTCTTGAGCTGATCTTTGTGCTTCAAGGCATCGAACTGGGCTTTCAACTCCCGGACCGCCTGCATCGGATTTTCTGTTGGAAGTGGAGGAACTGCTGACTCTTGATCTAGAGCAGGTTCTTGGCTTGGGCTGGGTGGTGGCAAGTCCACCCCTACATGTATCTGAGTTGGCGGAACCGATGCTTGAGCCATGGCGGTTGCGTGCTGAGTTAGTATCATCTGGTGCATATTCTCCATTACGGATTATATTTGCTTCAGCGACGTCTCCAGGTCAGTGATGCGTTGTTCTGCGTCTCCTGATGGCGACGCTCCCTCGTGTTCGTCTTCGATGGCGTAAGCTCCCATTTCTCTGGGCGTCGTCGAAGGGTAAGTATAGGTCGCTGCAGAAGTCGACTCTATACTCTCGGCATCTGATCTGGAAGATCGGCGACCCCCAGCGTCGGAATCAGACGAGTACGGAGCTGGTTGCTGTGACCTTGCACGGGTATTTTGGAATACCCCAGCTTCAGCGTTCCTGAGGAGGTCTTCGAATTTTCTCTGGCTCGGAGGTCCAGAGGGAAGACGCTTTGAGCTCGACCCTCTTCTAGGTATGCGCGAAGCCATATTCACGGATGCATACGCGTGCTCCTCTTCCGGAAAAGATTGAGAGTAGTTCAATCGGTCGAAGACCGATCATTTTGCTTTAGAACAGTAGCAGTCAATCACAATCTTATGACTATTACAACATTGTTCCCTAGGGGGCGTAATAGACATGTTGGAAGGTCCCCTCTCCTTACGCTTCTGGATTAGGCCTTCGCGTAGGTCAGGAGTAGCAATTTGAGCTTGTTTTGCACCGTGGGACTTACCCAGGCGTGATTTGGAGATTCGCTCAGACAGGCGTAAAGCTTTCAGTCGACCGTCGTCTTCCCGCGTAATCCGGAGGATAGGCAGATAGCTTCTTCGCTGGTATAACGGCCGAGGAGTTGAGTACTCGCCTGCTTGCTTCCTCTTGCGGAGATCATGGCGCTCATCTGGTTCACCGTAGAGGTCAGATATCGTCCTGCGCGTGGAGCGTGATCTGTTCTTTCGATTTGGCGTTGAGGCACCGTCGAAAGTTTTGTCTGTACCGTGCGTAGCGGAAGACAGGTTCCTACGCGTGGAGCGCAGGGGATACTTCTGGGTCAGCGCTGAGTCTTTGCCCGAAGTTTTGTCTGTACCGCGCGTAGCGGGAGACTGATTTCTACGCGTATAGCGCAGTGGATACTCCTGGGTTAGCGCTAAGACTTTACCAGAAGTTTTGTCTGTACCGCGCGTAGCGGGAGACTGATTTCTACGCGTATAGCGCAGTGGATACTCCTGGGTTAGCGCTGAGGCTTTACCAGAAGTTTTGTCTGTACCGCGGGTAGCGGAAGACTGAATTTTACGTGCGAGGCACGGAGGGAGCGATGCTACCACCTCATTGGTCGGAGAGATCGGAGAGTCCACAGGAACGGCGGAGGATGTCTTGGGCATCCATACTTTGCGTAGCTTCCTGTTGTCTTGGACGGAGAGAGAGTGAGAGCTACCCCCAGCCCGAAGCATATCCTCGTAGGCAGACTGGTCGAAATGAACGACCAGTGTCTTCTTCACGGTTCCTACAGATACCGCATCGTGTTGAGCAATTACTTCCTCGTCAGAAGAGAAAGACGTCTCCAGCAGAGTCGCCATCTTGTTTGTGGTATTAAACAAAAGAATGAAAGTGTATTTTAATGACAGGGTTTATACGAGATCCGTGCCCTTTGGTTTACAAACAAACTTGTACAATTCGATCCTATACGAGGATGCGGGAGTACAATTTATTTAATCTGGGTATAAATTGCTATAGGTGTCTGATCTGTGGTCGATCACTTTAGCCCTTGGACTACACGATGTTGAAGAAGTGCCGTGGAAGACAGGATACAGCTTCGGAGGTTGCGAAGGAGGGTGGATGCGCGATGCTGAAGGTCGTCGCTTCCTATTCCTTGCCTGAGCTCTGTATTCTTCTCTCTCTCTCTGTCTCTCCCTCTTGATCTCCGGTTCGGTGACCTTGTTCGATCCTTCTTTCAAAGTTTCGAGCTTTGATCTGATATTGGTATTCTTGGCCAACTTCTCCGACCTGGTTCGATCTTCCAAATTGTCGACCTTGTTCTCCATTGATAGGGGTCTCTATTTATAGAGTTTTGGTGACAGTGACCACTCCATCGGTGTAACAACCGAGGAGTGGAAAGTACAGCACCCTTTTACACAACGGTTAAAGTAACCAATGCCTACGTATAGATGATCTTTTGAATGAGCGTGTGACGCGGGTCCAACTAAAGGGACACAACGCGTACAATTGCTACCAAGATCACGGCATAAAAGCCATGTAGGTAGGTATCCATTGTGTAAAAGGGGTTGGCGTAGAAGCCAAATGTCTGTCACTTTGGCGTAGAAGCCAAATAGGCATAGAAGCCGAGTAGGCGTGGAAGCCGAGCAGGCATAGAAGCCGAACAGGCATAGAAGCCGAGTAGGCGTGGAAGCCGAGCAGGCATAGAAGCCGAACAGGCATAGAAGCCGAGTAGGCGTGGAAGCCGAGCAGGCATAGAAGCCGAACAGGCATAGAAGCCGAGTAGGCGTGGAAGCCGAGCAGGCATAGAAGTCGAACAGGCATAGAAGCCGAGTAGGCGTGGAAGCCGAGCAGTCGTAGAGACTGAGGGGGCGCGGAAGCCGTAGGAGCACAGATCCTGAATGGACGTAGAAGCCGCTGCGTACCGTGCCAGGGTGCTGATGTGGACGTCTTTAGCCGAATTACGGCTTTTGGAGATCAAATCTTTGGCAGAGATTTGCCATCATCCTGTGCATTAAATGCGGAGACGTGCCTTGAGGGAAAACTGTCACCGCTCTGTGCGTTTTGACGGAGGGACGTGCCTTGAGGGGACACTGTCACCGCTCTGTGTGCTTTGGCGGAGAGACGTGCCTCGAGCCCTGTACGAAGCGCAGCTTTTGACGTGGCAGGCGGTTTGTCTTCTGCGGAGCGTAAAACAGCCCATGTTTGCCTGTGTAAAACAAGGCAGCGTGTTCTCTTTGCACGTGAAAGAGCGGTTTATGCCGGTGGTTTTTTAGTAAGCGCCGGTTTGGTGATATTTTAACCAAATCCTCTGCATTAAATGCTGAGATCCGCCATCATACTATGGAGCGCGTCCTGAGGGGTCTGCCCCCGTTCCCAGCCGTCGTTTGGGTAGCTGTGCAGCACTTTTTGTCAGGAGTCAGAGGTCAGTTTTACTGCGTGACTGGACAGTTTCTTTCCGGGAATACGAAGCGTTCCTCGTACGCTTTAACGCTGCTTTGAGAGCGGCTGGGTTTTACGCCATGGAGGCGATGAAGAACCCTATTTTACGCTGGATGGCTCTGAAGGCCTCTGCCTATGCTGCTCTGTATCAAGACGCTGCGTAGATCTTCCAAGCATTTTTTCCATGCTTCTACATGTGCCTGTGTGCATGTGAGTGTATCTGTGTGCCTGTGTGTGTGCCTGTGAGGCATGTGAGTGTATCTGTGTGTGTGTGTGTGTGCCTGTGAGGCATGTGTGCCTGTGTGTGTGTGTGTGCCTGTGAGACATGTGTCTGTGTGTATCAGTGAGGGTAGGGTGTACACAGGTTTCTTTTTCAGTGTCCCAGTGTCTGTGCTTGTGCACACAGTGTCAGTTGAGTCTTATAGAATTATGTATCAGTAAATAGGGTTTTGGCCATGCATGTATCAGTAGCTAGTTTAAGCCATGTATGTGTAAGTTGATCAAGGTTCAGACCTATCTGTTAGGTGCCTCAGAGATTTAGCCATGTAGGTGTAAGTCTGAACAGCTTCAGACTGAGAAGCTGTGAATGATTCCTTAATCAGTTATCTGGGTTACTGGCTACCTTGATATTTTTATGACTGATACTAGGTGTCAGTTGGTTATTGAAACTATGCACAGTGTAGTAATCATAGAAGGATGTTAATGCCTTGGGTAATTTGCTCAGTTGGTTTTCCTGCAAACTGTGGCTAAGCTGGAATTTAGGTTGATGGAGATTTTTCCTGTTATTGTTCTTAAAGTCTCTATGTTGCTGCCCTATTCTAGTGCAGGGCCTTTATCATAACCTGTAAGTGCCTGTGTTAGGGAAAGATGGGAATAGAGTTCACTCTAGCTATGGGTTTGATACGGGGTAGAAATGAGCAGTTGAGGGATTTGACTATGCTGGTATCAGTGGGTTTAGTGAGATTGTGATTGTATCAGTGTTTTTCACTGAGTAGTCAGTCTCAGTGGGCAACTGAGGTACTAATAGCAGCCTTGTAGGTATCTCAGGTGAGGAATGGTTGAGGGCATGGGTTCCAGTGTGCAACATGGCAAGTAATACCCTTGGATATCACTCTTTGTATAATATCACATAAAGTACTTGGTATCCTGGTAATACTTAGTGTATATGAGTTGAGGTTAGGATTTGAGTACTAGTTAATTAAGAGTTAAATAGTTTAAGTAATACCTTAGGATCTATATAAGAATTATATTTACACAAATTGCCTAGTATGTAAATGTTGTTTAGTATTAACATAAAAGCCTAGGGTAACAAGGTTTAAACCTAGTATGGTCCTAGTTAACCTAGTATGGACTGAGCCATGACCTAGAAGCCTCGTATTTAATTAGTAAAACATAATTTTCCTTTAATTCAGTATTTTGACATTGATATTCCATAATTAGGTCACTGTGATTTTATCTTGGACATCGATCCTCGCACCTTCCTCGGGACCACAGGCAAGTACATTCTCTGACAGTTTTCGCTTTTGTTGATTAATTCTATAATTCTAGTTGTATTATATACTTGATTTTGACACCATGGATACACGGGTTAGCACCCTAGATACATGTCATGAGGATTCATGATTGGAATCCATCGTGCTAGCTGGGGATGGAGAAATATTAGCAGATTATGTGATCATACCCCACCTTACATGCATCATAGCTCACCCCACACATCACGTCGGGTGTAGCCTGACCATTTACATGCTTCATAGCCTGATATATATGATTAGCCTGACTATTGCTCGCATCATAGCTAACCAGATGGTTAGCCTGACCTCACATGTATCATAGCCAATCATATATATCAAGCCTGATCTCGTCCCAAGCCGATCACATAATAAACTGATATTTCAAACACTTAGCCAGATGTTTATTCTTTATTTCAGATTCACTTATTTTAGCATTCACTTGTATATTTGTTCATTGCTAGATATTCCATTGTTCATTTCACATTCTCTAGTACTCTATATTTCCAGTATTTATTTCATCTTGTATTCCTTACATTGTTTTATAGTTTTTGTCAACATAAATGAAACTGCTGTTTAGTGTTTGTGCTTCGCTCCAATCCTGATTGGATAACATTTTCAGAGGACTTGGAGGATTTCTGCCCTACCCACTATGGCCCAGGAGCAGAGGGAGATTTCATACCAGAAATCCCAGAGGAGTTACCTATCTTAGAGGAGATTCTACCTACAGGCACTTAGACTGTCCTATTTCATATATTATTGTACTAGACTGAGATTTGAGTTGTATTATTGTTGTGACTTTTGAGGACATCTAGACTCTGGACTTATGATGTATTTATATTTGTGTTGACTTATGATAGAACTCTTATCCTTATTTCTCATCGTGCCAATTACTTTCATATAGCCTTGTGATTGAGTATATTATTAAACTGTTGATTCATATATTATCATTGTCCTCCTTATGGATTTGAGACCATTGACAGGATGAGTTATGTTTGAGACCTAGACAGCGTTCTACCGTCGATGCTGCGGCGTAGGCTGGACGTACCCACGGCTCATGCCCAATTTTCGGGTGCGGATCGTGACAATTTATTAGCGCATATTCTCTGTCGGTAACAAAAACAGAGGGCTCTTTGTATCCTATGTAAAGAGATTGTAGTTTCCTCAATGCCCAAGTGTAATCCTCTACTGTCTCATTCTTCATAAAATAAAAAGCGACTGAAAATGTTTTCCCGTAGACATAAATCCAACAACATGAAAAAGAGGTATCTTGAACTTGTTGGTCTTATATGTACAATCAAGGGCCAACACGTCTGCGAAGGACCGAGCCAAGTGTGTGCAATCAGGATGAGCCCAAAACAATGAAAGTAGTTCATTATTTTGTGGATGTCTTCTATGGTACTCCACGTAGTGATGCTCTCCAAGCAACTTCAATACTTGCTGCATCACCATTCTTCCTTTCATACTATTACATTTCGCTCTGGCCAAACTATTATAGATTGTCCTCATGGTTGACTTGTTCCCATCTTCTTTTTGTCGCACGGCAGAATAAATTTGTTTCGGTGCAACTCCGGAAAGGAACAATTCTTCAACCAACTTTCTCTCATCCTCCTTCAACTGTGCCACGTTGGCATGACTCGTAAGTGTTCCTGGAATAGGATGATTGTGTCTTCCATTCTTAACTTCGATTATCCACTTCACATTTTCTACTTTTACAATCAACACCTTAAATGGACAACCATATTTTCTCGTCTCAACGTTTTTCTTAGGGATTTTTTTTTCAACAACACCATTTTTTTATGATGCGCCCTGAACACATCTCCTCTTTCGCATCTCAGCTCTACATATTTTCGGGCCGGCCGAGATCTGATGGATCTTGCAATGACAATGACTATGTTATGTCGTCTTCCAACTTCTCTGCACTAATCTAATGCTTCTTCCTGGGATGCAAATTGAATATCCGTTGAGAATATATCATCCACATCAACCCCAATAGCAGGATGTACCGTAACATCTGTACAAGGTTGGTCCTATAACCAATATAAAATAATCTAAAAATTAATAACTTCAAATAATTGGCAGTTCAAATAATTTACAGTCTTTAAGATTCCGGACTGTCACTATTTGACAGTCCACTTAGTATATAGGAGTGTCGAAATTATGACAGTCCTATATTTATATAGGACTGTCGAATTTTATACAGTCCTTACACGATGACTGTCGAAATAGGGTTGTTTTTACGTATCGTACGTGCTTCGGAACAACCGACATGTTCTTCGGAAGGACCGGAGTGCATATTTAATAGATTGCATTATCCTACTTCTTCATCGAAGATAATTTCATGCATTGCTCCTACAATAGTCAAATAAAACTAAATATTTTTGTGACAATCGCAAAACTTATTCATCGTATGTTGTCGAAGACATACCGGAAGAAAATTCGTTGGACAATCACCAAAGCAAAATTTTATTCCACTTGGGACCACAACTATCAAATTCCAAAGTTAGGTTTAGATTTTTGGACTTGGAGAATGAGAGATTTCTTCATGTGAGGGTGAAATGAAAAACAAACAATAGAAATAATTTTTACTTATATAGCTTGGTGTGGGCTAGCCCCAAGTAACTTTTAGGAGTGGCAAACTTGTAATTTTTGATAAAATTTTAATGGGGGGCAATCTTAAAATAAGAAAAGTTGTAGAGAACATCAGAAATTTTGAGCTGCCTAATGCAAATCGATGTTTGAATTATTATTATTATTATATATATATATATATATATATATATATATTTATTTATTTATTTATTTATTTAATATTATTTGAAAAGAACAAATAATAAGTTTTTTTTATTTTTTACCTTATAGAAAAGTAAAATCTTTTAATAATTTTACATCTTATGAAGAACAAACAACGATATTTTATAAAAACAATACTAAAAAAAAAAAATTACGATAAAGCCAACTTTTTATTATAGATTAGGCTGATGACCCATCAAAGCATCAAAGGCATTGAAGATTCCACTAGGAAGAGGGGCAAGAAAGAGACCTACGACTGATACACTCCAAGTGAAGTGCGCATTCTGATGAGAAGAAGAGTAGCAGCCCCTTGTTTCAATCAAACATTGGTCTACAAGTAGCATAGCAAGCAATTCTATATGCAGCAGCATCAGCCTCCACCACACCACCACTGCATTGACTTCAATATTATTATCCACTACTATCATACAAATCCTGGAAACAAAGCCTCCACTAAGTATAGTATGCACGAATCATCATTCGATGTCATTCTTTAACCAAACCTCGAATTATTAAATCTTTCTTGACGTACGCCTTCTTTACAAGCAGATGATCTACATCGATCGATACAGGTTTGGCTGGTAGTATAGTACGGTGCCTTCTTCTGATTGAACTTCCAGTGTTTGAATTCAATAATGGTGTTCCGAGTCCTACATCTTCCATTGAATAATATCCGGAATGAATAACTAACCTAACTACTCCCTTACTTTAGTTACATAATCCTTAAGAATAAATAATAAGACTTGTAAATTAATACTATATGAATTCCTTCATTTTTATTAAGAAGAGTTGGATTATACATTATGATCCTTTTACATGTGTTCAACATAACTATACAGGTACTACTTACTGTACAGACAGACCAATCGAAACCAGGGCCAGACACAGGTGAGGGCAAATGGGGTCAACTGATCCCACTAGAAAAAAAAAATGATTGGAGAAGATCTGTGTTTGTTGCTTTAGGTTTCTCCATACTAAGATCAACAACTGATCCGACACAAATGGAATATTGTTGTAGGTTCTGAATGTCTGAAATTTGTTGCTTTCTATGGACTTAGTACATAGAGAAGGCATACTTTTAGGCTTTCTTTACACTTGAGGTTGACCCTCCTCTTCAAAATTTCTGCGTCCACCGTCCTGATCGAAATAAAAGAAGAATTGAAGTGGAGCTAGTCGAAGCTTGGCGAGCGGCTCCAACGCTCTCTCAAGTACTCATCCAAGGAGTTCAGGTGATTATGTTCGAAGCTAATGGTCGACGCATCATCGTCCTCCACATCAAGCAGGGCTAGACTTAAGTGTGAGCCTACGCTTGAAACTGGATAAGCTTCATCATCTTGGCACTCCTCCTCTTTGTTGTGAGTATTGGCTTCAGAAGCTGTCCCTGGATCCATTTCATCTTCCCCTTTTAGCAGTCTGAGAACCTATGTCATTAAAACCAACTTTTACTAATCACAAGCAAAGGATATAAGAAAAACATTACTTGGTGTCTGAGAATTGTTAGAACCTGGCTCATTTGTGGCCTGAGTCGTGCTGTCCTCCTGATGCAGAGGGTTGCGGCCAGAACCATTCTTCGCATTTGATCCTCATCGTACTTCCCGCCAAGATTAGAGTCTAATACTTCCTTTATGTCTTCTTTTTCTATCAATCGTGTCACCTATAGTGCAAGAAAAATGATATCTAAGGCTTTGATTCATTGAGGAGAAGAACCAAATGCTATTCATGGTTCTATTTAAATTGTTGCATATTCGTACACGGACCTAGATACAGATAAGGACACAATATGGATACATGATACATATATTTGCAGATAGGTACAATAAGTAATCACCTATATATAGTGCAAGAAAAATGATATCTAAGGCTTTGATTCATTTGGGAGAAGAACCAAACGCTATTCATGGTTCCATTTAAATTGTTCCATATTCAAACACGGACCTAGATACAGATAAGTACACAATATGGACACATGAAACATATATTTTCAGATAGGTACAATAAGTAATCACCTATATTGCACAAATACAACCATGGACATCATTTCCCACGTCCGTGCAATATAGGTACTTTATGCAAATTGAATGTATAAATCAATCTATAGAATGATCAGTTCCTTATAAATCACTCATGTGAATCTCATGATTTTGGTAGGTTATACATAAATACTTAACAGGATAAGATTTGTATCGGACTCTTCTGAAGTAATTTATAGAGAAGGGCCTTACCCACGTAACCAAACTCTCACGTCCCTTGGGGCTCCCATCACTTATTGGCTTTCTTCCTGTCAGCAGCTCAAGTAGAACAACCCCGTACGCGTAGACATCAATCTTATTACTAACCTTCCCATACATGAAGTACTCAGGAGCAAGGTAACTGTTGAATAATCATCATTGGCAGAGTTGAAATATAAGTTTAGTTACACTTAAAATTACTAAATATTCAAGAACGAGAATTCTGAGTAAAGATAACCGCATACCCAAAGGTACCGACAACATCATTTTGTGTCTCAAAGGATGAATCTGTTGGCGCCCACATAGCTAGTCCAAAATCAGATATCTAACAAATATAGAGATAATATGTTGTCATCAATCAATTAGCAAGAGATTGGATTTCTCATTGAATTAGTTCTCCGTAACAGTACCTGCGGCTCGAATTCTTCGGTGAGCAGAATGTTTGAGGACTTGATATCTCTATGTATTACCGGTCTGGTGCCACTGTACAGGTAGTTTAGTCCTTCAGCAACACCAATGGCTACCTTAAATCTCGTCTCCCAAGACAGTGGAGGCTCAGACCTCTTTCCTGTATCAGGGATCACATTCATTTCAAGCTATGTTGCATGAATATGGATACGGATACGGATACAATACTTACCATGTAGGTTTTCTTCCAAGCTTCCTCTGGGAAAGTAGTCATATATGGAGAAAAAACTTTTGCTTTCGACACAGATGCCAATCAAAGGTACGATACGGTGATGCTTCAAAGCCGTGATGATATCAACCTCCGAAAGGAGCTCCTCCGATGTCTCCTTCAATAATTTCGTCAATTTTATAGCTACCTGCTGCCCATCCGATAGGCATCCCCTGTAAACTTGACTAGACCCTCCATGTCCAATCAATTTCTCTGTTTTTTTTTTCCATAAAAAATGACAATGAGCATGGCATCTAAATATAACATGTATTATATCTATAAATTAACACTAATTCGAACCTGAAGAGAATTGGTCAGTTAAGCTCTGTAGTTCCTCACTTTGGAACCATTTGCAAGTACTAGAATTCTTTTCAAGAATAACCTCTATTCTCTTAACTAAATCATTGGGAACTGACTGAAGGAATGATGCAGATCTATCGGGCAGGTTCATGACCCACTGGACAACGGACAAGTTGCAGCGTTCGGTCTGTTTCAAGGGCTCCGCATTTGCTTTTATCGCTCTCTGAAGAAGCGGCCAACCTAGCTTTGGCTCTGGCAACCTCCTAGGGAGCTGCCCATAAACAACGATACGCCGGTCATTCCAGCCCTCCCCTGGTACAACATCTGAAGACCTAGGGGTTTCAGTCCCATGTTTAGCTTCACTGCTAGGAACAACGGCTTTGGTATCCTTTCCGACACTCGGATGCAACAAATTTCGGATACGAAGCTTTGGTTCTTCTCCTATTGGGCGAAAAATAGTTCTTCAGTATCTACGAATGAAAGCATTTGAGTACATACATGATTTGCTAACAAAGATAAGAACATATGATCACACCTGAAGGTGGTTGGGTGGGTCGCCTTTCGTAGACGACTTTGCCATTTTGTACTGCAATCAGAGCTGTACTCCGACACAGTTTCTTCGCGCAGTACTTGACCACTGAAGCTGAGCCACTGGAAGAAATCATAGCAGGAAAAGAACCAGGTTACAAATTTGGTCAAGAAAACATTAGATGAGCAAACTTTTTTCCTACCCAAGAGAGCAATTCTTGTTCAGTCCTACTACCACCGTCTCGGCAGCGCAGCTCTCTGCCTCCTTCACCAGAGTTTTCCTTATGGAAGTCCCCCGAGAGACCCGGCCTACAAGAGAGACCTGAAATCAAATCATAAAATGTTGATAAACCATGATAATGCCAGGTAACCGCGGACACTCCAAAAGTCTGTCCAGTGTCATGCTGGACACGTATCGGACACTACAAAATATACCAGGACGCACCGGGTGTTGTCTTTGCAACATATTAATTACAGATCATCAAAAATAAAAATGGTCAGCTCACTTGTTTCAGATCACAGAGTCCTTGATATGGCGAGAGAAAATTGCCCAGTGCTTCCACCAGAGATTGGTTGTGCTCAAGTCCATTCATACCAGAATTGGGCGAAACGTGCACCGCGACAACACGGTCTCCTTCGTTTGCGACTTTACTAATTGCCCAGCCGAGCAGCTCGCTTCCGGTCCGGTCCATCTGCAGGCCAACCATTACGCACCTTGGCTCAACACCAGCAGCGATCGTCATGATCCTCGCTTTGTTGTTCCTTTGTCACATTCGAGGAAGAGGCATTGGCATTTTAAATACGACCACGAAAGAGGGATATCATCAGCTCAACCACTCCAACTATAATGAAATTGCCATCATATCTTCTCTAAGAATAAATAATATTAGCACACAATACTAATGACTCGATAATTAATGGTGGCTCCGCTCAATGACGACCATGATTACATAGAGTGGCATAGCCTGCAGTATTCTATAACCAGAAGAAAAGAAAAGAAGAGGGAAGATTGAAGAAGAGTAAGCAAAAGAGAAGAGGAGAAGTGAAGACAAGGGTAGTTGTCGCTGGAGAATGGAGTTTATATTTCGCCGCTCTGCCTTTCCGCAAGAAACATGCCATAGCCGGTCACATTAACTCCACCGACACAGACTCTATGGCTTTAAGTGACATTCTCATTCGTTTTGTGAAAAAATTATAAATTAATTAACTATTAATTAATTATTATAATTATGATTAATAAATTAATAGTTATAATTATAATAAAATATTAATTGATAGAATTATAAATTAATACATTATTCATTAAGATTATAATTGTGATTAATAAATTAATAAACTATTAAAGATAATAATAAATATTACTTAATAAAATTATAAATTAATAAATTGTTAGTTAAGATGAAAATTTTGATTATAATTATGATTAATAAATTATCATTTAAGAATATAATAAAATATTAATTAATAAATTAATGATTATGATTTAATAAATTATTAATTAAGATTATAATTATGATTAATAAATTATTAGTTAATTAAATAAATTATTAATTAGTTATTGTAATTTTGATTATAATTATGATTAATAAATTATTAATTAAGATTATAATAAAATATTAATAATTAATATATTTTAATTTATTTAACTATTAATTAATTATTAGAATTATGATTAATAAATTATTAATTAAGATTATAATAAAATATTAGTTTATAAAATTATTAATTAAGATTATAATTGTGATTAATAAATTATTAACTACAATTATAATAAAATTATAAATTATTACCCACTTTTTAAACATAGGATTCCATGGTTTTGGAAAGTAATTATTACCCATTTTTCAATTCCAAATCCAAATCCAAGACCAAAACAAACATAGGATTTCTTGGATTTGGCTCCAAATCCATAAAATCCTGAAATCCGGCTCCAAATCCGGTTTACCAAACAATCCCTTAGGGGTCAACATAAAACCCATAGGCGGAGGCCGTATACAAGGCGTGCTGTGTGGGTCTGATGGTCAGCAAATTGTCCGAGAACCGACTCAGTCAAACTTGGGCTGAGCCCAGGCCCACTCAAAGTTCGGGACCGGTTCGACATACCAAATTCTCGGGTTGGGATGAATTTTCGCACCTCGTACTCCAGTCCGACTTGGACCGCTTGCTAAATCGTGTTGGACGGAATTTCTTCCTCCAGGCCCGAAGGCCCCATCTGAATCGACCCAAGCGGTGTCCAATCAACGAATCGGTCCAGATCTAGTCCCCCCATATAACCGTTATTTAGTTATTTAGCTGTTTAGGATAATTTATTCAAATACACCAACAATCATAATATAACGGATAATTTATTCTTTTGGAATATTATTTTTACCAAAATACCTCCATAATTTTTTCGTTCATCAACGTAAGAGATATTTTGGTCATTTTACTGAAAATAAAATATTACAAGAATATTTGTGGTCATTTTACACTCAATTTTTTTTATAAATACAAATTAATTCATCAATATTTACTAAAACATAAATTCTTCTCTTATAATACTTTCAATCAATATTGCATTCTCTTATTTGAATTAGTTACTTCTTCACTATGCAATCTAAAGATCACAAGATCTGCAATCTCAATCGGCGCAATCACATGGTATACAAGACAATAGAGGAGGAGAGTCTCGTCATCGCAATTATCTATATTTGGGAACACTTTAGTAGGATTTATAATGAGAATGTTATAGGCCAGTAGAACTCATAGGTGCAACTCATGTTAAATACATGAATTTTAAAAAATAATTCAAATGGGTGCCTACCAATAGTATAAAAAAATACTATATAGGCATCTTGATCGATGTATTTAATATCTACCCTCTTGAGTGAAGACCATGGGGATTTGAAGGGTGGAGCACTACAAAATTTGTGTATTAATGAAATGTGTATTTTAATTTATTTAGGTATAAGTAATAGAAACTTAAGTGGTCACAATTATCATGCTAAAAATAAGTTGTTTTACTTATGATATTTCTCAAATATATTATATAGCACTTGTTAGAGTGGTGTTTGTTGATATGACTTATGTTGTGCATTTTGGATTTCAACCTCTCTTCATGTTTTTATTGTGGTACTTGCTATTAGGAGTTTACTATTTTGATTTTGTATAACCAGATATTGTAATCGAGCGAAGGTGACACTAGATTCTCGGGATTTATTATGATATCTTGTCATACAAAATTAGAGGGGCCAATTTGTCATAACAAGTACCACAAAGGAAGGTCGAAGAGTGTTTGAGAACTGAACACAAAATACAAGTTCTATTAACACATATCTAACAATAATAACATATAAGGTATATCGAAAAGTGATAAGTAAAACAATACGTACATTTTGTCTATATAATGTACAATTTATTAATTCAATATTTTCTATATTCACTAATATTTAAACTAATTTTTTCTTTTATTTTTAATTTTTTTAAAATATATAGTAGACTAAGGTTGATGGGCCAAGAGTTATTTTTAGAAAAATAATCTGGTCGGCTCGGACCCGGCACAGATCGGCTAAACTGGATTCTGGGGCGGGTGGTGCATGACCAGAACCAAACTTGGTTAAAACTATACTGGGTTAGCTCGGGCCCAGCTCACCCAATAACATGAGCCCCTACTAAGCACAGTCGACATGTTAGGGGTAGACCTACTGAAAGCCCACTAATGGGCTAAGCCATGTGTCACGCTCCAGTACCGAAATACGGAGGGTTATGAGGGTAAGCCACGACCAGCTACGCAATATGATATATGCTTGAATCTCATAATACAGTCATGCTTTGTCCCTAGATATAGGGGTATATGCTGTAATACAAGTCACATATGGTCTCATATAACATGCTATGTCTCAATCAGTCAAATAAGAATATAGAACATATAAGATAAAGTAGTAAGGCATCCCTGACGCTCTATCAAAATGATCATGAAGCTAACTATACAAAATAATGGTAGCTAGCACAATATCAAATAATATATGAACATATCATCTACTGTAGTCTAAATATAATATAATTATGTCATAGGAATAACCTCCCAAAATAATAGGCTAACAAGTGTCCGGTGGCTAAACACCAAAAAGAATAAAAATGATAACAAGAGTGGTAGAGAAGAAACCGAATCAGGATCCTCGATGGCCATCCTGTGGGTGAGCGTCATCTGAAGAAAAGTACGCTGGATCCTCATTCTCTACTACTAGATCTGGATAAACAAAACCAGACAAGTCAATCCCCTAATAGCAAGTAACACAAGAAAGCACAAGTGAATGAATCAAAATCTAATCAATAACAGTACATAGGAACTCGTATCATAGATTGGGTTATAGCCTATCATCAGGGCATTAATCCAATCCTACACCAAACAAGGACAATGGATGAACCACTACACCGAGATAGTCTATGTCCCTTACACTAGTGACATGAAATATACTATAAACACAAGTGATTTAATAGAACGACCAATAAGTTTCTACAGATTAGTATATTAATAACTGGGTTATCCCAGGAATATAATAAGCATTCGTTAATCGTGCAATGTCGAAGTCGGACTGGCAAAACTATATAACTATATACAATCAATAATAGTCCACGGTGCCATCCTTCGGAAGGTCACCTGGTCGATAATATGATAAATAATAGTCCTAATACTTTAACAGGGTATATACTGGGTTAGTAGCACGCAGTATAATGACAAATGCTGCATTTCACATAGGTAGATAATGAATTAAGTATCTAATGGCTGCCAACATGATGTACAGTATCAAGATCATTTTCCTACAAATGATTTACGTATTTTAAGTTGTTAAGTTAACCATACTGATTATGTGAAACCCATGTCATGGATACATGACCATCTATCCTAAATATCCTACCATAGTACGAGAATATGGGGTATGAATCTGGATTGATTCCCGAGGGCCCCAATATAGATTTGTGTTGAGCATAATACAAACTCAATCCACAAGTCCTATTCCTAATCCATGCTTAGACAACTGACCAACTACAAGGGTACCCGTACAGGAAATATATAATATAACTAGAATATGATATAATACCTGAGTGCACAGTTAAATAGTAATAACATCACAATGCACAATATAAACAGTAGTAGCTCGGTGTTATAACATTGCCAGTACCTCAAAGAAAGCTGGTAGTAATAACACGGATACAATGTAGCTAGGTCAGGAACAAGGACAGTCAAGTAGATTATTAATCACAGGTTTAACAAGTATAACAAGTCAGAGATATGACCATTGGATACTATGCTACCTGACAAGAGGATTCCAAGGTTTACAGTTTCACGTGCAATCCTTTACTAAATCCCATATATTGATAGTCAATAGTTCCTATAAACCCTATATTAGGAATAATAGGTAAACAAGGGACTAATGGCAGTAGGTAGTCACTAGGTAATGTCTCGGGGAAGGTTAAATGTCCACACGATGATACGAGACACAACAATGATAAATTCTTGAAGAATGAACTGGGTAACAGAACACTAATTCAGTATACTGACAATGTACTGTTAGTATACTATTATGCCTTGTAAAATAGTACATTGGATTTGGTGAAAAAATAAAATGTCGCAAAGTATGTTGATAGTATATTGTAGTCTACCGTTCTGCCTTACAAAAAGGGATACTTAACTTGTTTGCACTGATACTATTTTTCCCAAGATAACATATAAGTATGGTCCCTAGCAGCCGTCCATCTTAGATTAGTTACCTAAATGACTAGGGTTAGTTATTGGTATAGCTAGCCTTAGAGACCTGGTTAAAGATTAAGATGACCGTTGGAGATCCATATGATGATCCTATTAATGTTGCATGAGAATGGTGACAGTGAGTGAGACCTAACTAGTATATAATTGCGAATTAAGTTTTGAAATTGAGTGAGATCAGAGATTTGATAAATTGACTTTAACTGAAATTATGATGAGTATTAAGACTTGAATTATATATATTGATAGGTAAATATAGGAATTGATTGTTTAAGAAGTTGGATTTTATTGTCTTCGACGAGAATAACAGATTGGTATTTGGTTTGGTTGGCAGGATTACCTTTATAGTTTTAGTATAAAGTTAGAATGAAGGGTAAACTTGCAATAAAGATAGATTATCATTTGGAAATTGTGTCCTTGGTAAGAGTGATTAATAATGTTGTAACCCTCATATTAAAGTGTTACTAGAATTGTGATTAGCCTCTGCGAGATAACATTATTTTGGCTATTAAGGTGGAAAATAATTAGTAGCTACATATAAAATTTGCACTTAAGCGTGATGGATATATAATCGAAGTTATCTTAACAGATAAGTTATGATTTGAAATTAATCCTTCAAATTTTTTGATGGTGGTTTCATACTCTGGAGATTTGGATATATGATGTAGCTGATTTGACTTTTGTTTTTTATTGAGCTTCATTGAATTTTGTATTATGGACCATGATATGATCGAAAGGAAAATTTGGATTTATTAGAAATTTGATGTCACTAAGATTGAAATGTTAATCGAGATTTGAAGTGAATAAGTAAAAAAAAATTGGGAAATTATCGTATCGGTCGTCGTAGTAAACTTAAATTAAATTCAAGTAACCATCTGTAAAATTCCTTACCAAAATAGGTATTTTGTGTGTATTTTATATTTATTATATTTATTTTAGTTTATTTTAAAATTAATTAAATCCTAATTATTTTATTAGGATATTTTACCGTAGTTTGGACATTAGTGACGTAGGACGACCCTAAAATCTACATCGCCCTTCGTAGGAAGTAGCCTACACGGGAGACACAACTTGTAGGATTTTTTTGTGACTCAGAATTTGACCATTCAACATTAGTATGGCACTAGTGTAACAACCATAGTTTATTGTATTTAATATTTAGATATTTTTATATAAATAATCTATTTATGGTTATTTTCCAACCAAACCTTCTTCAATAAGCAACCCATAATTCTCCATGCCAAATTAGGCCACTTTCCTCTTTTATAGGATTTAATTATTTAATTATTACTATTTTTAATCCCATAAAATCAAATCAAATCTTTGTCATTAATTAATTATTTGATTAGTTGTTGACTTTTAATAACTAACAACCTAATTAAGAAATATCCTAACAAACTAACTACCCAATCCTAATCCCACCCCTCTTCACAAACCGCAGCCTCCCCCATCCGTACGTACGCATCCCTTGGCCGAATCTCTCCCCCTCTTCTCTCTCTCTCTCTCTCTCTCTCTCTCTCTCTCTCTCTCTATATATATATATATATATATATATATATATATATATATATATATATATATATATAAACCCCTTTCTCTCTTCTAAAAATCCTAATTTAAATTCTCTTCTACAAAAACCTAAATTTCTTCTTCATCTCCTTCCTCCAAGCCGCCACCATCATCACCAAGCCGACCCCCCTCCTCACGTGGCCATACCACATCTTCCATCCAAGAACCCTAGCAATTCTCTCATTCTTCTTCTAATAAGTTCTTTAATCCTTCTCTCCTTAATATCTTCTTGTTATATGTTTATATGGATTTGTATATATGTGTGGGATATTTTGTAAACTCCATTAATTTATGATTGAAGAACTCATGCAACCCATGAACCCTAATTTTGAGGTTCAATCCAAATTTTTTGTGCATGCATAAAACCTCCTTCAAAGCCCTATTTAATTCTTGTTAATATATTCATGTAGATGTTATTAATAGAAAAAATATTCAATTTTTATAAATAATTTTAGATTTATTAATTTATATTAAATTAGAGTTTTGAGCATATTTTATGGGTAGTTTGACCTAGTTTTGATGTATGCATGTTAGAGACCCTTGGACCTTGTTAGGATTTGATCATAAATAGAAAACCCTAAATTTTCTTGATAAATTATTATATTTTCAAAAATTATATATTCTGAATTTTTATTAAATAAATATTATTTGATGATTATATTGTCACAACACCCATGTACCACCCCTTACTAGCAAGTTTGGTTGCCAACCCTAATAGGATCAACTTGTAGATGGTAAAAACCCTAATTATTTTTGTATGGATAAAAATTAGTATTTATTATATTTATTACTGATTTTTCCATATTTATTCATATTTTATTTTTAATTATAAAAAATAGAATTCTAGGTATTTTATGTAGCAAGTTGACCCAGTTTTGATAAAACTTGACCCCAACAGTTTTAGACTTAAAAATTCGACCAAAAACCCATATTTATAGCATTTAAAATTATATTATTATGTTTTAATTCTGATATATGAGTATTTATTTAATATTTAATTATTTACCAAAAATTAATTTTTATTGACTAGTAGGTAACCCGTTATGACTTAGTTTTGGTTTCTACTTAGTTTTGGACTCATAGAATTTATAGGAGATGACCCTATCACTAAAAATCCTATTTTCTAATAAAATTCTTGAATTAAGAGTTTCTATTAATTAATGATTTAAAAATAGTTTTTGGCAATGTATAATGATTATTAATATTTTGGTGTGTAGTTACTTGCATGTGCAACCAACGTAGGATTAATAACTAGATAATAACCTAATTTTGAGTAGTTAGTAAGACTCTAATTAGTGTAATAAATTGGTAGGTGTTCGTAACATTCCTGTAGAGAGCTCCGGATCGGATTCGTTATTCTCGCATCTTGGCTTGCCAAGCAAGTACACCTTGCTTGATTGTATTATTCAGTGTATATTATGCCTAATTTTTATTTTGATAGATGTGTGCATGCGTCTTAGAAGTAGTTGACTTACCTGGTATATTGTAAAGATATGTGGTATCTTCTGACCTAACACTATTTCAAACACGTTCACTGTCTGAGTATGAGAGTGTATGGACTAGCGTGTCGACTGATCATCAGTACGAGAGTTCAAGTCTTGTGTTAGTAGTTGGTATTGTTTAGTTTTCTAGATATTATTTGACGTTATTGCATTATGTCTGCACCGGGTATACGGTTCAGATAGTACATTGGGAAGGGAGAGTCTACTAGTGAGTGTATGGGATTTTTGTTTCTAATGGTATAAATTGTGTATATCATGTACCCCGAGTTCTACGGAACGCCTGGTGGGATGACTATTCTTCTATTTCTCCTCCCTCATGCGCCATTAGAGATGTCTCGAGTGCATATCACATAGAGGGTTAGTTACCATATTATTGTTTACTGCTTTACTTTTATGCATGTCGATTTCTTGTATACTTCTTATGTCCTTTTGAGGACTTGGCACCCTTTTCAGGTATAGAAGATCATGATTATTTGTAGGAGCATGGATTAAGACTGGCTACTTCTTTCTCTTTCGAGTAGGTATTCCCTTAGAGCTTCTTGATCACTAGATGATGGACTTATTTTGTTGTTTTTCATATCCTAATTGGTAGTGGATTTGTCTCCAACCGACTATTGGTTCTTCTCGACTATTTCCTACTTGGTAGATTGCCATATTGGGTTATATATTTCTATTTCGTTTTGTGGATGAGATTAATATTGCCTGTGACTTATGAAGTTATATACCACTGGTGAATTATTATTCATAAAACAACGTACATATGTGTATGGTTTCCATATATTGGAGTTACCATGTGCATACGGCTGGCATGCTTAGTATTCCTAGTTCTATGTATTTTTGGACTGTGGCATGACATGTTTTTAGTGGTGGCCCATATAGGTCGAGAGTATATTGTCTCGGTTATATTACTGTATCCCAGAGTTGTTTGCGAGTTCCCGAATCTGTTTCTCGATGAGCTTCCAAGCATGACGCCAGTTCAAGATGTAGAGTTCTACATCAATTTGATTCCAAGAGCTAAGCCAATTTTAGAGAGAGTCTAGAGGATGTCAACATTGGAGTTAGAGCTTCTTTACCACACGATTGAGGAGTTGAGGACTAAGGGATTCATTCGTACTAATGGATCATCTTGGGGAGCCCCGTTAATTCTTGTTGAAAAGAAGGATGGTTCATTGTATTTATGTGTTGATTATTGTGTATTAAATGCGGTGACCATTAAGAACAAGTATCCCTTGCCCAGGATAGATGATTTATTTGATCAGCTTAACGAGATAGCTATATTTTTTAAAATTGATTTGCGGTCTGGGTATCATCATACCAGAGTCAGAGAGCAGGATATATCATAGAAAACATTCAGATCTAGATATATCTATTAGGAGTTTCTTGTTATGCCATTTGGAGCGACCAATGCGCCAGCGATATTCATGGATATCATGAATCGCATCTTTATGCCTCACTTAGACCAGTTTATGATAGTGTTTATTGATGATATCTTGGTCTACAGTAGGACTGAGGTAGAGCATTAGCGACATCTTCGTATAGTTCTTTAGACACTTTGAGAGCATCAACTTTATGCGAGGTTCAGCAAGTGCGACTTCTGGCTGGATCATATACCTTTCTTGGGCATATTATTTCCTTTGGAGGAGTAGATATGGATACGAAGAAGGTAGAGCCTATTAAGGTCAGTGCCTTATACCGTTTCAAACTGACGCAGTTTTCTGAGATTAGTAGGCTACTACAGGCGGTTTGTGGCAGACTTTGCTAGAATTTTTGCACCCTTGACACGGCTGACGTGTCAGGACATGCGCTTTGCTTGTTAGGTTTCTTTCGAGAAGCTCTATCGGAGTTTGATTTCGGCTCCTATTCTGATACTTTTCGTCGGACAAGATGGGTTCACGTTTTATTGTGATGCATTAGACATTGGTCTAGGGTGTGTCCTTATGTAGCATGGTATGGTTATTTCTTATGAGTCTCGGCAGCTTCGAGACCACGAGAGGAACTACCTGACCCATAATTTTGAGTTGGTCGCAGTAGTATTTGCACTCAAGCTATGAAGGTATTATTTGTATGGTGAACGGGAGGAGGAGAACTTCACAGATCATAAGTGCTTTAGGTATGTGTTCACGCAGAGGGATCTCAACATGTGACAGAGGAGATGGCTGAAGTTACCGACAGATTACGATATTGAACTTCAATTTCATCCGGAGAAGGCCAATGTCGTTGCAGACGCCATGAGCAGGAGGGCAAGAGATTATTTCTTGATGGAGCATCGTCACATCTTGGAGGATATTCAGGAAATGGACATCGAGGTAGTGTTACCTGGTGATACATGCTTGATTGTAGGACTACAGATTCATTCCACCATAGTCGAGAGGATTAGGACAACATAGTCAGATGATGCTAGGCTTCAGCAACTCAGGAAAGAGTGTGAGCAGGACACCGAGCAGAGTTGAGTATTCATGATGATGGGACTCTCAAGTTTAGGAGTCGACTTTGTGTGCCGTGTGGAGATATCTGGCACGAGATTATGTCAGAGGCCCACCGTTTTCAGTATTCTGTTCACCCATAAGGAAGAAAGATGTATCGTGATATTCATCAGCAATTCAGGTGGAATAGGATGAAGAGAGAGAGAGATAGCATGATTCTTCTCTCAGTGTTTAGTCTGTCAGCAGGTTAAGGCTGAGCATCAGAGATCGGCCGGGCTTATTCAACCTTTGCCAATTTTAGAGTGGAGATGGGAGTAGATCACCATGGACTTCATGACCGGTCTTCCTATATCCCCGACTGTTACAGATACCATTTGAGTGATAGTGTATCGACTAACGAAGGTTGCTCACTTTCTACCATTCAGAGTTGGTCAGTCTACTAAGCATCTAGCTGAGATGTACATGAGGCAGATTATCAGACTACATGGTGTGCTAGTTAGCATAGTCTCAGACAAGGATTACCGGTTTACTTTATATTTTTTTACTTAACTTGGAGTAGTCTACGACCCCACTGCCATGATCTTCTTCGGGTCAACTGAGATCCCATATCATGCCACCAAATGACCAGGAATTCAACCTTGCCTAGAAAGAACTCACACTTTGAAAGCTTCCCATAAAGCTTCTCCTTCCTAAGAGTCTCCAAAACTATCCTCAGGTGTTCCTCGTGCTCATCCAGGGCCTTCGAATGCACCAGAATGTCATCGATGAACACCACCATGAACTTATAAGGTACTGGTGGAACACCTTGTTCATCAGATTCATGAACACGGTCGGGGCATTGGTCTACCCAAACGGCATCACCAAGAACTCAAACTGGCTATACCAAGTCTGAAAAACTGTCTTCAAAATATCCTCCTTCTTCACTTTCACCTGGTGGTTTCCTGACCTCAAGTCTATCTTCGAGAATACCTTTGCTCCACTCAACTTATCGAAGAGATCATCTATCCCCGACAACAGATATTTGTTCTTGATAGTGAGATTGTTCAGAGCCCTGTAGTAGATAAACATGCATACTGACCCATTCTTCTTCGGTACAAATAATACCGGAGCACCCCACGATGATGAACTGGATCTGATGAAGCCTTTATCCTACAAATTATCCACCTACTTCTTCAATTCTGCTAGTTCATTGTTGTTAACCCTATAGATATGCTGATATATCATTTCTGCACCTGGCACCAAGTCTATACAGAACTCAACGTCTGGGTCTGGCGGCAAGCCCGATAAATCCTCTGGGAAAACATCCGTAAACTCTGCTATCAAAGGATGTAGTAGCTCCTTCTCTTCCACCATGGCTCCACAGATGACATCCTTGCTTTGCTCCGCTGCTCCTTTGGCAATATCAAACTCTGGCTCTCCTAATGGTCACAATAATACGCTGCACCCACGATAATCTATACTAGCATGGTGCCTACTTGACCAATCCATTCTGAGTACTATGTCGTAACTCGGAAGTTGCATTACAAGTATGCACGTGCTCAACTCTCAGCCTCCTAGTATAACTCTCTGATCCTTACAAACATCATTAACTAGGATAATACCACCCTTGTCGTGATCTTGTAAGTCCTAGCCAAAGGTTCATCCTCTAAATGATGCTTAAGAGCAAAAGATACAGATACAAAACTATGGGAAGCAGCAAAATCAAATAAAGCATAAGCTGGAATAGAATCAAGAAGAACTGAACTTGATATCACATCTCCTACTAGGTTTGCCTCATCAACTATCATGGCTAAAGCTCGCCCCAACTTCACACCTCTCTGTTGTTGTTGGTACTAGGGGAACCGCTGCTGCTATATCGATAATGGAGGTCCCCTCTGCTGAACTATTGGTAGCCTCGCCTGTGCTCTCTGCTCCGGTGCTACACCCTGAGCTGCTCAAACCGAAGCCAACAAACACTCCCTCAACTAGTGCCTTGCTGCTCCACAATAGAGGCACACTACAAGCCTCTTCCTGCAAACCTCCCGCGTGTGCCCAATCTTCCAGTAATGAGTGCATTACAGGGCCTACTATGCTGGTCTCTGGGCTTGGTGTACCTGCTGCATCGGTGATCGGAAGGATACGGGGAAATGATGTCTCTGTGGCTGGAAAGCTCTCTACTACTAGAAATGGGGTCGTTTAGTAGGACCCCGCTTCTGTTAGCTCCCCCAGATGCATCTTTCCCTCCTAGGACCTGAGCTCCAAGTCATCCTCGTCTACCAGGGCATCTGCCAAAACCTCCTCGAATGTCGCAATGCGGTGACCCCCTAGTGTGTGATTTGATTTTCATAATCAAACCTTTCCTAAACTCCCTTGCTCTCACTAATGGGTTCTGTACTTCTGTGAATCTGCCCAATTGACAAAACTCGGCAGTGTACTAGTCCACCAACATACTTCCTTTGACATGGTTCTGAAATTGGCTCTCTAGGGCACTCAGAGCCATATTTGGGATAAACTTTTCTTTGAAAAGCTCCTTGAAAGATCCCCAAGTCAATCCAGGTACCACAATCCTCGGATCCGTACCAAACCATGTCAGGGCTATATCGAACATCTGGCTGCCGGCCGTCTTTATCTGTAAACTCTTCGGGATCCGCGCCAACCGCAGGATCCTCTCGATGTCCTCTATCCAATCGTCGGAGTACAATATCCCCTTCGTGCCCTTGAAGTCCTTGGGCATTATTCTCTTGAAATCAATAATAGTGGCGGGCCTCGGCTGATACGAGGCGGGATGAGGCGGTACCACCTGCGATTGAACTAGTGCAACTCTCTGACGGCTGCAACTGCTAACTGATGAGCGTGCCTCATCACGTCCGACTAGCGGTACTGAGCCTCTACCTAGGCCCTCTGGACCTCCATCATCTCCCAAAAAAGTGCAAACATCTGTGCGACATCGAATGGTGCTGAGGGTGGTGTAGGCTCCTCAAAAACTGTGAGGACTGAACTAGAGGTGGAGCACCCCCGAAAGTTGCTGAAGCCCCCACTTGAACTAGTGAGGCAACCCTATGTACTAAAAAAAGGTAGAGCAGTAGATGATGCCCGCCTCGGAGGTAGAGAAGTAATCAACCTCACTGAAACTACTCTAGAGCTCTGGGATCTGGTCTTCGACGACATCCTGAAGACAGATCAAAATAAAGGAATCAATAGTACGCAAGATACGATATCATCAAAGAATGAAGGTTATATTCAAAGAAAATAATATTCAGGTTTATAAGGATAGCAAAATAAAGAGATTGAAAATATTTTCTAGTTGTGATTGAGTATTCTTTCATCCCATATCCTAAGTCCTATATCCTATATCAGGTTTGTAGTAGTACTCCAAGTCTGAGCACTACTATTTCGACCTACATGGACTACCATAAAAATGTGTCACGACCCGTGCCCGGTGTAGGTGTACGAGTACGTGGGTACGTCCAGCCTACGCCACAGCATTGATGGTAGAACGCTGTCTAGGTCAACAATACTGTCTAATATCTCACACACAATATATATATATATATATATATATATATATATATATATATATATATATATATATATATATATATATAATATACCTGTCAAGATATCTCAACTTCAAATGGAGGATAATATAACAATATGATAATCATTACTCAATCACAATAAAACTAGAGGATGATATGACACGATATGAATAGAAAAAATAAAATACAGATTCACAATACGATCCAAGTCTAAGACCAATAGTCTAATCACAACACAATAGTCTCAATATAATATATGTCAAAATGTCCAACTGTGACATATACAAAATCATAGTGGAAGTAACTAAGTCTCCTCGACAGCTGACACTAGCTCAACATGCTCTATAGGTGCTATCTCAACAAGCTCGCCATCCTGTGGCCCATGGTGTGTAGGACACCAATCCTCTAAAGAATCATCTGAAAAATATATCCTGTCAGGATTGGAGCGAAGTACAATCCAATAATAGTTTTAAAAACTGACAGAAACTATGAAACAATAATAGTAATAAAAATAAATGGTGAAAGTAACTGAACTAGTAAATATCATTAGAAGCAGTATCATGGTAAGTAATGAAAATAAACTGAGAACAATATGGTAAGGAACATCAATGTAATGAGCTAGAATAAAAGAAATATATTAATAAAATGTGCCTTAAAATATTATTAAGATATGTGATCGGCTTAGGCCTAATACGGTCTATAAATAAATGGGAGCTAGCTTGACCACACGTGATTTGTATGATCTACTAGCTATCACGGGCTACAATAAATCACATGTTATAAGGTATAATCACATATCCACTAATACTCCCTCTTTCCCCCAATTAGTACACAGATCCAAATCATGACACATTATAATATATATATTACGATACAAGGTCTATAATATCATGTACTACGATCACGGTCTAAATAATCACGAAGATATCACGATAATCACTGAGTAATCACGAAGAATGACACGGCGATCACTGAGTAATAACGACAATAACATCTCATGACGAGGATCCACGTATACTAATCCAGGTAACATCGTGTCAGGAATCAAATATCTCAATGCCAAATACATGTAACATAGAGACTATCAAATAAAAAAACTATTAAAGAATGTACTCGTCTCTAGTCTTGAGGAGTCGGTGTCCGAGCTGGTGTCACACAACCCTATATATGAAATATCCTATTAAATGGGTGTAAAGAAGTGATAAATGAGCTAAAATACACTAAATATAATTTTCTAGGTCAAAACTATGTTATACTAGCTAAACTAGGTCAAATTAGGTTCGTACCTTGATTCTAGATCCATACCTAGCTTTTAGGTTGATTACAAGGCTATACTAGTTGATACTAGGATATACTAGACTATGGTTAGGTTTCTAAGTCAATACGTTGAAGGTACTAGCTAAACTAGCTAATATCACTAAGTAATATATGTAACTTATATATACTAGTTAATATCATTATGTAACTTATATATATAACTTATCTATATATATACTAGTTACCTCTATTACCTATAACACTTACCCCTAATACCTTAACATAACTCTAGGTATGTTTAATACCTTGACCAACTTAGTATTTACCTAGAGAATAGTGTCACCCTCCTCAAACACTAGTACTTACTTTCACAACTTTAACACTAAGTATCAATACCTTACTTCACTATCCTCACTTATAACAGCTACCTCCATACTTACTAACACTAAACACCACAATACCTCATCTTGTGCACACTGTTGCACAGTGAGTATGCACCCCTTCTCTTGTACACTTAACACATTCTATTATAAAACTTATACTAGATACCATTACCATGGACTATAACATGTCTTAGTATATTGCTAATACCTGGGTATTCCTTATTCAAACCATATATTATACTTACCTTCACCCTAATACCTCACTCTAGGTTGCCCAAGTATCACTAGAAGTTAACCCACTACCCTTGTCACGACCCGCACCCGGTATAGGGGCACGAGTGTGTGGGTACGTCCAGCCTACGTCGCAGCATCGACGGTAGAACGTTGTCTAGGTCACAATACTAGCTAATCACTCTCACATGAATATCCAACTCCATAAGGAGACACAGATATCATAACATAATACGGAATATACTCAATCACATAAGCTAAAGCACGATGAGATATCGAAGCAAGCAATGAAATACAAGACAAGTCTAAACAATAATAAATAGTCTAACCTGCAATCAATAACATCCAATCTCCAAGTATGCTGGAAACAAGTTCTCTATGTCACAGTCTGAAAAAAATATCCAGTCAGGATTGGAACGAAGTACAAGCACTAATAGTAGTTCTACATATATTGACAAAAACTATAACACAGTGTAAAGAAATACAAGACATATATGAATACTGGCAATAAGAAATACTGGAATAAATGGATACTGGAGCATGTCATCATCAATGTACATCTAGCAATGAAATAGAAATACAAGTACACGCAAGAACAATAAACTGGTATATAAGTGTGTACAAGAATAATAACTAGAACATGTGGAAATGCTAGATCAATATACTAGAGATTCATGTCAAGAATCATCTAACTAAGTGTGTGAAATATCAACATATCATGTGATCGGCTTGGGACTGATAAGACTCATTATATTGATTAGCGATCATCCCTGTAAGGTCAGGCTAACCACATGTAACAGCGATGAGGCATGTAATGGTAAGGCTACACCGACGTGAGGTGTGGGTGAACTATGATGCATGTAAAGTTGGGTATGATCACATAAGCTACTAATATTTCCCTATTTTCCCCAGCTAGCACGATGGATCCCAATCACGACTCCTCGTGACAGGTCTCAATGATGCCAACTCATATAAATAATATGTCAGAGTCATGTACGCTATACAACAAGAGTTATAGAGATAATCAACATAATGGAAACTGTCAGAGAATGTACTCGCCTGGGGTCCTGCTGCTGGCAATAACAATGTCTGTTTCCGAATCTTGTCTGAAAATCCAACAGTCCTAAAGACAACATATAATACAATATTGTATCAGACATTACTCTAACACACAATTATAAATACACTGGACTCAGGCTACGCTAGGTATGATACTGGTCGACTAGGGTCAAGTGTGGGTCAATTGCACGGGTGTCGTGTTTGTAATTGCTGTGCAAGACAGACAGTCAACGGTACGGTCTTGCCAGTACGTCAGTGTACATATGGCAGTCTGCTAACATACTACATGGGCACAGGTCAAGGTAGTTACGGGGTATCCGCATTTACACTCGGGTCACCTAGTACATATACAAATATACATATTATACATATTATTAATTTGCAATAACATTAGTACTCATAACATATATATACACTAATTACATATATATACAATATATACGTATACCAATTAATTACATATATAATATATGTATATACACTAATGAATTTACACTATGTATGTACATTAAACATACCAATCAATTATATTCATATACTAAATCGAATAATATGCAATACGTATACATATGTATATATATATATATATATATATACTAGTTTGACAAATATACTATATATATATGTACCAATATACATTTAAATATATATCAATACGTATGCTAATACGTACATACCTATACCCATATACCATACAAAATATACTAAATGAATATATATACACATACGTACAAAATCCCGAAGGAGGGCATGAACGAACCTACGCACGGGCACGACAACGATAACGGCTATATTGACGATGGTGTTGCTGACGATGATGACGACGACATTCATGACGATGATGACGATGGTTACGACGACGACGACGTAGGCGATGATAACAATGTTGGTGAAGGTATTGATGATGTTTATGGTGATGGTAATTATGGTGATGAACAGGTGGTGGTGTTGATCATGGCGAGGCTTGACAGGTGGTTCAGCGAGGTTGTGGCGACGAGGACGGGGAGGAGAGTCGACGAGGGACTGCGGGGACTGTTCAGGCATACGCGGGCTGGGGTACAGCGGTTCAGGCAAGGGCTCTGGTCGAGGAGTCTCCGGTGAGGGGGAGGGAGGACTCGACGGTCATGGGGGTTCGTCGAGGGAAAGGGCGCAGTGTATTGGAGGAGGCCGGCAGGATGGAGCTCGGTATTCGTGGATGGCGAGTGAAGGTGCTCGGGGATCCGGCGGTTGCTCGCCGGGTTCGATAGGGGATGGGGACAGCGGCTTCAGCGAAGACTGGGATCAGGCGGTCGTGCACTGGTCGGGACTGGCGAGCCGGGCGAGGAGATGACTGGTCGACGAGTGCAGTTGATGGCAGCGGCGTTCAGATGGGCGCTGGATTCTCGTCGTCGGTGGGATGGCCGGCTCCGGTCGGTACAGTAGTTCCAGTGGCTGGTCGAGGGGAGAAGACGGAGGAGGGGCTGCCGGAGTTGGGCCGGGGAGGTGGCCGGGTTGGTTTAGGGTTGAGTTGGAGTTTTGTTGTGTTGGTGGTGATGAAGAAATTTAATGGGGATGGTGGTTTTTGCATGTGGGGAAGAGATTGATGTTGACCTCCTAGGGGTTAGGGCCGACTGCACACATTGGGATAGGGTTTGCATTGGGAAAGGGGTTTAGGATATATTAATATATAATGGAGAGGGTGTTGTGTGGTGATGATGGCTCCATTTAAAATGGAAGGCCTAGATTGCTCATGAAGGATGGTGTACATCCAAAAAGAGGAGAGAGGAAGAGGGTTGAACGGTCAAAGGAAGGGGGTTGGTTCTTCATTTGGTTTAAACTAATAGGATGGTGACACATCATTGCAGTTTTGCAATTAAATCCCTAATAATTGGAAAATTGCACAGAAGTGGGTTTTGGGATTTAATGAGGAAAACATCATGTTTGGTGTGATGTATTGGTTGAAAATGATGTTTGGTATTTAGTATGAAGCTTGAGGGTGTAAATGGGGGTTTGGTTTGATGTTGGGTCTTAATTTTGGGTCAAGTTGGGTCATTACATCAATTTAATTAAAATTAATGCAATAGGTGTTCTAAAATTAATTAGAAGTACATGGGATTAAAATTAGGTAGGACACAAGTGTCATGGACATAGAAGACTCAGAATAGAATATTACCCTAATTTGGGTTGCACGAAATGGGTCGAGATTGTGTCTCCAATTTCGATTGGAACGTACAACGATGCAAAGTTAAATTTATTAAGAATTAAATAATAAATGTTTGCGACGAATATTGTGCGACTAAAATGAAGCACAAGGAAGCATATTTATGAGTTACACAAAGATCGGAATGGAAGGCTGGCACGTCTAGGACAAAGTTGTGAAATTTGTTGGAGGGCAATGGCTAGAGTAGCGCTCCAAATATCAAAGCAACGGTAAGACATAACAATGAAATAAAATTACGACAATTTAAATATAATTAAATATCATGCAATATTTTTACACATTAAATTATGAAAAGACGAGAATACCCCTAATCTGAAATGTGGGGGTGATAAGTCTACCCTCCTTAAAAGATTTCGTCCTCAAAATTTAAGATCCTTAATAGTTTTATTTTACTCATTATATTATTTCTCCATCAAAATTAAATTCATCAATCATATAATCATGAAGTAATCCATATTGTTATTTCACAAAATTTCCAAAATTCCATATATATCATATTCCTGAAAATCTTCAAATTTAAAATTAAATTCCATTCGTACCATAATTTCCTCAAAAATTTGATGTTAATAACTAAATACAAAACTTAATATTCAATCCTCTAATTGAAATTCAGTCAATGCATATTTATAAAATTTAAAAATCTTATCCTAAAATTTGAATTCAACACTAATCCATTAATCATCTTACTCCTCTAATTCAAATCCAATTGATGCATGTTTATAAAATTTAAATCCTCATCCCAAAATTTAAAATCGAACACTAACCCATTAGTGATCTTAATCCTCGATTTCTCTCTACACAAAATCAAATAATGTATTAGTTATAAAATCTTCAAATACCACATTCAATATAAGTTGATAACTTTCAGTCCAATGAATATAATGATAATCTCCTTAATTTCCTCAAATGTTAGTGACATTCAATCATACCACAATCTTCATAAAAATTTATGATTTAACAAATTGTCAATTCTGTCATATTAAATTCTCAACTCTCTTCATTTAAATAAATATTTATTCTCGAAATTTAAGGCACATTGTCTCTCTTTGTCAAATCATAACCTCTTCATTAATTTTTCACTACGGTCAAACCCTCAACAGTCAAAGTCTAAGGGAATCCTACCTATAGTCATACAACATGCAATCTAGATAAAATATGCAATCTTGATGAAACATGCATGGTTATGGTCTCTTTTGTCATGGTATTGCAGTCTCTGTCGGGGTTTACTACTAACTATATTCTGGCAAAAAAATTATTGATACAAGCTACGGTACTAAGGAATCAATCAATCAATCAATCAACAGACGGAAAAAGGAACATGGGGAAAGAAAAGAAGGAACCTGCTAACACATTACCTATAGTATCTTCTATCTCTAACATACACTTATCTCTGGCATATTCACTAACGAATTCCTATCCTTGTACACTGGTACCCATATCAACTAATCATTAGTCCACAACATCCATAAATACATCCTCATTGCATACACCTGTCTATTGATACCTAGATCTGATACCAAGAATCTCTAACATAACCATAGGTCAATGATGCATCCCAAGTTTGATACATGTATCCCTTTAGGTACTACTGTTTCTACTACAAGCATACTCACTGCTAGCTCTCTTACCTAATGTAATTGCTTATACTAGTTGTTCTTATCACTCAAGTGCACACCAAGTGCAACACACCACACTAAGTACTACTCCCTCTAATACAACTCTAGATGGACACCCAAGTTAATTTGCAGTGCCATCTCAATCATGCTCAAGTCAACAGATCCTTACACATGTATATCATCTACTTATATACTAATATATACTTCTTACCCACTATAAAATTTTATCCTCAAAATAAAATCATCAAAATTTACTTCTCGAACGATTTAAAATAAAATGCATATACTTTCCTCAAAAGTCAAATGCTCAAATATCGAAATAAATTTTTTAATCACTTCTAAAATCCTTATAGCTTTGACTATGTTTGTTGAATTGAATTTTAATCCTCAAAAATTTAATAACATAAAATTTTTACTCCTCAAAAATTCTTAAAAATTGAAATTTATTTCCAATCTTCAAATTATAAATTTAAATCCACAAGTATACATATAAATACTCACAGTCTCTAATACTCAAGGTGCACTCAAATACACCCATTGTTTACAACCCTCAACTGTGTACTGAATATTTCACTGCCTGGATTACTTACAATATTACTTCCAATAATCAAATTTATCATCACATATATTTTCTAATAATTTTCAATCTATATTAATCGATACACCAATCTAATTATCATTACACGAAGTACTTACTATTATTAGCACCATTCTCGACTAATCCTTGATATAGAAATATTAGCACTATTGATACGGTAACACTAGCTTCATCATTAGATCATCTCATCACTTATTAGAACTCACGATCATTCGCACTAGTTATAACTTATATAATACACATGTTTCACTTCGCTCTCATGGGCGGCAAATGATTCCATATCTCGATTGATGTATAAGCATATCTCTTAAACCTTTTATAGCCTGTTAAACTAATCTGTGATACACTTCACAACTTTCATTACCAATCCTGATATTTTTTTACTCATGACATCTCATTAAAACCCTTTATGCATATACATTTCTTTACTCTTAACACACCCAAGTATCAATCATCAAATTGAACATCATGCTCCATTAATATTTAACATAATTCCTTGATACTTAATTGTTTACATAGATCATCCAATTACATAAATTCATGACTATCCAGGATGGGTATGCTGACTCTGATACTAACTCCAGAAACCATCACTGATACTCTTACTCCTCCTTCTACTTATAGTACCAATATTAACTATAATAATAACTATCACAGAACTATTGCTACAAGGTACTATGCTATGGGTATCTCTAGATTAAAGCCTATTGCTCACATGTCCAACTAAGAAACACTTACAAACTAACAAGTCACACTTAGTCAACACTAATACAAGACACATACCTAATTGTAAGTCACTATTTATTATACTAACAAGGAATCCGCAAAGAAAAGAAGTTCAAAAAAGAACTGGAATAAGGAATTAAGATACCCCTACGGATCCAAGGAGGACAGGTAGCGGAACCCATGGAAGATATTTTCCTGGGAACCCGTTCAAAGAAGAAGCTGTCAGCCATTGGGAGTAATTCTTCCTTAAGACCTCAGATAGCTATATGAACTAGGTGTTGTAATCCCCCGGACCTTTACGACAATTCGGCGTTCCGAGAGGACGGTGATTCCCAAGGAACAGATATGGAGATTCATGGGGGTGGCTTCCCTCGCCAAGAAGATGCAGCTTCCTACGCTGGGGCTAGTGTTCCCTTCGAGTCCGAAGAGGATGCGACAATACCAACTTTCCCGGATGACTATACACTATAGCATTCTGAGGCAGAAAGTGCGATGTCCACCGTCCCATCCATTTCTCCTCATGTGAGAACAACATACATGGCAGAGGATGATAACGAGGGCCCCCACAATCGACAACACCTTGAAACCCTCGAGGCCATGATGCAAACTATGAATGCGTCAATGGATGCCTTGTCCCAGACAATGCTAGAGATCATAGCAAAATAGCCTCACAACCAGCAAGGCCTCTGGTCAAGCAAGCCTGGACCCCGAGACCAACAAAAATTTAAATGAACTGCTCCACCCGTTGGCGGCAATCATCCCCTGCCCGAATAATCTACTCCTTCCGCAGTTGATGAAGTCAGAAAAGCAATACGGAAGGCACGTGAACTTCGGGCCCGCCTAGACTCAATGGGCAATCGGGACTCACTACGCGAGCTCAAGATCCGATAAACATATACCCTCAAGTGGAGAGATGTACCGTACCCGCCCAAGTACAAGCTCTTTAACTTGACTCTATTTGATGGTAAGACATCTCCCTGTCAATTCATGAGTTACTTCGAAATGGCAACGGGATATCTGCCTTGCAACGATGCCCTCTTAACAAAGCTCTTTGTCGAGGCATTATCTGGATTAGCTTTTGATTGGTTCTGCAACCTCTAGGTCAACTACATTTCATCTTTAGACGATCTTAAAGGTCTTTTCCTTGTTTGGTTCTATGACAGGGAAAATAATATAATGATGTCCTTTTTAATGGACATCACACAAAGAGAGAAAAATTCTATACGGGAATACATCGAGCGGTACAGGCAAGCGACGCTAAAGTTGCCCTCCGGTAATCCTGAGTCCACGCTGATGGATACCTGCCAGAGAAATCTCCTTTCCACAGTTAGACTCTAGATGGACGACTCTTAGTTTAAAGACTGGACGACGTTCATCATAAATGTTGTTGGTGCTTAGAAGAAAGTAAATGATGCCCGCCTCTTGGGAATACAGATCCCCGTTGCTAATGATAGGGGAAAAGGCCCTTACAACAACAACAACAACATTGACAATAACGCCCGGGATGGCAAGGGGAAGCAGGCTCTTGTCACCAATATAACCAAAAATTTTGAGCAAAAGCCTACAGAGGTCCCAAAACCGAAGAAAACTTATTCTTTTGAAGTTTATGATCTCATACAATATTTGATGTGCAAATAAAGAAAAAAAAAGCTTTATCTCCCCGACATCAAGCGCCATATTGAGGCAGTCGATGTAAATAATCCGAAGTACTGCCACTACCATCAATACGTCCACCATACAATATGGGATTGCTACACACTGAAGTGGTACATCTAGTGTCTGCTCGACACCAAGGCCCTCACCTTGGACTTCGATGACAAAATAATTGCCGCTAATATGGTATCTCTCTAGTTTGGTATCTTTCCGTCAACGGAAGCCCAAGACGGAGTGATCCCAATCCCTAGGGAAATAATGGAGGTTGTGAATCTCCCGCCAACTTGTGACCAACAATTGGGCTGATACCTCTCACCAAATCACGTAGGGAGGTTATATGGGTCCATCTAGATATTGCTCCAGACTTGATGTAGCAGGCAACGCCTTCCGCCCCCAAGTCTAAGGAAAAGAAGTCCAAGTCCTTCTACACGGTTTCTCTGTATTTCAAAAAAGCTATAGCAGGAACAACAAGGTCTGGCCTAGCGTACCAACAAGAATATAACATCCTTGACGATGTTGTGCTCCCAATCGCCGCACCTAAAACATACGATCCTGGTCCATCCCAGCCTCCGACAGCAAACAAGTCTAAGCAGAAAGAAACTCGCTTCGACAAACTGCTGCACAAAGATATAGCTCAGGGGTTTGAGAAGACCTACAACTTCGATATCTTGGCACAACTGACCAATACCCCAGCAAAGCTATCACTATTCGAGCTTCTTCGAATCTTCAAAGACACTCAGGTTGCTCTGAGTGAGGTATTAAAGAATACCGATACCTTCCTGGCGCAGGTCAAGCCACCAGCTGAGAATCTTGCAGTATGGCCCCACTGCAATAATGTGATGGAGGTGATACCCAATATCACGTTCTCGTAATAAGACATGTTGCTAAAGAATGATAGGCACGATCATCCTTTGTATTATACAGGCTACATCAACGCCATCAAGGTAGACCAGGTGCACATCGAGTCTGGTTCGTCAATCAACATCATCCCGCAGAGTCTACTTCAGACCTTGGACATCCCGATGCATCGCCTGGTAGCAACGAATACTTCTATCAGTGGCTTTAACGCAGGGATGAGCTACCCTTTGGGCAAGATTTACTTGAAGTGTCAGATCGACGATTTAAAAATAGAGGTAACCTTTTACGTTATAAATGTAGACGTATCCTACAACGTCCAGTTGGGACATCCGTGAATACATTAGTATATGATCGTACCGTCAACCTTTCACCAATGCTTGAAGTACATGGATGATTATGGCGTCGTCAAGATAGAATTTGCCGACGTGGGTCCATTAAAAGGGGTTAAGGCCTATTACTTTGACTCGATCCTCTAAAAGCAAGTCCACCAAGATGAAGGTGGCAATGATGCCAATGATGAGACAGAGAATGGGACAACATCAGACGAGCCCTTGAGATTCCACTCAAAGCATGCGCTTCCGACACAACTCGTCCTTTAATGGTAAAATTGCACAAGAAAGTACATGAAACTCTGGTCGTTCGCCTTCGTAGATTATTTTGACCACTGAAGAAAGATCCGGCACCTACTACGACTTTCGAACCTCTAGTGGTAAAGCTGTACAGGAGACCTCCGAAGCCGTCGCTCATACTAGGGGTAGATCTCGGGAAGGGCGGACTGAAAGAGTATGTCGCCGCTCATCCAAATGTCCCTTCTTTTGATGATGTAATTCCTAAGGATAAGATAATTTATTTATGAATAAAAGCTATCTTTGAAATACTCGGATGTTGCACATCTCAGCATATTATATTCCATAGAACTTGGTCTTGGCTTGCACCTGCATACACAGGTGACTACCACCTATACAGTAAACCAAATTCTCCCCAGTCAAAACTCCTACTTCATAGTTCCATCAAGGAAGAGGGGAGACAAACTCATCATCTTCGGCAGAGTAGAAAGTCCCCAATCCTTCGTCCAGAGAAACTGGAGCCAGAAATTGACACCAAAAATATACTACTTCATCGGCACAGCTCTCAAACCAAGCACCTTATCCAGAAAATATGATACAATCTGAAAGCCGCTAGGGGCTTATACTAAGGCAAAGGCTGACGGCTGCCTCTTTGTCTGCATACTCCTACAGGTAAGTTTGATGATTACTTTCATAAGACCAAGCATGCCTTAGGGTACGTCACGCCCCCCACAACCCCCGAAGGCTCGGATGAAGAAGACGAGTTACACTCTCATTTTTCAAAATTTTCCCCTTGGGACTCCGATATCAGTCTTGGGGAGATGCTCAAATAAATATTGTCTACCAACATGGTGTCAACTGACCCTGAGGAAGACAACGAGGATATACCTAAACTCTTTGAAGTAGAACTGTGGTCTAAATGCCTAGGCTCACAATAGGAGATGTGGTTCGAGCAATAGGAACCTTCCACTGAGGACGAAGTCATATAAATCAATCAGGGCGATGAATCCTCCCCTAAACCTATCTTCATCAGCAAAAGTCTATCTAATGAAGATCGGGAATGCCTAATATAGCTCGTTAGGGAGTACATCAATGTCTTTGCCTGGAGTTACGAAGACATGCCGAAAAAGGACCCCCAAATCGCCATCCGCAAACTATAATCTTGCTAAACGCTTTTTTGCTGAGAAAAGTTTATACGAAACTTGTGTATTAAAAACTATTAAAAATAAAGAAAAGTACAAAAAGATCATAAACAGGAATCTAAGAACAGTTGATTCTGGAGAAGTATTGCTTTGGAGATCTGATCTACGGACGATCATTTTACTCCTTGGACCACTCAACGACGAAGAAATGCTGGGAATGCTATGAATAACTTAGAGAGTTGAACAATAAGAAAGCTTTGGCAATAACAGCACAAGAAGCTTCTATATCTCTCCTTCTGTTCTAGTATCCCTCACCGTATATATCTCATATTTATAGAGTTTAGAAGCGGTTATGAGAGTGTGCGCGCACTTTGTACATTCTGTACTATTTTACCATTATTTGTACACTTTTGATGGACTAACACCCCATGTTCTGAATGAGTGGGTGCAAAACTCACTGCTTGCTTGACACGTAGTTTCTTATATGAGAAAAGCATAGGTCGTGGGGGATAGCTATTTGTATACTTTTTACGAGATGAATGACATGTAAGACACACACTAATAACTGCTCAATGTCAGTTAGAATAGTATGCGTAGTTTAGAAGTGGTCTGGAGACTGGCGCACTTTTGAAAATATTGGCTATACCAGCTCTCTCTTAAAGAAGTAACCGTGATGGCGCACTTCTGATAAAATTGGTCGTGATGGCGCATTTTTAGAAGTTGACACAATGGTGCACTTTTGATGAGGTTGGTACAGCGGCACACTTTTGAAGAAGTTGGCACATTGGCACACTTTTGAAGAAATTGGCACAGCGGCATAATTTTAAAGGAATTGGCATAACGACACACTTTTGAAAAAATTGGCACAATGGTGCACTTTTGAAGTAATTATTCGGAAGTAGCAAATGCCTCTTTCTCGCCAAGCCTCAATGACTAGGTCACTAAACGACAACCTGGGTCTGCGTGCCGTAGTTCAACTGTAATAATGACTTCTTACTCTTCAGTTTTTGTTCCAGTCTATCAGATCATCGTATTTAATGCAGAGGGGAAAGCAAACATGTAAATTTTATGCATGTCTATACTGATGAAAGCAGATTGAAAGTGTATCACCTTTATGTTCTTTGAATAGTGTGCCACCCTTTGAAAAGAAAGAAAGTACGCCATCCTCTAAATAGAGAGAAAGTGCACCATTCTTTATTTGTTAAGTTTATTTGTAGAAAACTGTGCCATCTTTATAAGGCGCACCTTTTTTGATTCTACAAGATCCCCTTCAAAGATTTTAAATTTGTTCAGATAAATTCAAAATTTAGAAGAATAAAAGTTGTTGAAATATTTGTGCGCGCAGTTTTGCTAACGTGGTTGTAGTCTGACATGCACTTATTTTATCAATTTATTGTTTTGACTTGTTCCTTAGTTTGACATGGTCTTTAAGGAGATGTAGGCTATTTTTAAGAAGATGCATATAGTTTTTTCAGGAATAATTTTCGAGAGCTATGCCAAACTTGGTATATTTTCTCCTACAAATAGGAATTTTTTTACCAACACTCCCAGATATTTCTCCTTCTTGCTGTGTGACTTGAGTATGATTATTATTAAGTGTAGGTCTAAGAAGTTTATCGAAATAACATGGCGACATTGGCTTTGTTGGCCACCGAGAAGATGTAAGAGGAGACGCTTTCCAAAGATGTTAGTGTTGAGCTATTTATGCGATAGAGCATGGAAGGATATCATAGGCATCGTTGTTCATGTTGAACTGATGAATTATCCTGAAGACTGTTCATTGTCTTCAAACTCAGCTCGTTAGAATTACTCTCTTAACATGGCCCCTGTGCTGATTACAGGGTTGGGGAATCCCCAACCGAGACTTCTAGCGGTGGCCCTGGATGGCGATGGCGGAACAGCTTCTGTTTGACTCACCATTTCCTCTATCGAGTTAGGACAGAAATGGGTCTGTGCTAATTTAAACAGGCCCGGTCCTGTGTAGCATCCTTGCTTGTCCACAGCACAAATTTCTTTTCTATGTACTTTGGTTTACACTGAGGAGCTCATTTCTTTTGTTTCTTAACTCATCTGCATTGGGAGTAGACGAACACAGAGATGGGGATGGCTCTGTGATAGATCATCATCATATAAAAATCCAGATGTAATAGATTTTTATATGTATAATCATGATTTTTAGAATAAAATCAAGGTGTGATAGATCTCCATCATATGTAATCTTAATTATATATTAATAAAATTATTTTTTACTTTATTATGCTTTATTGCTGATGAGTTATTCTTGCTATTTTTACCTCCACAAAAATATGCTTTGACACAGACCGAGTATTGCGTGCACTATGTCTCTTTTGTCATTAAAATAGTATGCATATTTACGTACAATTATACTAACTGACTGATACCCGTATTCTGTTTTGCGTATTATAACACCTCTTCTGTCAATAAGCCAATGTGTGCATATGGGAATTTCTAACTCAATATGCGGAATTTCAACCGTCACCTCATTTCACTGAAGAGGCACGTGAAACTCCGAACCATTATTTTTCTCTATACAAATAATATAGTTGCTTGTTCGATTCTTCACTTATTCATGCAAACTTGTCTTCCTTTTCATATCTTCACAAGATGTCTCTGAGCAGAGAATTAAGGAGATTGATGGATTGAATGCTCCTTCATCGGTTGGAATTAACCCTAGTAGGACTTCCACTATTTCTATGGTGTTCTCTACGAAAGAGGAGAAGGGAGTGGTCCCCATTAATCCGAGTAGAGTAAATATTTTATAGAATTCTGTTGGAACTTCCTCGAATAAAGTCACCTTATTTTGGACTGATGTTAACGATCCTCTTACTCCATCTGTTGTCGTAGAGGAACGAGAAGATCAGGCAAGAATAATGGCTACCCGGCGAACATTTGCAGCGTCTACAAATTTTATGTCTTGTAATGTTTGTAAACAATTTGGAAGATTCTGACCCATCTTCTCCTTAAGTATTTGTATTGTCCTTTCCTCATTTTCCATCAATAAAGAAATTTTGTTTTACCTTAGTAATACTTTTAAATCGAGACCCATTGAATATATATCTGCTCAGAGGTATTATGGACATGGCAGAATATAATTTTGTGGGGAAATTTGGAAGATTTATTACTCAAGGCATACTTATGTTGAGTACAAATGATAAATTTTACGGGATGCAATACTATCAGAGGTGATATGGACGTGATAGCTTACTAGTTTATTCCATTGGAGAAGAGAAGAAAGAGTAGTTAAAGGGTAAACTATTGTCTTCTATATAGGGGATAGTAAATGGAACATGATTCAGAGGTAATATGGAGATGAATCACATTACACTTATTGATTGATGAATAAACATATGAGATTATACCCAACCCAATTGGGGATTAGGAATACGATATCCTTAAAACAACTAGGCTTTAAGAATAGAATATCTTCGTTTAATAGAATCATTTAAAAGAACTCAATGTGAGTGTTCCGTTGGATCTGAGTATTGTCTAATTGGGAAACTTTGATGACCCATTACCCAATTCTTATTCAATAATGAATATAGGCAATAGTTCGAGAGGCCGTATAGGCTACGAGTTGCTGGGGGTTAAAGATATATTTGATATACATCTTATTTTAATCCGCTGGAGATGGAGAAGAATGTGTCATGCTTAGACATAATACTTCTTGAGGAATTTACCGTTGATAGACATCATTATCAAATCTCCATTAGGCTTAGTATGTATGTAGGCTCCGTTGGAGAATACTGTCTCCACCACAAAAGGACTTTCCTATTTAGCTTACCTTTACTCTTATGGGTCGTGATCATAGGTCTTCTCACTGAAAGGACTAATTCACCGACCTGGAATATTCTTTTCTTGACTTTCGATTAAAACCTTTACAAATACGTCCTTGGTATAGTTCAATACGCAGTTGAATGTGCATATACTTTTCATCCAATGTTTCTAATTCATGTAAGCGTAATCGATCATTTTTCTCTACTGTTAGCTCATTAGGAATGGCTATTCTAAGAGTAGGTATCTGAATTTTGAGCAGAAGAACTGCTTCATATCTGTAAACCAAAGAGAATAATGTACAACCAATTGGAGTTCGAACTGTTGAATGATAAGCCCATAAATATTTCCCGAGTTTCTCATTTGAATCACGTTTGTTGGGCGAGACAAACTTTTTAAAGAGTTTGATTATGGTCTTATTGAAGGCTTCCGCTAAGCCATTGGCTGTTGGATTGTAGGTCATAGATATTATATTCTGGATTCAATTATTGTCACAGAATTGATAAAATGCTTAACTGGAGAATTATGGCCCATTTTTAGGTATTATTCTCCGGAGAACACCGAAATGATAGATAACATGATGTTTGATAAAGTTAATTACATTTGATGTCTTAACCTCGATGAGCGGGACTGCTTCTGCCCATTTGGAGAAGTAATTGGTTATTGCATGTATAAATCGATGTCCTCTAAAAGAAGATGGACTGATCAGATCAATAATATCCATTCCCCAAGCTTCAAAAGGCAAGGAGGCAGCTGTAGGGTCTAAGAACTCTGTTGGTTGGTGGATAAAATCAACATAGATTTGTCATGAACTGTATTTACGAGCGTAATCTATGGCATCTACCACCATGGTGGGCCAATAATAATCCATTCTCCTGAGGCAGTCTTGTAATTTAGGACCTGGCAGATGTACTCCACAGATGCCATCATGAGCTTTACGGAGTGATTGTCAAGCTTCAAGGTTGGAAAGGCAACGTAGAAGCAATCCCTCATAAGAACGACGATATAAAGTTTTGGATGAGGCATCATAGTATAATTGGAGTAAACAGTTTTTAATAGAAGTGGCTTCTTTCGGATATCCTGAAAGAATCCCATAAGTAGCGTAGTCTATAAAAGGATCTCTCCAATCTTTATCCATGAAAGTTGACTTTATGATGTAACTCTATTCAACGTGCAAGTTTATTTTTGTATAGAACAATTCTCGTCCTGTTAACATAATTGATTGTCGTCTCTTTAGGGGAACGACCAATGATGCTGGTGGGCCGGCCAAAGCATCTGCTTCCATATTCTGTAATTAAGGCATGTGCTCGATGAAGAATCCTTTGAAAGTAAAAGCCAGTTCGATAGCTGCTTGATGATAAGGGATGAGGTGTTCATGCCGAACCTCGTACTCTCCCCTGATTTGATTGACTATTAGCTTGTAATCTCCATAGGCCTCAAGATATTTTATGTCCAATTCTTTAGCTAATTGGAAACCAATGAGTAGAGTATTATATTCTACCACATTATTGAAACATGGTTCACTGAGAGAATATGCTCGATAATTGATTAGTTTGTCAAGAGATACTAGGACTATGCTAGCTCCAAATACTATATTGCCTTTGGGTCCTATTCTTGATGCGCCATCAAAAAATAATTGCCAGTTGTTATCTCCCATGGCCATATTAGAATATAATACTTTATCTGGGATGTCATCGTACAGTTTGAAAGTTTCTGGTACAGGATGAGCTGCGAGGAGGTCAGCTAGTGCGTGACCCATCACTGCTTTTTGTGGGACATATACCATGTCATAAGGTGATAGCAACATTGCCCATATGGCTAAATGGTAATTGAGTGTATTTGGCTTAGTCATCAATACTCGGAGATGATTTACTCTAATTATGACATGAATGGTTTGACCTGACACATAATGTCGTGTCTTCTGAATAGCAAATATCAAGGCGAGGGATTCTTTTTCTACCAGATTATATTGATGTTCATCGTCGACCATCTTGAAACCAAGATAATAGATCACCTGTTCATGGCCTTCGTTACTCTTCTGTGCAAGAAGATCTCATAGGGAGTGATCCATTGCTCGAACATACAGCAAAAAGGGTTTTCTTACGGTCGAAGACACCAGAACTGGCAGATTTGTTAAATATCATTTGATATCGTCGAACGCTTGTTGACATGCTCCATTCCAGACAAAGGATATGCCTTTCTTCATTAATTTTGTGAATGGCTGGCATTGTCCTGAGAGATTGGAGATGAATCTTCTAATGTATGCCAGACGGCCTTGCAGACCACGAAGTTCTTTGAGATTACATGGAGGCTATATTTCAAGGATAGCCTTGATTTTATCGAGGTCAATATAAATACTTTTGGAAGTTATAACAAATCTGATGAATTTTCCACTCAAAACTCCTAGAAAGGATTTAGTTGGATTCAACTTCAATTAGTGATGGTGCATCAGTTCGAACACAGTCTTCAAATCTTGAAGGTGATCATCTTTAAGATGAATTTTGACAACAATATCATCCACGTAGCATTCTACTATTTTTCATAAATGATTTAGGAAAATAGAACTCATGGCTCGTTGGTACGTTGCACCCACATTCTTCAAGCCGAAGGGCATGACTGTATAACAGTAAACTCTCAATGGTGTACGAAAAGAAGTATATTTTTTGTCATCAGGTGACATCTTAATTTGATTGTATCCAGAGAACCCATCTATGAAGGACTTACGTTCAAATCCGCATGTATTGTTAATCATGACATATATGATGGAAAGACAAAATTTATCTTTTGGACAGTCCAAGTTCAGATCTCGATAATCTACGCAAACCCGAACCTTTCTATTTTTCTTCATGACTAGAACGATATTGGCTACCCAGTCTGGATGTTGCTCTTCTTGAATGAAGCCATATGCTACGAGATTCTTGACTTCTTCTTCAATTTCATCAATCATATCCGGACGGAATCACCGTTGCTACTGTTTCACAGGTATAGCATTCGAAAGAATATTGTACTTTTGTATGGCTATTTTAGGATCTAGGCCAAGTATATCCTCGTAATTCCAGGCAAAGATATCGATATACTCGTTTATTAGCTGGAGTAAAGCATGTTGATCTTATTAGGAAGACTCTTCCTAATAAAGATTGGTCCTGGGGAAGATTCCTCTCCTACATCAATTTGGACTATTTTATCCTCTATAGGTGGTTCACGTTGCTCAAACCAAAGCTCTCATTGAGTATCCATTTCTTTTGCCCATGGATCGTTCTCGAATGGTTCCAATAGTTCATCATCTTTATTATCTGGGGTAGTTGACACCATATTTACAGAGAAAGCCTATTTGAATACGTTACCCATGCTTTCGTCAGAATTCCACAATGACGAGTCAGAGGAATGAGAATCCATCTTTTCTTCCGATTCTGAATTTTAGGACTTATTGGTGGTTTAACATATTCCAAACCACGACCAGTCTGTTGGTAGTATGTTTTTGGCTTGCCTTTTGGGGAGTAGTGACGTATAGGAGTCCATTTGTCTTTTCCATAATTTAGTTCCAAATCAGATTTTAAGTTGTAGCCCATCCTTTACATAATATTCTTTGCTGGTTGGTTGTAACGATATGGTTGTATCTTTCCAATATTTTCGTCAGAATTATTAGTCTGCATGCCTCTTTTGTTTCTAACTTTGCCAAAATTATCTGAAGTTGCTTGTCCTGTCTTGCTAGGACTATGAAGTTTGCATCCTCATATTATTTATATAATGAACTATATTTAAATGGATATGCCACAGGTATGGACAGAGGTTCGTGGAGATGAAGAGCCTCCAAGAATTTTTTAGCAAAGGGTTCAACATCAATGTAGTGCGAAGTAGTTTCTTCTTTATTTATGAAATACAAATTTTTTTTATCTTCCACATAGTTTGCAGAATCTTCAGCCTTGACAGGAGGCTTGGCAAGATTAATGACTAGGGTGATTCAATGATATTGGTTGTTTGTTACGACGAAGTTCAAAAACAAGGGGCTCATTCTCTAGTGTTGGCTGTTTATTGCATCGAAGGTTGATGACTAATGGAGGTGATTTATGCCTGTTGATGTTGAGAGGCTTCAAAGGTGTTGGATGAGTAGTACCTCCTTTGACTCAGATTATCAAAGGCTCTTCTTTTGGGGTGTATTCAACTTCATCACTAGCTTGATTAGCTTCTTCTTTCATATACTCCGGTGTATAGTGTGCAGAGTTAGTGAAATAGGCTTCAACACCTTTGAATGGGTTGAGGTCAACTACCTCTATTTTGACTTCTCTCCTACTGTTCACATATTTGAAGCATTAATGTAGGATGGAGGGTACAATTTTATTCTCGTGTATCCATGGCTATCCCAGCAAAATATTGTAGGTACGTCAGAGTCAATCATATAGCATATGACTTCAGTACGTAAATTGCTTATTTGAATATTTAGGCGTATCTTTTCCAGCGGTTTACTCCTTCCAGCGTTGAAGCCTAGAATAGTAGTACTAGTAGAAGACAGGTTATGCATTGGTATCTTCAATCCTCTCAGTAGACTTTTAGAAATGATGTTGAGTAAAGAACCAGGTTCGATATGAATCTAGTTCACCTTGATAGATATGATATAACCGGTATAATACAAAGGTCTGTCATGCTGATTATGTTTGAGTAGCATGTCATCTTGCGTGCAGGTGATGTTAGGAATCTTCTCAATCATACTATGGCATTAAGGACACGTTATGGCTCTTTATTAGGAGTTTTGAGTTGAGTTAAGCATGACTCTACATGTATCAGAGCTTTTCTCAAAGCTTCACGAGTCTCCTTCGACAAACGAAGTAACTCGAATATGGAAAATTGGGCTGGAGTATTGACCAGTTGTGCCAATATATCAAAATTGTAGGAATTTTCAAATCCTTGGGGTACATTCTTCTTCAAGGATTTATCGAATCGTACTTCCTTTTGCTTCCCTTTCTCTGTCGTAGTAGGCTTCGAAGGGCCAGGTTCGGTTGTGACCGGAGCAACACGAGTTGACGAAGTAGGAAGAGTGTTAGAAATATCTTCTGAGATAGATTCATAAGTTTTATGATAATCTTTGCCAGACCTGGTACCCCTTATGGCTTCTTTTTCGGGCATCGGAGAGAGAAGCACCATGTTACAAGACTTGAGTTTCTTTTTATAATGCCTTTGCTTGGAGCGAGTTTGTGGGCTAGTTTTATCGTAACCAAATCCACTATGGGATTTGTTGGGCTGTCCTTGGAGTTGTAGAGGAATAAGTTCTCCCTTGCCAAAGTTTAAACCTTCAGATTTTTGGAATTCATATATTATATTTTGCATCAAGTGTACAGATTATCGGCTGTATTGATGAAATTTGGGACGATCCTCCTAAAAAATTTGAGTTGAGGTCTATGCTTTACTTGTTGTAGTAGGAGGAGGAATTTGTGTAGGAACACGTTCATAAGCAATGAAGATTTATTGTGCCATATACAACAGAACACTGCCAATTATGGACTTTTGTTGGTATGTCAAGCGAAGCTTACAAGTATAGCTTGGTGGGGTAATGTTCAAATTTTGAAATATGCTCTCCAGCGATACATCTTCTTGATGTTGATTTTGATCTCTGTCCGAGTGATCATTTGAGAAATCATATTGCATGATTTATACTTTTTACCCTTCTTAGATTTTGTATTGGAAGATGCTGCTCCCTGGTCCCAATCTAGCAGCAGGTCGGAATAAATCTATATAATCTCGCCATGATCTGTGGTAAGTGGCACCAACACCTCTATTTGACTTTGAGGAGGCAAAAGATTTACCAATTCCATCATAGTTTGAGGTATTGGGATGACATCATTTGGGATTTCTTGTGCTGGAAAATCGTCAAATTGAAGAGACACCATATTGGCGCTAGTCGACTTCTCTTCATTGTGATGGGTGATAGCTTTAGCATCTATCAACTGTTGGATTTTTCTTATCAAGACATAACAATCCTTGGTAGGATGATGTACATACCAATAGTATAAGCAGTATATCGGGTCATCTATTTTTTTTGGCCTAATTTGGTTATTTGATGTAAGGCAACTGTAACTTGTTACTTTTCATCAAACATTCAAAAATGTTGTAGATATCGCTCCCGTCAAAGGAATTGGCGTGCTGTCGTAGGCACTTAAAAATAAAACCTTTACTCTTGAAATAATATGTAGTAGTGAGAGTAAGGATCGTTCCCACGAAGAGTAATTAGTTTAATCTTTATGCTATGTAAAATAAGATTGGGGGAGAGTTTTTATCAAAAGAAAATTAAGAAGAGCTAAAAACAATTAAAGTATTAAAACAATCAAAGAAATAAATGTTGGTCTCAGTCAACATCCACCATTGGAATCTTAAAACTGATCATCGATGCAAGTATATATTAATTCATACTTTGAATATTCATCGTTGGAATTATTTTCCTATCTCCTTCAGCCATAATTAATTAAAAACAAGCGATCTAATTAACCTTAACTACTAAATAACCCCAGACAAGCGCTAAAGGTTTAATCTAGTAGCGTATTAAACTCGATGAGATCGATGAAGCAAAACAACACAAGCACACGCGGTTGTATTTAATTTTGTCAAAATTTTTCCTCCTAAGATCTAATAAAACAAAGCAGTTCATTAAATCTTGGTTGCTTCACAAATTAGAGGGATCGAACAATTACGGATTCGATATCTAATTTAGCATTAGATTGTCATGAATAATAAACTAGTATGCATCCTAGTCATTAAACAAGATAATCATAAAAATATGCATAAGAAAACATTCGATACTTAAAGCACAAATCAAAAATATAAACACAAATTAGATCTCACAAGTTTTTATTCATTCCGAGGCTTCCGTTTCCTTCGACCAACAAGACTTTTAGCTCCACATGTTCAAGAACACTTCAAAAGAATATTGGAGAAGAGGAAGAAGAGTTGTGTGTTGTTCCCCTCTCTTTCTCTTGATCTCTACCCCTTTTATACACTCTAAATAAGTGTTTGAAGATCACAATATTTTCCCAAAAATCCTCTAAGACTTACAATAACCCAACAATAAAATAAAATCTTTGAATAAGTTGGGAAATGGTTATATCAACTCCACTTTTTGTGCACAGCATAGTTGTCTCAACTTCAAGCTTGATTTGGTCCATAATGTAGCCAGAATCTCGGGAAAATCAAAAAAGCAAAATTGTGCCTCTATCACTTAGCTTTCCGAATCAATTTGGATCAGCTCAATTGGACTTCGGATGAGCAAGTTATGACCATTTTTCTACAAGGTGTCAGAATTGTCCAGAATTGATAATTAGCTCCATTTTGCTTTTAGTGACTCCAATTGTATCCTAGATCAAAATATAAAAATATTGAGTATCTTTAGACATTAAATGAGCATAAAGGACTATACATTAAGGAATAAAAATATGATATTTTATGTTCTCATCAGGAATATTCTTCCTTAGTCCTGAAAGACTTTGGAGGCTTTTGTGTTGGAGGAGAGATGGGTGGCTTCGACAGATTTATTGCTAAGGCCTCATTTCCTTTGTTGTTACAATTATTCGCACTATTGGAGGGACGCTTTCCTTTCGCATTGGTCATTTATAATCCCAAATTATGTGCCATATTTGTGTTACCTTCATTAGCTTCGGCCCCAATTATGAACGTCGTCCAATTATAAAATTGAGTTGGACCTGTCAAGAGCCCTACTATAGGCATTAGGTTCTTTTTGCAAGTATCAATGAATGCGGAGTATGTAATATCGGGGGATAACTTCAGAGGTTCTTGCCTGAAATGCTCCATGAATTCACGAGCGGATTCCTTCTCTTTTTATTTGATATCGATGAGTGAAGACATTGTCATATCCATACCTCCCTTATAGAATCATGAGAGAAAAACATATTTTATGTCATCAAACGAGGATATGCAGTTATCAGGTAAACTGCGATACCAATCGTAGGCTATGCTGACTAAGCATCCTATAAATAATCTGGTAAGGAGAGCATCTTCTTTTTGCAGATAAACCATCATCATATTGAAGTAATTAATATATTGGCTCGGTGATGTCCTGCCTTCAAATAAGATTATTGATTGAGGTTTGTATTTAGGAGGGAATGGAACATTATCCCAATGAGAAGGATAATGTTGTTTTACCCCCATCTTACAGAGTTGATCTTTGTTCTTTTAAACATCGACCTGTGCATGCAACTCCTGGATAGCTTCGAGAGGATCTTCTGGCCGGAGTGGTAAAATTGACTGATAAGATCCTGGTTGAACAGGTATATCACCGGTGGAGGTCCACCCCCAATATTGAGAGGATTAAGAGTTGGCATTGCTGACTCTTGGTTTATGACTGCTTCTAGATTTGTGTTATTCTCAAGAGGTATTATTTCTGGAGTAGGCTATGCAGGTATGAATGAAGCCACTTATACAGGTACTGGTGTAGCAGAATATTGAGGTATTATCATTTGATGCATATTTTGCATCATAGTGTTCATATCACTAAGAGCGGCATCTAGTAAGTTGAGGCATTATTCGGTAGCTTCTAATGGAGAAGCATCTTGTTCATCATTGGCAACAAAAATGTTAACATTTTTGTGTGCAACAAAGGGATTGGTAGAAAGAGCCGTGTAGTTGGAGTCTACATTGTCAGTTTCAGAATAGGGGGATTGCTACCCTCTGCCTCAGATTCTGAGGAATGAGGATTCCTGTAAAGACCAAGGTCACATCTTTGAGAACAAGTATTTTGGTATACTCCTTCAAAGGAGTCGACGGGTTAGTCAAATCTTCTCTGGCTACATGTTCTTTAAGAACCTTGTCATGATTGTCTCCTGCGACAGGGAAGATGCGAAGACATGTATGCTGAAGCAAGGAGCGATTCATCATCATACTCCTGGTTATCAACTTGTTTTGTATGTCGAGGTTTAGGAGACACAGTATAAATCAATCGGTCAAACACAGACCATTTTGCTTATGCACAACAACATTCAATTACAACTTTGTGACAATTGCAACGATGTTCATTAGGAAATACCATTATAAGGTCGGAGATCTCTCTCCTTACGCTTTTGTACAATAAGTCATATTGGGAAAGAGAAAAGGAGGAGGATGGAAGACTCCGCCTTTTTACATGAGATACATTAGACCTCCTATAAATATTTTTAGTTTCCTACATGTAAAGTGAGGTGCTCACTTGATTAGCATACGATCCGCCATCTCTCGCACCTTTGTTCTTCACAGAGGAGGGGAAATTTTTTCTGAATATTCTTATGTTCACGCGTACAAACAGCTCATCGTGAGGACGTTGGTCCTGTTTGGTGCATATTCTGTGGCGTAGGAATAGTTGGTGCAGTTTGCCTATGTGCATTTATTTTTATACACAGGTCTTAGCTTGACGCCCCAATAGAAGGTTCATAACGAGTGGCAGATAACTTACCTCCAATTGAGCGCATGATCATGATTTTAGGGAGATGATTTTCCCTGACCAACTTTTCATTAGCGCCCGTGGATATATTGGTTTGGACAGCAATGTCCATGACTTACTTGCCCCGCATATGACCACCAATATATGTAGGCTCAGAATTTTGGTTGTAGATTATCCTTTGCTTGATACTGTAAGAGTTGCGTAATTTGTATCCCTTTTTTAGCGCAAGAGATTCAGAAGCTTGGGTGTGGATCATCCTTTGCTTGATATTGCACGAGTTGCGTGAATTGCATCTTTTATTTAACGCGAGGGAATTGTCTACCAAATCATGGATCTGAACTTGGTTGACATAATTGACAAGGGAGTTCTCGTTAATTATAATACTTTTTTCCTTGTTGTTAGCAACTTCAGGATATGCATGACGAGGCTTGGGCACCCACACTTTATGAGTTTTACTCGACTTAAGTGTGGATGAGGGGCAAACACTACCCCCAGAATGGTGTATTTCTTCGTATGCATATTGGTTGAACTTTACGACCAAGATTTTCTGCATCAAGCCAACCAACGAATTATCAAGTTGAGCTATCACCTTCTCGTCAGAGGAGAAAGTCTTCCCTTACAGAGTTATCATCTTGTTTACGAAGAAAAGTTTATACAAAACTTTTGTATTACAAAGTATTGAAAAGAAAGAAAAGTATAAAAAATCCTAAACAGGAATCTAAGTACAGTTGATTATGAAGAAGTATAACTGTGGAGATTTGATCTGCGGACGATCACTTTACTCCTTGGACCACTCGACAACGAAGAAATACAGGGAATGCAGTGAACAACTTAGAGATTTGAACAATAAGAAAGCCTTGGCAACAACGTCACAAGAAGCTTCTCTTTCTCTCATTTTGTTCTTGTATCCCTCTACATCTTTGTCTCATATTTATAGAGTTTAGGAGCGGTTATGAGAGTGTGCATGCACTTTGGACAGTCAATATTATTTTACCATTGTGCGTACAGTTTTGGTGGACTAATACCCCACGTTCTGAATGAGTGGGTGTATAACTCGCTGCCTTCTTGACACATAGCTTCCTATATGAGGAAAGCATAGGTCGTAGGAGACAGTTATTTGTATACTTTTTATGAGAAGCATGGCATGTAAGATACGCACTCATAACTGCTCACTGTTAGTTAGAATAGTATGCGCACTTTAGAAGTGATCTGGGGACTGGTGCACTTTTGGAAGATTAGTTATACAAGCACTCTCTTAAAGAAGTAGCCATGATGGAGCACTTCTGATAAAATTGGCCGTGATGGTGCATTTATTAGAAGTTGGCACAACGATGCACTTTTGATGAGGATGGCACATCGGCACACTTTTGAAGAAGTTGGCACAGCAGCACACTTTTGAAGAAATTGGCACAATGATGCACTTTTGAGGGAATTGGCACAACGATGCACTTTTGAAGAAATTGGCACAACGACACACTTTTGAAGAAATTGGCTCAACAGTTGGATCGCTAAACAATAACCTGGGTCAGCGTGCCGGAGTCCAGCTATAATAATGACTTATGACTCTTCAGTTTCTATTCTAGCCTGTCAGATTTGTCGTATTTAATGCTCAGGGGAAAAACAGACATGTAAATTATACGCCTTTCTGCACTGATGAAAGCAGCATGAAAGTGCACCACTTTTCTGTTCTCTGAATAGTGCGTAACCCTTTGAAAAGAAAGAAAGTGCACAATCCTCTAAATAGGGAGAAAGTGCGCCATTCTTCCTTTGTTAAGTTTATTTGTAGAAAACTACGCCATCTTCATAAGGTGCAATTTTTATGCATCTACAACGTTAAGCCAGTCAAGTAACAACAACGACGGTTCTGGCCGGACATCATGAATTCTAATAGCTAGTGGCTTCATCCGCGAGGAACAACATCCGGATTGGGTAGCCAACATCATGCCCATCGTCAAAAAGAAAGGGAAGATTCAAATCTGCATTAACTTTCATGATCTAAATGTGACATGCCTTAAGTACAAGTTTTCCCTTCCTATCATAGAAAAAATGATCGACAACACTTGTGGCTTCGAGCGCACGTCCTTCATGGAAGGATTCTCAGACTATAATCAAATCAAAATATTTTTTGACGACGAGAAGCATACATCATTTCGAAAGTCGATCAAAATATACTCCTACACGGTCATGCTCTTCGGTCTGAATAACGCAAGTGATACATACTAGCGAGCTATGAGCACCATCTTCCTTGAGCATCTACGCAAGACAGTTGAGTGTTATGTTGATGACATCGATGTCAAGAGTCGCTCCAAAGATGATCACCTCCGAGACTTGAAGATTGTGTTCGACCACATGCGTGCGCACCAGCTCAAGATAAATCCTACCAAATCCTTCCTAGGAGTCTCCAACGGCAAATTTTAGGTTTTTTCATAACTTCGAAGGGTATCCATGTAGACCCCGACAAGGCTAAAGCAATACTTGAAATACACCCGTTGAAGAACCTCAGAGAACTTCTTGGCCTTAAAGGAAGACTAGCATTTATCAAGAGGTTCATATCAAACCTCTCTGGGCATTGTCAACCGTTTACTCAGCCCATAAAGAAGGGAGACTACTTTGTCTGGAATGAAGAATAATAGCGCGCCTTCGACGATGTCAAGGAGTATGTCATGAACCCCCCAGTATTGGTGGCCCCCATTGTGGGAAGATCCTTCTTGCTATATGTGCGGGTAATGGATCACTCCCTCAGAGCTTTGCTAGTCAACAAAAGTGATGCAGGTTATGAACAAGCCATCTACTACCTTAGCAAAATGATGGCTGGTGCAGAGCACAAATACATCCCCATTGAGAACGAGTACCTCGCTCTAGTCTTCGTCATTTAGAAGAACCGGCATTACGTGGCAGGAAAAACCATCCATGTGATCTCGCAAGTTAATCCTCTCAGGGTCCTTATGACTAAACCCGGAGTGCTCAACTCTCTCCTAGCTACATGGGAAATACTTTTGTCGTCGTACGACATGGTATTTGTCCCACAAAAGGCGGTCAAAGGCCAAGCATTGACAAATTTTTTGGCGGCCCATCCTGTGAGTACCCTGATTTTTATATAGGATTATTTAGGTAATTATCAATTAATTTTTATTTATTTAATTAATTTAAATATTTATTTGATAATTTATTGAACTTTTTGGCCATGGTCTTGAGATTTTAGTACAACACTAGCCCTTACCTCCCGACTAACTTTGCATACTAGACTTAGACGAGCCAAATTAGGTCCATGGATTGAATGTCACTCATAAATTTGCATCGCTATGCTTCTTTTTTTGTCGCACAACTTTCTCGACGTAAAATCTAGATATTGACAATTTAGCACTATGTCGTTACGTACGATTTTAATGCGCAATATCAACCCTTTTTATCTAACAACTTCACATCCATGATCCTAACTAGATATAACATGTTCATATTAAGGGTTTTTCATTCATTTAAATCCATACATGCTTCCTAAACATCACATGGTTCAAATTCTAATTTATATATCTAGTTTTTTATTTTTGTAAACCGCATTTTGCATATCTTTTATGCACTTTATTTTAATTAAAATAATTAATTATATAATAGGCAAAGGATCATTAGAAGCCTAATAAACCCTCATAGACACTTAAACATAAGTCCCTTTTGGGCCCAACACAACTCCAAGCAACCAACACCCAAAAGCCCAACCAATAAGTATATATAAACATTCAACCCTCTCCTCTACTTGGCCCTAGCCGCCTCTCCTCTCATATGAACGACCACAATAGCAGCCCCCTCCCTTTTTAACATCTACTCTTCCTTCTCTCCCATCTCCACACCTTCACGCACCCCGACGAGCATCCCAAGGCCGACCCCAAGGCCAATCCTTCACCCGAACACCCTCATATTAGGTTGACTGCTACTGCTACTTATTGCTGCTATAAACAGTGACCAAAACCCCTCCAAAACCCTATTTTCTATTTTTATTTGAATTCCCCTTTCACCCCTTCAAGTGGCGCGAAGTTTGGAGTCCATTTGGTACTCTGTTTGGCCGTAGTGGTGAAGAAGGTCCCCGTCGTAATCGTGTACGCGTAAGTATTTCAACTTCAAATCTCCTTCCTATTTTTCATAAAAATAAAATCATGTAGAACCATGTTAATGTTAGGTAATTATTAAAAATATTTTAATGCATGTGAATCATATTTTTATGTACAAAACTACCCCTAGTTGTTAAACAATCTAGACACGGACACAGTGCATCAATACTAGTTGTAGTTCTTTGAATATTGCAATATTTTGACTACGTAAATAAATTCTAAAATTTAATATATTATAATTAAATAATATTTAATATATTATTTTATTATGTATTAATTTTTTTGATGCAAATAGGGTAGTTGTATGCAAAAACTACGTAGCGTAGTTGTTAGAAATCACTAGTTGTTGCCTGTAGAGACTTTTTGCATGCAATGATATTGGGTTGGTTATTTTTATATAATTATAAATAATTTCTGAATTAATAGTTCTTAATAATTAATAATTTAAAAATGGTTTTGAAAATGTTTAATGACTAGTAATATTCTGGTGTGTAGCTTTTTGCATGTGCAACCAATATAGACTTAATAACTAGATAATAACCTAATTTAACTAGAAAATTAGAGTCTAATTAGTGTAATAATTAATTGGCAGGTGTTCGAGACATTTTTGTGGGGAGCACCGGACCGGATTTGTTGTGCTTGCAGTTCAACTCGGAAGACAAGTACACCTTGCTTAATTATATTGTTCAGTTATATTATGCCTAATTGTTATTTGTTAGTTGTGTGCACGCGTCTTAGAGTACTAGATTTACCTGGTATATTATAAAGGTACGTGGTATCTTCTGACCTGACACTTGTTCAACACGTTCACTGAGTGAGAAAGAGTGCAAGGACTAGCATGTTGACTGGCCATTGATACGTGAGTTTGCATATTGTGTTAGTAGTTGATATTAGTTTAGTTCCTAGATTTTATTGACGTCATTGCATTATGTCTGTACAGCGTATACGGTTCAGATAGAACATTGGAAGGGGAGAATCTACTAGTGAGTGTATGGGATTTCTTTTTCTTACTGTGTAAATGTTGTACCCCCGAGTTCTATTGAAAGCCTGGTGGGTTAACTGATTCTTCTACTTCTTCCCCCTCATGCGCTACTAGAGATGTCTCGAGTGCATATCAAATAGATGGTTTAGTTACCCTATTTATTGTTTACTTCTTTACTTTTATGCATGTCAATTTCTTGTGTACTTGTTATGTCCCTTTGAGGACCTGGCACTTTTTCCAGATACAGACGAGCACTTGTACCCTACGGACTATGGTGTTGAAGATTTTGCTGACGAGGACCTTGAGATGGAGCCATATGAGTTTTCCTGAGCATTATGGATGATAGTTGCTTAGTATATTAGGTGTCCTTATCTAGTTAGCTGGAACCTGGACTATTTTATTATTGTCTAGTTGTATTTTTTTAGTATTCTTCCATTCTTATATTTTGTGGATTGTTCTAACTAGAATTTATTTTGTAGTGGATTCTGAGACTTTATCTATTCATTCAGTTTCATATTCGGTGATATTTGTGGATGAGAGTAGATTATTACCTGCCTGTGATATTGTGACTTAGTTATATTCTACAGCATACTATGACTGGTTAGGTCCATTAAATTGGGTTCTTATACTTGTTTGTACGGCTGGCATGTGTACTTATACCTGGCCCTACGTATTTTGGGACTGGGGCATGACAAATCTTGTACCGAAAATCTCGAAGCTCTACAAGGATATCCTAGATGAAGTAACGAACTCAAACTTGACCACCAGAGAAGAAGTCGTTTGACGAATATTCTTCGACAGTGCTTCAAGGATAGGGACCAAAGGCGATATTATCGCTGGCGTCGGGATAGTACTAATTTTCCCATACGATCTGGTCATCAACCGTGCTTACTCCCTCACAGAGCCATGCCCCAACAATGTGGCATATTACAACACTCTCGTCATTGGGCTCTAACTCGCTAAACAAGTAGGAGTAGACTACTTGGAGGCCTATGGCAATTCCAAGCTGATAGTCAGTCAGGTCCGGGGCGAGTACGAGGTTCGGCACAAAGACTTGATTCCCTGCCACCAAGCCACGATCGGAATAATCTTTACCTTCGAGGGGTTCTTCATAGAGCACATCCCTTGACTGTAGAACATCGAGGTTGACGCCTTGGCCAATCTCGCTACCTCCCTGGCAGTCCTGGTCAAAACCTATCAACTGATCATAGTGGTCGATCAAGAGCTGGTCTGCCAAAAAACAACCTTTGTATGTGCCTAAGATACACAACGATAGTAGACACCAGCATCCAAAATTGGCGGCTCCCATTCATCGACTACGCAGTCTATGGAATTCTCCCTGAGAACACAAAGGAAGCCACTTCCATCAGAAGACGTTCCCTCCAATTGTATTACAATACGGATACCAAAATGCTACATTATCGTTCCTACGACGGTGTTCTACTATAATGTCTATCAAATACAGAAGCGAAGCAGGCTCTCTGCGAGACCCACGATGGGGTTTGTGGTACCCATCAGCCTGGGCCCAAGCTACAGGATCATCTTCGGAGAATGGGTTACTATTTACCGACAATGGTGGCAGAGGCTGTTGACTATGTGAGAAAGTTCCAAGTGTTCCAAATCCACGCAGACTTTATCCAATAGCCCTCAGAATCCTACACCCAATGGTAGCATCATGGCCGTTTGAAGCGTGGGGAATAGACATTATTGGGCCAATTAGTTCACCTTCTTCTAAAGGACATCGGTTCATCTTGGCTATCACCGACTACTTCTCTAAATGGGCAAAAGTTGTTCCACTCGCTGAAGTTAAGACCTCAAACGTGATCAGCTTTGTCAAGCATCACATCATATACCGCTTTGGCTTGCTACGAAGGATCATCTACGACAATGGTCCATAGTTTGTAGGTCATAGTTATTACAGGTTTTATAAAAAAAATCAAATCCAGAATGTAGCCTCGAATGCCTACAACCCAGCAGTAAATGGTCTGGCAGAATCATTCAATAAGACCATCATAAAGCTAGTAAAGAATTTTGTGTCATCCAATAAGCGCGACTGGAATGAGAAGCTAGGTGAGTGTCTTTGGGCCTACCGCACAAAGGTCCAAACATCTACTGGCAGCACATTATTCTCCTTGTATTACAGAAGCAAAGCAGTCCTCCCACTCGTGATCCAAATTTCATTACTCCGAGTAGCTCTGTCCAACTGATTGACCGTTGACAACAATCACTGCCGACGGCTATATGAGTTAGAAGTGCTCGACGAGAAACGTCTCTTAGCTCAATAACGCATTGAGCTGTAACAAACGTGCCTCTCATGGGCCTTCAATAAATAGGTCAAGAAGATGACTTGCCAAGTGGGTGACCTCGTCTTGTTAGTAAGAAGATCGATGGTTATGACCCATAAGACGACCGATAAATTCTAACTTAAATAGGAGGGTCCGTTCATTATGGAGTCCTTGTTCTCCAATGGTGCCTACCGGCTTGCAAAACCCAATGGCGACTTGTTCATGATGCCTATCAATGGCAAGTTCCTCAAAAAGTACTATGTCTAAGATAGACTTGTACTCCCTTTACTATCAGCTGGACAACCAAAATATACAGTATACGTTCCCTGTTTTTCTTTCCCAGTAAGTATGTAAGCACAATATGCACTTCTTTTCCACAAAAGTTTGATGAAAGCAATTGTCTGTATTCAGAAATCATGAATACGCAACAGACAGTGGATCCTCAAAAAAGCTCTCCAACTGAGCCACCTTCAGGTCTATCCACACTTTTGGGTAGACAACTCATAATCAGTTTCCTTAGGCATTAGTTCACGTTCACATCACTTCTGAACTATTTTTCTAACATGTCATGCCCTAGTACCTTAATATAGATACGGACATGGCCAGCTACCCCGTACGAGGTACTATACGTCGTACGATGATCATGGCTGTAACTAGACAAGAGGATGCATGCTATAATCAAGTTACTAAGGGTCATAAAGAGCATCTATTGTCTCAATATGTCAAAAAAGAATAGTAAACATAGAACATAAATACCAAAGAAGTAAGGCATCCAAAATGTCCTGCCACAACATTCTGGAAATCAGCTGTACAAAATAAAAAGCTAGCAGAGTAGCAAAAGTACATGGCCATGATCAGCTGCAGTCTGATTAATTATAATCATGTAAATAAAACTAAATGTCCAGATTTATGTCTAACAAGTGTCGGTGCCTAAACGCCCAAAAAATTAAAATATATGATAATGAGCAGGAAGAAGAAATCTACACATGCCCTTCAGCGACCATATATCGGGTGCGCGCCATCTGGAAGGGGAAAGTAAGCTGGGTCCTCTAAAACTGGCTCGAAATCTGGCCATGCAAAACCAGTTGGGTAGACCCCAAATAGTAAGTACTACAAAGGAAGAACAAAAATGGAGAAACACCATCCAAAGCAATAGATAGGGTATAAATATAGGTTCTGTGTCATAGTTTTGGTCTATAGCTTATCTTAGCCTAATAGCCCAACCCTACAACCAACAAGGACAATGATTGAATTATCATACTATGATAATCCATGTCACTAGACTACTAACAGGATAATACAATCACAACCAAGTCAAGTTATATAACGACAATCATTTATACGACTTGATACTATGGAGACTGATTTATCTCAGATTTGATGCATAGGAGAAATCCTCAGATCGTGAGCTGTTTAGCGGGGCTAACCGATCTATAGTATTGCATAGCACATTATATATTATGCACATATCCCTCATGAGGCCACTGTGCTAAGATCACATAGAACGCATTGTACAATATAAGTATTCAGATATTGTCGTCCACTAGTACAGAGGTGACATATCCATGGGGTTTAGCCTTGCACGTCATGACAGTTGTCTGAGGTGGCTAATATGCACGATCTCGGGATTTCATCCCTCCCAATGCTCTATCAAATTTAGTTGCCTAAATTAGCCCCATAGTTATGTTAGGAATCCCATGGCGTAGTAACATCCTCCAATATGTCGTACCGTGGTAGGGTCCATGCTAGATACGAATCCACTTTGTTACTTGATGGCTCAAACAGGATTCACCTGAGCGTGATGCAACAATCAATCAAGTACTAGCGACGCTTTGGTAGTTGAACCACATACCATGCATGTGCTGAGGAATTTATATAATAATATCAAATATCGCGTAGTATAAGGGGATTCTTGATGCATAATCCGACACATGTAATCTAATAGCACGTAGCAAGCTATCTCACACCTTAGTGCATATTATAAGATGGTTGCACCTCAGTGCACCTTATGAAACATGTACATATAGCATGTAGTAATTATATCAGCATGGATATAAGAAATCGGGTCAAATTACCAAACTTACAGTTGGTCGTATGAACCATATCACATTGGGACACATAGCTCATGTTATGTGCATAACAGGTTAGTGACTTATGACATAGTCAATTCTAGCACATTGTCATGTCTAGCACAAGAAGGTCGAGTTATTAGGTCCATTCTTCCTTATGATCAATCACAAGCAATTGTCAAGACCAACCACATAGAACAAAAAAAATATTCTAAATAAAATAGTTAAGCCGAATGCACAACTTGGCGTATGAGACGGATGCTGCATGGACTGTCAGCCGCATGCTACCTTAGGCTACATACGATCCTAGGCCGCATGCTCCTCTAAGTCGCATGCTCCGGACAAAAGTCCACTCTTTGGGACAAGTACCAACGTGATGTGTTAGAGAAGTGACTGAAGTGATGGATGTGACAAGCCATAAAGTGTCAGAGAGAAAAGACAAAATCATAAAAAAATGTGCCAACAGTTCAGAGTCATGTGTCCAAGGGAAGGTGGTCGCATACTCTGCTTGCCGCATAAGCCACTCGGCCACATGTTGCTCTTTGGACTTAACGAATTTCTTATTAGTCCAACGAAGAAAACACAAGGAGTTCTTTTACTTAGCTCCAGAATACTTTGTGTAATGGTCAGTAATGCATCCAACAATATGGACGAATGTTGGTTGGTTATGCGACAAAGAGTCTAGGCCACATAAGGATCATGCCGCATGGAAGTCTCATCCGTATTTGGTGCTGGCCACATGAGAACTTCGTCTTCTCCAGACAGCAAGTTCAGCCATGGCAAAAAAGCTCTAAAAACCCGTAAATTATTTTCTTTATAAAAACTTTATTTTAACTCTGAATCAAGTAAAACAAAAGCCAAAATGCTCATCCATCAACCATAATTTTTTTTTAAATATCATGTTTTAGTAGATCAAACCATAAAAAATATGTGGAACCCATAAAAACCCTAAACTTCAAGTATAGATCTACTCATATCTAGCCATCAAAATCGAAAGCTCTAGATATTAAAAGTATTTAGAATCATAATACACACATATTAGACTAATAAAATACAAGAAAAGAGCAAGAATAAAAAATCAATAGATTTCTCCATCTAATGCAAGGTGTATTTTCCTAAAATAAAGGAAAGAGAAAAAAAATGAGAGAATGAAGGAAGAGAGAGAAAAAAGTTAGCATATATATATGCTAGGGTTGAGGTTTAGACCATGGGTTCACTCATGACCAAACCAACCCAATAATTAAACCATGAGTCTAATTGAACCAAAGAATGGGTCTAGTCTTTATGACATGTAATCTAATCACCATGTAAACAAGAAATAATATAAGCAAAAAAACTAATATGTCCTAAATATGTATCTCAGGAACGGGGAGTGACATCCCTACCCATCTTAAAAAAAATTGTCCACAGAATTCGAATCCCTCTATTGTTAGAGAAGTCAGGACAAGCATGATGCTAATCTATAAGATAATCTACACATGCAAGCAATCACACATAATGAAGCAAAGCAACATCACAATGCATACGTGATTGATGATCACAAAATCCGAGATATGAAGGCGTATGAAAGAATATACCTTCAGAATCAAATAGGTACGGGTACTGGGATCGAATATCGCCCTCGCACTCATACGTCGATTACCCTAGAGAGTGATGGCCCCAGGCAATCCGGACAAGAGAAATAGTCAGGTTCTTGAGCACTTTCTTCCTTCGATCTAATATGGATATGGGTTGCTCCTCGTAATATAAGTCGGCACCAAAGTCTAATTCAGAGTAATCGAGGATATGACTCAGATTTGGAACATACCTACACAACTGAGATACATAAAATACATTGTGTACCTCACATAGCGAAGGCGGAAGGGCAAAACGATAAGCACCATCGCCTACTCGCTCGAGAATATTGAACGAACCTACGTATCCCGGAGTAATCTTCCTGCGAACCCCGAATCTAATACTCCACGGGTTGACAAAATCTGTAAGGGTACTTGGTCGCTGACACAAAACTCTAAAGGCATATGATGCTGATCTGTCCAATATCGTTGCCTATCTTGTGCAACCCGAAGTCGCTCTCTGATCTTCTTGACAACTTCTAATTTCTACATGATCATCTCAGGGCCTAACATATTTTGCTCACCTATATCATTCCTTGCCTATAGTGACCTATACTTTCTCCTGTATAACGCTTCAAAGGGTGCCATCTGGATACTGGCCTGATAACTTTTGTTGTACGAGAACTCAACGAGATAAAGGTGATCCTTCCAAGACCCTCCAAAATCTAAAGTACAAGCTTGTAGCATATCCTCTAACGTCTGGTTCTCTTTGATTGTTCGTCTGTTTGAGGATGATAAGCGGTACTGAATCTCAACTTGGCGCCCAAACTCTGATGTAAGCTTTTCCAAAAATGTAAAGTGAAACGGGTGTCTCGATATGATACAATACTTTCTGGGATACCGTGATATCATACTATTTGTCACATGTACAATTCTGCCAACTGCTCTGTGGATTGTCCTACTCGGAAGGGAAAAAATTAAGATACTTTTATGAGACAATCTATATCACCCAAACTGTATACGACTAGTCGGGGACCTAGGTAAACCTATTACAAAGTCCATAATGATATGTTCCCACTTTCACTCCGAAATAGGAAGCGGTTGTAATAATCCTGTCGATCTTTGCTGGTCGGCCTTCACTTGCTGACATACCAAACACCGAGAAATAATTTGTGCTATCTACCTCTTCACCCCGTTCCACTAGAAATGTTGCTTGATGTCTTGATATATCTTGGTACCTCCTGGATGAATTGAATACTGAGAAATGTGCGCCTCAGTCATTACTTCTTGATGAATATCTCCACTTGGTACACAAAGACGATTCCCAAATCTAAGGGTCTCATCTTCATGAATCGTCAACTCCTTCCTGAGTCCAGACTCACATTCTTCGCGTAGCTTCTGAATCTTCTCGTTCTCTGTCTGAGCCGCCTTGATTCTCTCTACCAAAGTAGACTGTACTTGCAAGCTAGCCAAAATCCATATATCCTGTGAAAGTACTACCTCAATACTCATTTCTTGAAGATCCTCTAATATATGTCACTGCGATGTCAACATGAATGTGCTGCCTCTCCTGCTAAGTACGTCAGCTACTACGTTAGCCTTTTCGGATGATATAAAGTTCCACATCATAGTCCTTTATCAATTCTAGCCACCTCATCTGCCTCATATTCAAGTCATTCTGAGTGAATATATATTTCAGACTTTTATGGTCCGTAAATATCTCTAACCGATCACCATATAAGTAGTGCCTCCATAGTTTAAGCTCAAATACCACTGCTACCAATTCCAAATCGTGAGTTGGATAGTTCTTCTCATGATCTTGAAGCTGCCGAGATGCATAATCTATCACCCTTCCATGTTGTATCAATACACAACATAGTCCTTTGTCTAATGAGTCATAATATACTATAAATCCTCTGGAACCTACTAGAAGTGTGAGAATAGGTGCTAAAATCAGTCTCTTTTTTAATTCTTCAAATGCACTCTAGCACACTATTGACCAATCAAACTTAGCCTCCTTACGTGTTAAACGAGTCAACGGTACTGAAATCCTTGTAAAATTTGACACAAATTTTCTGTAGTATTCTACCAAGCCAAGAAAACTATGCACTTCTGCTAATGTCTTAGGAACTGGCCAACTATCTACGGCCTCAACCTTCTTTGGGTTTACTGCCACTCCTGCTCCAGAGATGATGTGACCCAAGAATGACACGTGATCCAACCAAAACTCATACTTGCTAAGTTTTGAGTATAACCAGTGCTCCCTTAGAATCTGTATGACCTTCCGAAGATGTTCTTCATGTTCCTCCTCGCTACTAGAATAAACCAAAATATCATCTATGAAAACCACCATAAACTGATATAGATGTGTCACGAAGATGTAGTTCATTAAATCCATAAATATTGTTGGACCATTCGTCAGTCCGTATAGCATTACTAAGAATTCGTAATGTCCATATCGTGAATAAAATGATGTCTTGGTTATGTCTTGCTCCCGAACTCTTACTTGATCGTATCCTGACCGAAGGTCGATCTTGGAGAAAATCTTAGCCTTGATCAATTGATCAATCAAATCATCTATCCTTGGTAACGGGTACTTGTTCTTCACTGTCACGACGTTCAGCTGTCTGTAGTCGATACATAATCGGGATGACCCATCCTTCTTCTTCTTCTTCACTAGAACCACTAGCGCTCTCCAAGGTGATCTACTGGTTCGAATGAACTTCTTCGCCTTCATCTTTTCTACATGTTGGTACAATATATCTAATTCTAATAGTGCCATTTGGTAAACTTTACAAGATATTGTCCCTGCTCCAGGCATCAACTCTATGCAAAACTCTACCTCCCTTACTGGTTGTAACCCTGGAAGTTCACCAGGAAAGACATCTAGAAATTCTTGGACTACCCTGGGAATCTGCTCTTCTTCTACTACTGCCACTGCAGTAATTCTTTCTCCACATCGGCCTCTTACGATTCTTTCAAGAAAAAAAATCCTTCGTGCCTGGGATACTAAATAACACTCTACCCCTATGGCAATCTATTATAGATGGCTGTCTCTCAGCCAGTCCATGCCTAGAACTACGTTAAAATTACCCATAGGGAAATCGATCAACTTGGCGGGTAATGAACACCCGCATACTACGATTTGACACATCAAACACACTCTACTAACTTCTTTGAACCCATTACCAGTGAGTATATTTAACCTCTGCGGTAATGCCCCAAACTCTAATCTAATATGTGTTGCAAATTGTGCAGATACAAATGAATGTGATGTCTTGAATAAAATAATGCTATTGTAGGGAAAAATTTGACAAAAATGTTACCTGCCACTACATCACCTGATGCCAAAGCCTCCTCTAGAGATAAAGTAAATGCCTGCCCTTGACCTTGTTGCGCTCCTTTTTGTGGCCTCCCTTGGTAACGATATTTTAGCCTCTGCTAGTCCTGCTGCTGGTCCCTCTGTCAGAATATTTGTGCCTATCTCAATAATGGAAATTGAGCCATCTGTCGTGCTACTACTGCTGGTCCTCTGTACTTCACTGTCCCTGGTGCTAGTAGTGTCGAGAACTGCTGAGCCAGCCCTCCTTGCCTCTATATTATCGAGCAATTAACAATCTTGTGGCCCAGATCATGACACCTTATGCAAAGTCGATTTTTCGCTCTGCACACATCTCTAGTATGGCCTTCCTAGCCACAGTAGGTGCAACCCACCTGTGCTCCTTGACGTTGTTGCTGCTGTTGTTACCTCGGCTGCTGCCGAGCTGGAACTGTTATTGTTGAATTTGTCGCCCTTCGTGGTACAAAATCATAGATACGAACGCCAAGGGATGGTGCTGACGTTTGGGGTACTCCTCAACCTGAGCATGAGACCTCTTCTAGCCTCATGTCCTCGCTGACAATCTCTACATGGTCAACTCGTATCTTCTGGCTGCTATCAACACTTTCTCATAAGTTTGGTAGTCGTACCCTCTACCAGTTGTAGAATCTCCAGGTGAAGCCCTGCTAGAACCTCATTGCTTTGTCCGACTATGTAGCTACCATAGTCGAAGCAAACCTACTAAGCCTGTAAAACTCTGCATATCCATCTACAGTCCTATCGGCCTGCTTAAGACCGATAAACCTCTGCTAAAGCTCAAACTGGTCTATAACTCCTAAATACTTATCCCTGAATTGAGCCCTAAATTGTCCCAAGTGATAGGATGCCTCAAACCGACTTCCACTGATGCCCACCAGTCACGGGCAAGGTCATGAAACTACAGTCGGACCTGGTCAACTTGTTCATCGGCCGGGACCTTCGCTGCCGCTATAATAACCTCGATGTCTTGAAACCAAGCGTCTGCTATGATGGTGTCATCCGTTCTATCAAAATATATCGGGTTAAGTCGGCAAAACCTGATCGATGCCCCTGAATCAGTCCTTCCACCTCTCTCCAAGGTCGTTAGTAAGTCCCGACTCAATAAGACATGTTGCTCTTGTTGTTGAAACTGTTGATATTGTAGCACTTTCATTTGATGCTGCTGTGTAGCCATCATTCCCCGAGGATCTCTAGTAATGCCGGGGTATCAAGTACTGCTGGCACTGTCAGTACTATTTGGGGGTATGGAGAATTCAGGGGTTGGTTGCTCATCATGTCCAACTCCTGTTCTACCATGCCAACTTGCTCAACTACTGGCTCTATTTGGATCTGACTCTGAGCAGGTGCTACCTTTCGTTGTTGTCTATGGGAACCCTGCCCGACCATGCATGCTGCTTCAGCAACTGATGAAGCCCTAAAAAAATGACAAGAAATATCAAGAACAGGATGTGAAAGATCAAGAAAATAATTGATTCAATAGTCAAGCAAAGCTTCGAGAAGAATGAATTCAAGATTTTAAAGGCACATGTTTGATTGAGACTCCTATGATCATAACACCCTACAAATCTGAAAACACAGACATGCATGGGCCACCAATAAAACTTTGTCACGCCCCAGTATCGGAATACGAAGACGAATATGGCCAGCTACCCCATACATGGTACTATACATCGTACGACGATCATGACTGTAACTAGACAAGGGGTGTATGATACAATCAAGTCACTTAGGGTCATATAGAGCATATATTATCTCAATCAGTAAAATAAGAATAGTAAACATAGAACATATATGATAAGGAAGTAAGGTATCCCAAACGCCCTGCCATAATATTCTGGAAATCAGCTGTACAAAATAAAAAGCTGACAGAGTAGCAAAAGTACATGACAATAATCAACTGCAGTCTGATTAATTATAATATATAAAGAAAACTAAATGTCCAGATTTATGACTAACAAGTGACAGTAGCTAAACGGCCAAAAGAGTAAAATATATAATAAAGAGCATAGAAGAAGAAATTGATGGAACTGGGGATCTCCAGGACCGCAGATTGGTGTGCATATCGATCGATAGAAGATTAACAAGTTTAATACGTGATCTAACCCTTCAGAGGCGGTAACTAGGGTTCACAAATTATATCTGAAGTAGCGAGCAGAAGATAAATATTTTCAGCAACCTTGATTAGTTAGCGACCCCAAGATCTTCTGTACGTATTCCTTCATCAGATTGGATGTCGTGTGGGCGACAATCTTCCAACCTTTTATTCTCCTTAGTCGACCCTCTTTCTCTTCTTACGTGAAAAACGGATTTAGAGAAAGCTGCTTACTTTTTTATTATCATGACGACCAGAGAATAGAGGATATATATAGGCTACGACAGGGACCATGAGGAAAAATTAGGGTTAGGTCTCCTAACGGATCTGGGTATCCTATGTTCAGCCCGAACACGCAATCCTTGCCCGTTAACAATAGCTCGGTCCACTGTAGAGCTATTGTTGCACTACCTTCCTAATCCCAAATTATGATTATGGGCGCCTTCTTATAATATGCTTGTTTGTCTTTCCATGTTAAGATATCAAATGTCTGTTGATCAAATTAAGTTACTGATAATTATATTGATCGACATCCTTTATCCTTAAGTAGTACCACTCAACTTTATTTAACATGTCAGATATAATCCTCCTGCATGGTTTACATAACAATCCTTCTAAGTTTCTTAAGGGGACATCATCAACCCGATGTATCAGGACATGAATTCCTTTTATAATCAACAGTCCATCATACACACAATGTCATTACCCAATTCATAGAGGTCATTGACCCATAATGAATCTCACTCTTTTATGAGTCAAAGTAATGCACACTGCATATACATGTCTATTATTATATCCGGATTAAAAGCATAAGCATTCTTAATAAAAGAGGTATTTGTTCTTTTATCTAGTCAGTACAAAGAGAACAACCTCAAGTGGTCCTGTTCAATACACAAAAAGTGTACTAGTATAAATCTATAGTCAAGATAGACTAATACCATATTGCACCACAACCTTTCCAATGGTTTAGCCAAGTCCATCTAGGTTGTGAACTATTTATATATTCCACAGGAAACTAATAATATGATCTTTTGTGTGACACCATACACCATATTATCTACAATATAGAATATCAGACAGTTGCATTAACATTATAAAAAATATAACATGTAAATATTTATCCATTTGATTCTTATTTAAAAATAAAGAAATATAGTTAATACAAAGTGATGCTTTTAGTATATAACCCTAACAAAAACCCACTCGTGCCCTAAAGCGACCATCTGCCTGGTACGTGCCATCAGGAAGGGGAAAGTAAGCTGGATCCTCTAGAACTGGCTCAAAACCTGGCCATGCAAAACCAATGGGGTTAGACCCAAAATAGCAAGTACCACAAAGGAAGCACGAAAATAGATAAACAAAACCCAAAGTAATAGATAGGGTATAAATATAGGTTCTGTGTCATAGTTTCGGTCCATAGCTTATCTTAGTATAATACCCCGACCCTATAACCAACAAGGACAAGGGTTGAATCATCACACTATAACAATACATGTCCCTAGACTATTAACAGAATAATACAATCACAACCAAGTCTAGTTATATAACGACCAATCATTTATACGGCTTGCTATTGTTGAGTCTAAGTTATCTTAGATTGGATGCATAAGAGAAATCTACAGATCGATAGTTGTTTAGCGGGGCTAACCGAGCCATAGTTTCGCATAGCACGTTATATATTATGCACCGGTCCCTCGTAAGGCCACAGTACTAAGATAATATAGAACATATTATAAAATATAAGTATTTGGATATTGCCTTCCACTGGTACGGACGTGACTAATATCCATGGGGGTCAGCCTTACATGTCATGACAGTTGTCTGAGGTAGCTAATATGCACGATCTCGAGATTTTATCCCTCCCAATGCTCTATTAATTTTAGTTGCCTAAATTAGCCCTAGGGTTATGTTAGAAATCCTATGACATGGTCACATGATCAATCCTCCTATATGTCGTACCGTAGTATGGTCCATACTAGATACAAATCTACTTTGTTATATGATGGATTAAACTGGATTCACCCGAGCATGATACAATAATCAATCAAGTCCTAACCACAGTTTGGTAGTTGACCTGCATACCATGCCCGTGCTGGGGAATTAATATAATAATATTACATGTCTCGTAGTATAGGGGGCATTCTCGATGAACAATCCGAAATATGTAATCTCATAGCACGTAGAAAGTTATGTTGCACCTCAGTGCACATTATAATATGGTCGTACCTCAGTGTACCTTATAACACATGTACACGTAGTACGTAGTAATTGTATTAGCACGGATAGAAGAAATTGGGTCGGATTACCAAACTTATAGTTGGTCGTATGAGCCTTATCACATTGGGACACATAGCTCATGTTATACACATAGTAGGTTAGTCACTTATGATATAGTCAATTCTAGCACATGGTCATGTCTAGTACAAGGTCGGGTTACTAGGTCCATTCTTCCTTAGGATCAATCACAAGCAATTTTCAAGACCAACCACATAGAATAAAGAAATATTCCAAATGAAATAGCTAAGACGCATTCCCAACTTGGTGCATGAGACGGGTATCGCATGGACTGTCTATCACATGCTACCTCAGGCCGCATAAGATCCTATGCCGCATGCTCTTCCAAGTTGCATGCTCCAGACAAAAGTCCACTCTTTAGGAGAAGTGCCAACATGATGTGTCAGAGAAGTGACTGAAGTGATGTATATGACAAGCCATAAAGTGTCAGAGAAAAAAGGCAAAATTATAGAAAGATATGCCAACAGTTCAGAGTCATACGTCCAAGGGGAGGTAGCCGCATACTCTGCTTGCCGCATAAGTCACTCGGCCGTATGTTGCTCTTTGGACTTAGCGAATTTCTTATTTCTCGAGCGAACAAAACAAAAGGAGTTCTGTCACTTAGCTCCAGAATACTTTGTGTAATGGTCAGTAATGCATCCAACAATATGGATGCATAGTGGTTGGTTATGTGACAAAGAGTCCAGGCCGCATAAGGATAATGACGCATGGAAGTCTCGGCCGCATATGTTGCTGGCCGCATGAGAACTTCTTCTTCTCCATACAGCAAGTTCAGCCATGGTGGAAAAGCTCAAAAAACCCAAAAAGTTATTTTCTTCATAAAAACTTTATTTTATCTCTGAATCAAGTAAAACAAAAGCCAAAATGCTCGAAATAAAGTTCTCCATCAACCACAAAAATTGTTTTTTCTAAAATACCATATTAGTAGATCAAAACAACAAAAAATACACATAACCCATGAAAACCCTAAACTTCAAGTATAGATTTACACATATCTAGCCATCAAAACCGAAAACTCCAAGTATTAAAAGTGTTTAGAATCATAATACACACATATATAGACAAATAAAATGCAAGAAAAGAGCAAGAATAAAAAATTAATAGGTTTCTCCATCTAATGCAACGTGTACTTGTCTAAAATAAAGAAAGGAGGAAAAATAAGAGAATGAGGGAAACGAGAGAAAGAAGTTTGCTTATATATGCTAGGATTGAGGTCTAGACCATCGGTTCACTCATGACCAAACCAACCCAATAATTAAACCCTGAGTCTAATTGAACCAAAGAATGGGTCTAGTCTCCATGACATGCAATCTAATCACCATGCAAGTAAGAAATAATATAAGAAGAAAAACTAATATGTCCCAAATACATATCTTGGGAACGGGAAGTGACATAACCGTTATCCCCAGCAGGGTTTGCCATATCCATATTACCTCTGAACAAACCTCTCTTTATATGACTAGAGTTTTTTATGTCCATATTACCTCTGAGCAAACCTCTTTGTATGATTATCGATTATCACGTCCAAAATACCTATAATATCGGTAGTCATCTAAACTTGTCACCCGTACTTAACTCTAAGTATGCCAGCTGTATTAAGTCCATAAAACCTGTCACGTCCATATCACCTCTAGCAGGGCTTATCTCGAATCTATTACTTGTACTCAGGTGAGCAACAAGGAATGGGTCTATAAAATATATCACGTCCATATCACCTTTGATAGGGTTCTGTTTTAAACTTATTACTTACACTCAAGTGCGCCAGAAGTAATGAGGTCACAAAACCTATCACGTCCATATCACCTCTAATATGGTTTTATTTCAAACTTATTACTTGCACTCTAGTGCGCAATAAGTAATATGTCTATGAAAGATCCTCTAGTGGGATGTCCTCAACAAAATTAAATAGTTCACATCCATATTACCTCTGAACTATGAGATGCCCATATTCCCAATCCAAAGAAAACAGCCACGTCCATATTACCTCTGGCTTGTTTCCTTTTTCTTACACAAAAATACCATGATCGTACCTAACCCTTCTGTATGACTATCGATTAGCACACGTCTACGTTATCTCTGAGCTATCGTCCTCACATCCTCCCCAGTAGAGTTTGCTATGTCCTTCTTACCTCTGATCAAATATCTCTACTTCACTATCGATTATCACGTCCATATTACCTCTGATATTGGTCATCATCTAAACTTATCACCCCTACTTAACTCTAAGTACGCCAACAGTGTTAAGTCCTTAAACCCTACTACGTCCATATTATCTCTGTCAGGGCTTGTCTCGAATCTATTACTTGCACTCAGGTGCGCAAGAAGTAATGGGTCCACAAAATCACATATTACGTCCATATCACCTCTGATAGGGTTTTCACTTTAAACTTATTACTTGCACTCAGGTGTGGAAAAGGTAGTACAGTCTACCAAAAAGTCCCCTAGTGGGACATCCTTAACAAACTACGTTGTTGTGCTATGTCCATATTAGCTCTAGCATAATACCCAAAGACCACAACATGCAATATGACAAAAAAAAAGAAATTTTGAAAAAGGAGTGAATTTATTGTTTAATATTTAAGATCATCAGTATATATGATAGAAATTCATTTTTAAGGATTTTTTATTAGTATTAAAGGTTATGAGAACATATGACGGAAACCCATATTTAAGGGTTTCCATGAACTCTCGCTGACACGAACCTTTTTTATTAGAGACGCCCCTCCGTGTTATTTTTGCTACTGACACAAGCAAAACCAATAACAGGTAGCATCATATACTGGATCATCCCTTCGCAGTACAAACCTTAGTATATGGAAAAGAATCTATACTAATGGATATCAAGGGAGGAGCAGGATCATGTGCTCTGCAACCATACAAAAAGACAGAAGAAAGGAATGACAATTAATCCAAATCCTAGAATCGACACCTCAGGTCCCCGTTCGGTAGCAAGCCGCATAGAGAGGAGAAACGTAGCAAGCACGCTGCATATGCAGGGACAGCTCCGAGCATGACGCAGGATGTTCATCCTCGTCTCCTGGATCAGTTCTTGGCAAACCGTCGTGTAAGGTTGGCATTCTCTTCAAATGATGGGTTCTATGATATCCTTCTATGCTCCATCACGGACATCACAAAGGGTGGTAAAACCTGTATAAAGAGAACACATATCAGTCTCAACGAAGATTATAATAGTGTACAGCGGTCGTATGTCGCTTCCAGATTACAACCACACACAGAAGGGGATGTCTTTAGATAGCTAAGTCCGCACGCATGAGCAAGAGAAGATCTCATCCATACGACCAAGCTACAGATGGACTGATTCCTCATCATGCAACCAAACTACAGATAGGCTCTGCATACATATTACAGATAAGTTCCTATCCATGCGGCCAAGCTACATATAGGCTCTGCGCATGTTGTAGAAGATTGCTCATCCATAGGCAGAACTTTACGGGGGGCTGCATGTGTTCTAGATAATTTATCATCCACGCTGCGAGGCCGTATACTTGTGTCTCTGTGTTTCTGCAATCATGACACACCCCTACCACCAAAAAGAACGCCAATATCAGGAGGCCATGGATTGACGCGCTCTTGACAAAACCCTAGGCGACATAGACAGTAGCCATCGACATCATCTTTCGCAAAATAGGGGGAAGCCGATAGATAAAAGTTCTCTCTCCTCCCTAGCCCGCCTATTTATAGACTCCTAGGGCGCGTAAGGAGATTGAGGCGATAAACCAGGTAGTTATGAGGATGAACTTGATGCCTCGATTTAGGTAATCCATATTTATCTTCTCAAAAACTGTCGTTGACTTAGAGTCCCTAGAAATCATCTCCAAGATCGAGCCAAATATCGGCATTTAATGATCTGACAGCCTAGCGGAAGCGCCTATATGGCAACGTGCCTATGTGGCATCACAACCATATGGCCGAAAGTGCTTGACCATGCTTCTTGTTCAAAGTAAACTTATCATTTTAGAAAATTTGAAGGGGTCTTGTAGAAGCATGGAAAATTCATATCCATGCGTCCAACAAGCGCCCCAAGTTTGACTTAGAAAAAATTAAGCCAAAGAGGAAGCCACATAGCAGAATTCATGCGGCATGAACAACCACGAAGTAAGGGCCCCATGAGATCCCCTGACACGACATTAAATTCCTGTCAGAATTCCTGACACGCCACTCATCACCCAGAGCGCTTCGAGAATCGTAAGAGAGGCAACGACTCATAAAAAGAAAAAAGTCACATTAGTGTATTAATGACTTTGTCAGACATATCATGCCATGTGTTCTCACGTATTCGGTAACTGCCCTATGCTGCATCATCATCATGTAGCCAAAGTATCCATTCAACCAAGGCCAGACGAGAGTTTGCATGCAGCCACAACGCCATTTGGCCAAAGTATCCATAAGACCAAGGCGAAGATGCTATGTGGCCAGGATGTTATACAGCTTTCAACTTGCAAGATCTGTCTGTTATAACCAAAAAGATCTTCACACAGTCACTGCTGATTATGTGTCTACCAGATCGAGTCACGCATATGAGGGATTTGAAAATAACCCCGAGAACTTATCAAACAATAAATCCCAACCGAAGTCGCGTGGCAGCCTACCCATAGTAAGCGGCTACAGTTAGAACCGTATTCTTTTGAAGGAGGCCCCTTCGGCCACCAAATAGAAGCATATGTGGCACCTAGAGACCATCAGCATGATGGCTATAAATATGAGATACTTGGACGTTCCAAAGCAATTTTTTTTGCTTCAGAGACCATACCCCCCAGGCGACCTACGTACGTGCACACAAGCTCAAGAGAGATAAAAAAGAAGAGAGCATCCTTTTCTTATTGGACCATCAACGGAATAAAGGAGTCGCTGCAATACTCGATCTCCATCGTCATATTTTCCAAATAAAAAAATATTGTACTTAGATTTTATGTCTAGTATTTTTTTGTACTTTTTTGTTTGTTGTTGAACAAAAGTTTTCCAAACTCAATTTAATGGCGAATAGTTCCCCCTACTCGTGTTCAGTCCAAACTGCACACTGATACTGCCTGATATCAAGTCCCCCCAAGCTAACACCAACAATAATCTCTAATACAACCATGCAACTCCTCAATCCAAGTGCACTACAACTTTACAGCAAGTTGCTCCCCCTTCTTTAGTTCCAGCAGCGTCCCCTTCCAACTCGAGCACAACACCAAACTCCCACACACATGATCATCTTACACACAGTCACTGTCAAACTTCCCCTTCGTGTTATCAGTTGAACACCACCACTAATAAACAACAACAACAAATAAACTTATATATATATATATATATATATATATATATATATATATATATATATATACACAATTAATATTTGAGTGTACACAATACACATACTAATAGTCATTTCATCAAACACCTTGAGTGGACAAATATGATACTCATGATACGCACCAAAAAAAGAACCAAAACCCCCAATACTCAACAATTACTATTTATACCTATTAATTATATCTATATATAACTAATATAATTAGTCACAATGAAATTTAAAGAGTAATTACTTTAACATGCATAAATAACCCAAAATAAACTAATGTATCATAGTGTATCACAAAGTATCATGGTACCCCCTACTCGTATCCATTTGTGGACACGTAGCTAGCCTCATAATACTAAGATAAGTCTAATTAGACCTAATTGACCCAATGTCAAACACTTGGTGCACCAATCTCAGAATTTTTCCAAATTGGGCACAAAACTTAATGTAGAAGTCATAATACAAGTCATATAAAGCTAGTTCTTGTTCCAATGGGTAAGCCCTAAGCCAAAGAAGGGTTCTTAATGGTCAAATGCATGAATTAGAGTCTAAATTAAAGTGAAAATCAGAATTATTCATATTTTGAGATGGATTCCCAAGGAGTTGCTTAAATGGACACAATTAGGACACAAACTCCTAGCTAATTTCTTCTTATCCATATTTTTCTTGCAATCCAAGCTCTAATTTTCCTTAGATGATGAAAATAGAAGAGAATAAGAGTAATTTAAGGTAAAATTAATAGAGGGGTGAGTGGAATTGGAGAATAACATAATTGGTGATCTAATGTAATGAATGAATGATAAGGAGAGAGAAAATTCTTCCCTCCTATAGTGGCCGCCCCCCTATGCTTGGATCCCAAGCAATGTGCAATGCCAACAATACCCCCACTAATTAGTCATGAGGTACTTAATTAGGAGAGCTATATTGGGAAGATTCTAATTCTATTGAAAGTTTAATCTAATCTCCTAATTAATGAAGAGGGATGAGTCTAAATGGCCTAGCCCAATTATTGGGTTCAATGTGTCATGACTAGTCTAATTAGGTCTACTGGTGTCAATTCCAAGTAAATAGGCTAGTCTAATACTAATCAATAACTACTAACACAATTTATATAATATAAATATAATACAATACAATACAATACTATATATATATATATATATATATATATATATATATATATATATATATATATATATTCAAAATAACAAAACTACCCTTATCTAGAAATATGGTAGTGACAACATCAGAGAGCATCTCAAAGTAGCTCAGGATAGTCAGCGTCATTGGACGTATTCGCATTGACGATATCTTGAGTTCTCTGTTGGCGACTATGTATTTGTTAGGATTTTGCCTACCCATGGATTCCTCAGATTTAGAGTACGGGGAAAGCTTAGTCCTAGGTTGATTGGTCCCTTCGATATTCTCAAGCGCATGGGAGATGTCTCATATATATTAGCTCTTTCGTTATCGCTTCGCGAGGTACATGATATCTTTTATGTATCTCAATTATGTCAGTATATTCTGGATCTGAGCCATATCCTAGATCATTTGGAGCTGGTCGTTGGTACCAACCAATTGTATGAGGAGAGACCTGTATCTATTTTGGACAGGAGGGATAAGGTTCTCAAGAACTGGACTATCCAACTAGTTCACATGTCTTGGGTTCATCACTCACCGGGTGATTCGACGTAGGAGCGCGATGACGATATTTGTGCTCGTTACCCGCATCTATTTGACTCAAGAGTATACTTATTCGTTTTCTCCGTATCTTATCTTAGCTTACGTGTGATTGTTTGTTTATTGTAGCTTGTAGTTGCTTTTATATTGCTTATTCCATTTACTTACCTGGATTTCATAGTTACATGAGTTTCCTACTTAGTTCTTGATAGCATAATTTTTGGATTTTATTGTTTGATTTAGATCCTTATTGAAATATTGAGGACAAAATTTTTCTAAGGAGGAGAGAGTTGTGAGACTCGTCTCACAATATTTGTATTTGTATATGGATACATATTTTATATTATATATATACTGTGCTTTATTGGATCTCATAGAATCTCAAAATTTTCTTAAAATTAGAATTTTACTAGCTGATCGGCATACCGCTGGCATACTCCAGCATACAGACAGTATACTGCCCACGGGCAGATATTTGTTTTACTTTTGGGATATTCTAGATATATTTTTGAAATATTTTCGAGAGATATTTTTATGAGATATTCTTATAAATAGTGTTCGATACTTTCTATTATCCAATGATTTCTTGGTTTTTTTGAGTGATCGAGAATGATTTAATCTCGTGACTTGGATCACTAACGAGGAAAATCGGACGGTCACGATTAAATTACCTCTACTATATATATATATGAGTTCTTTTTATCGCTCCTCTCTCCTTTCTTTCTTTCTTTCTTTCTTTCTTTCTTTACTTTTTCATTTATCTCATTTTCTTGAGAGAGCTAGGAGCTTGGTCTTGAGGCCTAAGAGTGTAGTTTTTGAACCCCTCCTGGTGGTGGAGTTGAAGGTTTATACTAGGAGCTTGACTAAAGGCCAGTATAATTTTTATTGATGTTTTCGTTTTCCTTGACTTTGATTACTTATAATTTTTTGTACATGCTTTGTTAAATATATTTCTCTAGTAATTTCCAACCGTGAGCATATTTCAGAAATTGGTTTGAGCTTTGTTTTGACTTTTCTTGTAGAAACTATGGTAATTAACAGTTAGGAAATTCGATGTCAAAATGATAACCAGAGTGATTGCCATAAAATCTAATCGATATGCTATATGAGACTTATCCCTAATCTTGACATCTTGCCGGAATAGTTTCTTTTATGTTTCAAAACGAGAATTTGGTTCCGAAATACCAGTCTGGATTTGACTTTCCCTAGAGTTGCCTATGGGAATCTACATATCGACGGTATATTGGTGTATACCGATGGTATACCGATTTTGCCAGACATGGAATCAAGAAACAAGCTGTGATCGAAACCGACATACCGACGGTATACTAGTCTGTGCTGATGGTATACCGATTTATTGGAATCGTTTAGCTGCTGCCTTTTTGCTATCTCTAGACCAACATACCGACAGTGTACTGGAGTATACCGACGGTATACCGATTTTCTTGACTTATTTTTCTGCCTTTTCAGTTTGGTCTTGGACGAATACCGATGGTATACGGTAGTATACCGATGTATACCAGTTTTGTACTCTTGCATATGTTTTGCTTTCTATTATACTTTTTACTATTTTTTGCTTAGCATCCGTGTGCCTATTGCCTATATATATTTTCCTGTGATTCTTCTTGTTTTATCTTTTTATTGTACTGTACCAGTCCCGCCTTGACATCATGTATAGTTTTGGGGCTATTACCAATTATACACCTATAGGGTATAGTTTTGGGGACACCTACCCATTATACATATGTCCAGACTTGTCTTGGTATATTTGGGACACTTACCCATTATACACAAGTCATGTACATTCCTCATAGTGACCTGTCGTGGTACACTCGTGATACTAGACCCTATATATAGTTTGGGGCACCTACCCATTATGTAGTTGTCCTGGTATAGTTTCGGACACCTACAAATTGTACACATGTCTTGGTACGTACCTGATAGTGACCGTAGTGGTGCACTACTGATTCTTGATCTGTATATTACCTGTTGTGGCTGTTATAATGCATGCTCGTCATGCCTATAACCATATTGTTGTTTTCTTGTCTAGTCTTGTTCTTGTGCTTGTCAAATCATTATTCTATCTAGTTCATTTATGCGGGGAGCATCATGTCTAGGATGGATTCTGCAGAATGCCATACGGAGATGTCACGACCCGCACCCGAATAATCGGGCACGAGTATATGGTTACGCCCAGCCTACGCCGTAGAATCGGCAGTAGAATGCTGTCTGGGTCATTTCTAACTATCTAACATTTCAACAATATAATATGGTACCTGTCAATCATCTCAACTCCAAATGAAGGAGCAATATTGTATCTCACATTAAACTAATTTCAATCACAAAACAAACTAAGGAAGAATAATGCACGAATGGAATAGCGAAGGAAAGAATAAAGATACAATCCATAATCTGAAATAATATACAAGATATTAATCCACCAAAATAATAGTCTAATACAATCCAATACAAATATAATCTAGACCTCCTCAGGCTCTACAACTAAGTCCTCCTAGTCTATAGGAGTATTCTTTATAGGTATGCCGTCCTGCGGCCCGTAGAATGTGGGATACTGCTCTGTAAGCCAGTCATCTGGAAAAATATATCCAGTCAGGATTGGAGAGAAGTATATACCTCTGAAAGTAGTTTCAGTAGCATAATCGAGCATATAAATAGATATAGAAATAAAATACAAGATCACTAATCAAATGAAATGAATGAACAATAGATATACAAGTAATATACGAGAATATAGATCAACAATATGAATATCACAATATGATGAAATAACTGCAATCTAAACTAACTAATGTGCCTCAGAATACAAGTTCATTATGTGATCGGTTTGGGTGAACATGATCAGGTAAGACGATTACAAGTGAGGTATGTAACCAGAATGTACACGATATAACAATGGCTTTTATCACATAATCAACTCCTACTCTCCCACCCCCAACTAATACCGATGGATCCAATTATGACACGCTACAAATATGAAATATAACCACTAAACACGAGCAGTGGGTGTACAAGAATATCATAACCACCGAACACGAGTGGTAGGTGTACACGAATAAGCACACTGAACACGAGCAGTGTATGAACATAAAATTTAATCAATACCCAATATACACGATGAGATATAATGTACACGAGTATCCACTGAATACGGTAGGGGATAACATCTCCTGATGGGATCCATATAGTACCAGTCCGTGAAATCACTGTGTCAGGATCAAGTATACAATTCTAGAACATGCATATATATAATTTTATAAATTAAAAATTATCTGAGAAATATATTAGCTTGAAGTCCTGAGCAAGGTATGTCTCTCGATGCCCAAGCTGGTGTCACACAACCTATATATGGTATGTTGCATCAATACAAGGTTCAAGAGTGGAAATAAGTAAAGTTGATGCAATTCTAGGTCGATACGCCATTTCTAAGTCAAACCAATGAAATCTAGGTTGCAAGAGTCTAATACTAAGTCACTAAGTTGATACACTATGAAACTATGCTATACTAGCTAAGCTAAGAAACAAGGCACTCAAAGAGCCGTATCCTAAGATACACAAGTTTTCGTATATGAAAATAGTATTTTATATATATATATACAAGTCATAATTATAATACTAGATAAAAACAATGAAAATATGATACCTTAGCCTTGCATCAATGCGTATCACACCTATCTCGATACCCAAACTCAATACCTTGGGTATCAGCCCAATACCTTGGTAATACCTTGGTATCACGAGGTAACCCAAACCTCTAACATAATAGCCAACACATATATGATACCCCAAGCTAATATGCTAATACACATATACATAAACTTCTAGCACTAGCTATATAAGTATCTAACTACTAAACAATAATACCACACTATATCTATACATAACTAACTACTACTATACAACTCAATATCTCAATAACCCATAACTAAATATATACAAAGTACATATAGCTAGATAGTTAAGCAACTTATCGACTATTAACAATTTAACAACTAATAGATCAACTAACTACTATTATCAACCATTATACATAGTTATATATACATACTAACTACACCAATTACTAGTAACCAAAACCAAGCTAAGCCAAAACCTAAACTAAACTAATACCTTGCCCAAGCTGAACAATAATACTGAAACTAAAACTGTACCTGAATATTAAACTGTCCATCTGATACTGATACTGTGTATCTAACTTGCAAAGTGGACTGATACCACAGTGATACCTGAACCTCACCTACTGAACTGCACAGTATCTCACTGTGTGCTGTGGCTGCTGCTCTCTTCATTTGAAGACTCATTGCTGTGCAGTTTCTTCTCGAGCCCCTTCCATGCTGTATAGTGAAGCCTCCTGCACCAAAACTGTGTGCAGCAACACAGGGAACTGACTGTGCAGTCCCTGCTGCCCGAGTATAGCTAGCTGCATTGCTGTACAGTCTGGTGCAGCAGCTCCCCCTCTCCAATTAACTGCTACTACAGTGAGGGCTCTTGATATTGTCACTATGCATACACTACAGTCAACTGAGCTGATACTTCCATGCCCGAATCCTCTTGTTAACTGACTACACAGGCACAATGTCGATACTGAATGCAGTTGCTGCACTGTACAGTACAGATACTACCTTGCTCCATGTGTGCAGTTGCACATAGCCGCTGTGCACTGATACTTCCCTGGTGAGCAGTTTACTCCCTCTCACACACATAAACACATCTACACAAATACACTACACTCAACCTCTATGCATATCTCTCTCTCTATATATATATATCAACACCCACCCACCCACCACCCCCCCCCCCCACACACACACACACACACACACACACACACACATATATATATATGTATATATATTAAGGTATCACAATACTTATATATATAGATGCATATATATATATACTCTCACACTTAAATACAAATACGCAAATACATATATATATATATATATATATATATATATATATATATATATATACACTTGTATATATATATATATATATATATATATATATACACACACACATGCACGTATAGCAAGAAAGATAAAACAACAAACACGTGGAGTGCACCGCACCCGTATCACACTTGCTCTATGATACGCGTACGACACGGCTCCAACACATAACCAAGTGCATCCCAGAGAACACAAACAAGTCTAATACACTAATTATGAATAATACGTATAGTAATTAGAGTAACTACGTGTCCGTGTCACAATGTGATATGCACAAGGTCCCGTGTCGGAGAAAAATTCCCAAAATCAATCTGTTTCGTCAAATTAACGAGATACGGCCTACTCGTACCCAATTATGGACACGACAGTAGTTACAAACAAGAAATCATATGTTAAATAGATCTATTAGACCCAATGACAACTACTACATGTGCCAATCTCGGAATTCTCCTAAAATTGACACTAAATTGGATATAACTTCCACCGTAGATCTCCGATGAACCTAAAACTAATTTATATGGGTATTCTATGCATGTGGGTTGGTTTCTCATGGTTAAATCTCAGATGTAGAGTCTAGTTGAAAGGAAAAACTAAAATATACCTATTGGGAGATGGATTCTCAATAAAAAGTCTCCAAATACAAAATAGCTCCTCTTCTTGTAGATCTTGGCCTCCTCCTCCTTGCTCCTTGCTTCCTTCTTGTAGATCCTTTATGTAGAAGCCTTAATGAAGAATTAGGGAAGGAATTGGTGAAGAATTGGTAGAGAATTGATGAGGGAAATAGAGGGAATTGGAAGAGGGAAATTGTAGATCTAAGAATTTGGGAATTTGGTGAAATAAAATGGTTTCTCTCTCTTCATAGGTGGCCGACCATGTACCCCTCTCCCAAGCTATGTATAAAGTCTTAAATATCCCTTGGGGCCTCTCATGAAGAAATTAATTAGGGACAGAAGGTTCTAGTCTAATAGTTTCTCTAATTAATCTAACCTCCTAATCTATGGGCCTAATTCATAGGCTCAAATTAAACTCATCCAAATTGTTGGTTCATACATTGTAATAAATAGATTAGGTCCACTACACAATTCTAAAAAATCTAAAACTAGCAAACAACAAATAATAATCATGCATGCATACACAAATAATTAAATATAATTAATCCTAAAATTAAAATTACCCATATCAATTATCAAACTACCCTTGAGTGAAAATGTGAGGGTGATAATCCTACCCATCTTAGAAAAATTTTGTCCTCAAAATTAAGGAAGAAACTAACTACCAAAAGAAAATAATACAAAGCAAGAAAGAATTATACCTCACGGCTCGAACAGATATGGATATCGCTCGCGCATCTCGACCCCTAGCTCTGAGGTACTCTCTCTCCTGGCGAGTGATGCCTCCATGCGACGTGCACTAAAGGAATCGTCTAGTTCCTTAACACCTTCTCTCTCCGATCCAGAATCTCCACTGGCTGCTCTAGATAGCGAAGAGTAGGGCCCACCTCTATCTCCGAGTGATCCAACGCATGACTGGGATCTGCTACGTACTATCTCAACTATGATATGTGAAACACGTTGTGCACTCTCTCTATTGCAGGTGGTAACTCTACTCTGTATGCAACTGCACCGACCCTCTCAAGAATACTAAAAGGTCCGATGAATCGCGGACTAAGCTTCTCGCCTCTACCGAAGTAAATTATGCCACGTGTCAGAGAAATCCTCAAGAAAACCAGACCGCCAACCTAGCACGAGACACAACCTTAGCACTCTAACAACAACAATCAAACACAAGCAAAACAAAACTAAAGCTATACCTCAAACTCCAAAGGTCTTCGGTGGCTATCGGCCCAATGCCGCTGCCTATCCTGCACCACTCAAAGTCTGTCCCTGATAAGCTTCATCTTCTTTGCTGCATCCACTATCATCTCTGGTCCCAATAAAGCTCTGTCAATAACATTATCCTAGGATAACAGAGTGCGGCATCTCCGTCCATACAACGCCTCGAATGGTGACATCTCGATAGTGGCTTGGTATCTTTTGTTGTATGAAAACTCTACCAAGTGAAGGCGATCCTCCCAAGAAAAACATAGGTGCGTAGTATATCCTCGAGAGTCTGAATAGTCCTCTCCGACTGTCCGTCCGTCTGAGGGTGATAAGCAGTACTGAACTTGAGCTAAGTGCCCAAGCTAGCCTGCAAACTCCTCCAGAAGTAAGATGTAAAGCGACTATCCTAATCCGTGACTATGCTCACTGGAACACCGTACAATCTGACAATCTGGCGTACATATATCTCTGGAAGTCTCTCCGTAGATGTACCTAGTTTAAATGGCAAAAAGTAGGCTGATTTGGTCAACCTGTCCACGATGACCCAAATCGCATCTTTGCCTCCTTGAGAACGTGGAAGTTCTGATACAAAATTCATAGTCACATATTCCTATTTCCACTCTAAAATGGGTAAAGGCTGAAGCAATCCACCTGGCCTCTATCTCTCCACCTTGACCTGCTGGCAAAGTAAGCATCTGGACACGAAGCTAGCTACCTCCCGCTTGATGCCATACCACCATACATGCTCTTTTATGTCTCTATACATCTTATTAGCACCTGGATGCATAGAGTACTAAGAATGATGCACCTCCTGCAGAATCTCCTCGTGCAATGCTCCTCTCGGTACGCACAACCTGGTAGCGTGTAACAACGATCCATCATCTACGATAATAAAGTCCTCTACCAACCCTAACTGAACCTTTGTTCTGATGCTCCTCAGAGACTTATCCTCATACTGTCCGGCTCTGACCTGTTCTATCAGCTCCGACTGAACCTGAAGTCCCCACATCTGTGCTGGGACTCTAGGAATCAATACCTCAAAATCCAAACTGTCAAGATCTGCAAATAAATGTTTGTCTCTAGTCAAGCACATAGCTATGGGATATCCGCTCAAAGCATCTACGACTATGTTGGCCTTCTTTGGATGGTACTGCAAAGATATGTCGAAGTCTTGCATCAACTCCAACTATCGCCGCTGCCTCATGTTGAGCTCTTTCTGTGTAAACACATACTTTAAGCTCTTATGGTCTGTGAAGATCTCTACTCTCTCTCCATATAAATACTATTTCCATAATTTGAGAGCAAAGATAACCGCTGCCAACTCCAAATCATGGGTAGGATAGTTCTTCTCATGTGGGCATAATTTCCTGGAAGCATAGGCAATCACCTTTCCGTGTTGCTGTAACACACAACCCAAACCCTTCCCTGATGCATCACTATAAATAAAAAGTCCTCCTGCTCCTGATGGTAGTGTCAAGATTGGAGCTGTAGTCAATCTTCTCTTCAGCTCATCAAATGCCGACTGACAATCCTCAGTCCAGACGAATTCTACGTCCTTTCTGGTCATCCTAGTCATCAGCTCTGCAAGTCTGGAAAAGTCTTGAACAAACCTTCGGTAGTAGCGTGCTAATCCAAGGAAGCTCCTGATCTCTACTACTCAACTCGATGTAGACCATGATTCAAATGCTGAGATCTTCTTCGGATCCACCAAGATTCCATCTCCTGTAATAACATGCCCAAGGAATTCAACCTTATCAAGGAAGAATTCAGACTTCGATAACTTGCCATACAGCTTCTCCTTCTTGAGGGTCTCCAGAACATTCCTCAAGTACTACTCATGCTCCTCTGGAGTCTTCAAATATATCAGAATATCATCTATGAAGACTACAACAAATTGGTCCAGGTACTGATGAAACACCTTATTTATCAGGTTTATGAATACGACCGTGGCATTAGTCAACCCAAACGACATCACCAAGAACTCGAACGGCCCATAGCGAGTCCTGAAAGCTGTCTTCGGGATATCTTCCCTCTTCACTTTCACTTGGTGGTACCCTGACCTCAAGTCTATCTTTTAGAATACCTTCGCTCCGCTCAACTGGTCAAACAAGTCATCAATCCGCGACAACGGGTATTTGTTCTTTATAGTAAGGTTATTAAGTGCCCTGTAGTCGATACACATACGTACTGACCCATTATTCTTTGGTACAAAAAGTACTGGAGCACTCCATGGTGATGAACTGGAACGGATAAAGCCTTTGTCTTGCAATTTATCCACATGCTTCTTCAACTCTGCCAGTTCACTGTTGTTTACTCTATAGACGTGCTGAGATATCGGCTCTGTGCCTGACACTAAATCTATAAAGAATTCCATATCTCTGTCCGACGACAACCTGGCAACTCCTCTGGAAATACATCCAAGAACTCTATAATCAACGGATGTGGTGGCTCCTACGCTTCTACCAAAGCTCCACAGAAATTGCCTTCACTCTGCTTTGCTCCTCGGATGAACTCGAACTCTGGCTCTTTCGGCGTCTGAAATAAAACTCTGGCTCTACGACAATCGATACTAGCGTGATGTATACTAAACCAATCCATCCCGAGTACTATATCGTAACTCGGAAGTGGCATTACAAGTAAACATACGCTCAGCTCACAGCTTCCCAAATAAACTCTCTGGTTCTTGCAAATATTACAGACCAGAATAATACCACCCCCGGTCATGATCTTGCAAGTCCGCGCCAATGGTTCAGACTCAAGACGATGCCTCAAAGCAAAAGATACAGATATAGAGCTATGAGAAGCACCAGAATCGAACAAAACATGAGCTGGAAAGGAGTCGAGATCAACTGAACCTGAGATGACATCGCTAATTGGCTCCTCCTACTCGATAGTAAAGGAAAAAGCTTACCCTTGTTGCTGTGCTCCTCTCTGCTATTGATGCTGGGAAAACTGCTGCTGCTGTGGTAGAAGAGGTCCTCTCTGCTGTTGTCCCGTTGGTGGTCTAGTGGGTGCCCTCTGTACCTATCCTCCACCCTGAACTAGACGAGTTGGGACTTTAAGACAAGCCCGCAACGGATGATATTCCGAACCACAGAATAACTATTGGCCTAGCCTCATTCTGCATGTGTCCCATCCGTGTCCTTGCTTCTTACAGAAAGTACAAGGAACTGCTGCCCTCTGGATCTGATACATCTACTGTGCTGGTGCTCTAGCTGGCCCGTAATACTGCTGCCTCTGGTGCTGGTAAGGCCTTTGGTGCTGCTGCTGGAAGTGAGGCCTCTTTGCTAGACCCGTGTTATTGCTGGATCCTCCTGTGTTCCTCTACCTCTTAGAGCCATACACTAAGTCATCCTCCGCTCTTTGCGTCTGTCTGAGTATCTCCTCGAAGGTGGCAGTAGGATCTCCGTTGGTGTGGGGTTTGACCTCCTAGTTCAGGCCCTTCCTGAACTTTCTTGCTCTGCCTCTAGGGTTATGACCCTCCACGAAGCTACTTAGATGGCAATACTCCGCTGTATACTCGTCCATTGACATACCTCCCTGGACGAGGTATTGGAACTAACTCTCCAAAGATGTAAGGGCTACGTCTGGGAAGAACTTCTTCTTGAAAATCTCTTTGAAGGCTTCCCAAGAGAGTCCTGGTACTGCAATCCTCGGGTCTGTCCGAAACCATGATAGTGCAATATCAAACATCATACAACCCCTGCCTCTATTTGTTACATCTCTAGAATCTACGCCAGCCGTAAATTTCGCTCGATGTCCTCGATCCACTCATCCGCATAGATAATCCCCTTTGTGCCCCTGAAGTCCTTCGGGCCCATCCTCTTGAAGTCTATGATGGTATCCGGCCTCGGCTGATACGAAATAAACTGAGCTGGTGCCGTCTCTGGCTGGGCTGTAGTAGCTCTCTCAACTGCTGTAAGTACGATCTGGTAAGCATTCTCTACGCTCTGTCACAAGACCTCTTACTGTCGCTGCTGTACCTCCATTATCTGCTGGAAGAGCACGAACATCTGCGTCTGATCAACTAGTGGTGGTGGAGGTGGAAGATCCTCAAAAACTGTCTGTCCTATCCTTGGTATTGGAGGTAGAGCACCTCCGAAAGCTGTTGCCGATACGCCCACCTGGACCGGTGAAGATGACCTCCAGAATGTAGGTGCTAGACCATCGTCTGAGGGTGCTGCCCTTAAGGTTGATGAAGTGACTGATCATGCTGTTACGACACCTGATCTCTGGGAACGCATCTTCGGCGGCTTCCTGAACATAGATTGAAATACGGAATCAATATTGAATATGATACGATACCATCAAAGAAGGACAAAATTTTATTCAAAGTAAAGCAATATTCAATAGATAAGGATTTGCAAAAACAGATTTTAGAATTTTCCTAGGTGTGATTGAGTAAACTCTCAGCCTAAATCATATTTTCTAAAGCAGGTTCGTAGCAGTACTCTATACGAGCACAACTACAAAATCACACTAATTGCGAATCTCGACCTGCATGGGCCGCCACTAAAAATGTGTCACGACCCACACCTGGATAATCGGGGACGAGTACGTGGTTACGCCCAGCCTATGCCACAGAATCGGCGGTAGAACGCTATTTGGGTCATTTCTAACTATCTAACATCTCAACAATATAATATGGCACATGTCAATCATCTCAACTCTAAACGGAGGAGCAATATGGTATCTCACATGAAACTAATCTCAATCACAAAACAAACTAAGGAAGAATAATGCACGAATGGAATAGCGAAGGAAAGAATAAAGATACAATCCACAATCTGAAATAATATACAAGATATGAATCGACCAAAATAATAGTCTAATACAATCTAATACAAATATAATCTAGACCTCCTCAAGCTCTACAACTAAGTCCTCCTGGTCTATAGGAGTATTCTTTATAGTTACGCCGTCCTGCGGCCCATAGAATATGGGATACTACTCTATAAGCCAGTCATCTGGAAAAATATTTCTAGTCAGGATTGGAGCAAAGTACATACCTCTGAAAGCAGTTTCAATAGCATAATCGAGCATATAAACAGATATAGAAATGAAATACAAGATCACTAATCAAATGAAATGAATGAACAATAGATATACAGGTAATGTACGAGAATATAGATCAACAATACAAATATCACAATATAATAAAATAATTATAATCTAAACTAACTAATGTGCCTCAGAATATAAGTTTATTATGTGATCGGTTTGGATAAACATGATCAGGTAAGACGATTACAAGTGAGGTATATAACCAGAATATACACGATATAATAATGGCTTTGATCACATAATCAACTCATACTCTTCCACCCCAACTAATACCGATGGATCTAATCATACACGCTACGAACACGAAATATAACCACTAAACACGAGAAGTGGGTGCACACGAATATCATAACCACCGAATACGAGTGGGTGTACACAAATAAGCACACTGAACATGAGCAGTGTGTGAACATAAAATATAATCAATACCCAATATACACGATAAGATACAATGTACACGAGTACCAGTTAAACAGGGTAGGGGATAACATCTCCTAACGGGATCCATATAGTACCAGTCCGTGAAATCACTGTGTCGGGATCAAGTATATAATTCTATAACATGCATATACAATATTATGAATTAAAAACTATCAGAGAAATGTACTCGCCTAAAGTCCTGAGCAAGGTGTGTCTCTCGATGTCCAAGCTGGTGTCATACGACCTATATATGGTATGTTGCATCAATACAAGGTTCAAGAATGGAAATAAGTGAAGTTAATGCAATTCTAGGTCGATACACCATTTCTAAGTCAAACCAATGAAATCTAGGTTGCAAGAGTCTAATACTAAGTCACTAAGTTGATACACTATAAAACTATGCTATACTAGCTAAGTTAAGAAACAACAAGGCACTCAAAGAGCTGTATCCTAAGATACGCAAGTTTTTGTATATGAAAATAGTGTTATATATATATATATATATATATATACAAGTCATATATTATAATACTAGATCAAAATAATGATAATACGATACCTTGGCCTTGCACCAATGCGTATCGTACCTATCTCGATATCCAAACTCAGTACCTTGGGTATCGGCCCAATACCTTGGTATCCCGAGGTAACCCAAACCTCTAACATAATATATAACACATATATGATACCCCAAGCTAATATGCTAATATACATATACATAAACTTCTAGCACTAGCTATATAAGTATCTAACTACTAAACAATAATACCACACTATATCTATACATAACTAACTACTAGTATACAACTCAATATCTCAATAACCCATAACTACATATATACATAGTACATATAGCTAGATAGTTAAGCAACTAATCGACTACTAACAATTTAACAACTAATAGATCAACTAACTACTATTATCAACATTATACATAGTTATATATATATACTAACCACACCAATAACTACTAACCAAAACCAAGGTAAGCGAAAACCTCAACTAACCCAATACCGTGCCCAAGCTGAACACTAATACTGAAACTAAAACTGTAACCTCCGATTTCCAAATTTCCGAAATAATTAGATTTTTAATTTATTTTAAAATATCAAGTTTATAAAATATTTTCTCCTTGAATTTTTTTTTTTTTTTTTTTTGAACAATGTTGATTGTAGAAGGTGATTAAAATCTTTTATAAAAATTATTTTTCCTAAATGTCGATTTCTTATAAATAAATAAATAAATAATAATGTATATATATTTCTCTAGTTTCAAATGTTTATTGGCTTGAAATCATAAAATTAGTTATTTGATAAAATTAATTAAAAGACTAGTTGTTTCTTCATAATAAATTTTATATTTATTGGGATAGTAAATAAATGAATTACATACTTTCTAATATTTTGAAAAATGAGTTTAATTAGTAGCTAATCGGAAGCCTCTTAAAAACATTTTTCTTAAATTTCTTTTCTATTTAATTTACCCGTTTTCCGTCTCCCATTCACACCCTCATTTTTCCCACATGAAAAACCCGTTTAAAATTGATCTGGGCCATTCATTATTGGGCCAACCCGTACCCTTTATCCCACACCATCTCTCCCTATTTAAGTCCCTCATCGCCATTCCCAAGAAACCCTAACTAGCCCTCACAAATCCCCACAAAGCCAAAGCCACCACCATTTTTGTGTGCTCGTGTCCGTGTGTCCAGCATCACCGTGTCAGCCGTGATAGCCTCGGGTCCGACCCCAGGTGTCCCACCGTATCCATTTATTTTCTGTGTCCGGTTAAAATATTACAACCAGATTTCCCGTGTCCAACACCCGGACACGTCCACAGTACATTCAGACACCTGTGTCCAACACCCGGACACGCCCACAGTACAACGAACCCATCGTGTCCAGCCGACATGATGCACCCGGACACGACCCCGACACACAGAACCGACCCTAACCCTAGATCAGATCCGCCGTCCTCGAGTTCGATTGCCGTCGGCGACTGGACCCCCTCGGCGTCGAGCGCCTGTCGTCGAGCTCGCCGTGGCCGACCAGACGCAGCCGCCTCGAAGCTGCCGCCTCCTCGAACAGAGCGTCGCCTCCTCGAACAGAGCGCCGCCCCCTCGAACCGAGCGCCGCCTCGAGCCGAGCGACGCCGCCGCCTCAAGAGAACGCTCGACCGACCGCCGCAGCCAGATCCGTCGACCGCTCTCGAATATCCGCCGCCGACGCAGCCAGATCCGGCGTCGAGCCGAACGATCCTGCCGCCGCCGAGCTTCGCCGCCGCCATCTCGAGCCGGACTTCCCCGGCGTCGACGCCGAGACCCAGGTGAGCCTCCCCTTTTCTCTGTTTCGATTTCTCAGGGATGGAAATGAGTTAAAGAATTAGGTTAGTAATGAAATAATTAGTTTAGTAAAATAATAAATAGCTTAGTTATAAGTAAATAGTTAATTAATGTGTAATTAGTTTAATTTATATATAATTAGTTTAGTAATATATATAATATATAAATTAGTTAATTTGTAATTTGTTTAGTAATTAATGTAATTTGTTTAGTAATTAAATATATTAGTTTAGTTAATGTAATTAGTTTAGTAATTAATGTAATTAGTTTAGAAATTTCATGTAATTAGGGTAGTTAATTATTTCTTAATTAGTTAATTAATTTGTTAATCAGGAATTTAAATTTTAATCAGTAGTTAATATAATTAGTTAATTTATATTTAAATAGTTTAGTTTTTTATTTAGTTTAGTAAAGTGTAAAGATTTGATTATGTGAAAAACTATAATAATTTTGGGTTATATTATTAGTTCCAATAATAATAAAACTTGTTCAAAATTGGTTATTTGGACTAGTAACTGAAATTACTAGAGATATATAAATATATTGGCTTTTACGTAAATTCTAAATTTGTATATAGTATAATTCTTATTTTTGGTATAAATATATATATATATATGTATATATATATATATATATATATATTTTGTAAGGGTATATGTTTAATAAAAATGTGTATTTTTAGTATATGTATAAACATATATATAGGTATGTAATTTGGTATAAAAATATATTGGTAATATACATATTAATTTAATATGTATTTTGGTAAATATATATGCATGTAGATTTATATTTCCGTATTGGTATATGTATGTATATATATATGTTGTATTGGTTTATATATATAAATGTAATTTGGTATATTTACCTGTATATAGTATATGTAAATTGGTATATATATATAACTACGTATTCTAGTATATGTAAATTGGTATATGTATATTTATGTATTTATACTTAGCATATTTTATATATATAAAAATTAATATATATGGTAAATATATTGTTCAACCTATATATATATATATATTATGCATGAATTAAATGGTATATATATAAATATTGTATATGTATTTATTTTGGTGCAAGTAATATTGTAGGTGTGAATGTTAGTTAAATAGGTATAATGTGTTATAGATGTCTGTCTAACTAGATGACCCTAGTTGACTGAGTTCCATGCCTGACATAGCACCTGAGTTAGTATTTGCTTGTGTGTTTAGTATAGCTTCTGATGCAAATATTGTATTGTTTATTATATGTCTTTAGGACTGTTGGTTCCTCCAGGCGATATTCTGGAACAGGACCCCGGTATTCACCAGCTAAGGACCCAAGGCGAGTACATTCTCTGATTAGTTTCTAATTTATGATATCTCCTATGTTCACTGTATCTAGTGTAAATATCCATGTTCTTGACACATTGGTTACACGGATTGGTATACACGGATCTCGTCATGAGATGTTATTCCTTATTCATGGTGTAGCTTGTACAAGACTTGTTTTCCTTGTTATCTTGTGCATGTACAGACACTGATTCCCGGGGAGATTTGCTACCTTCCTAGGGAATCCCGTGCCATAGCGTACCATGATTGGATCTACTATACCAGTCGGGGGTGGGGAGTATTTTAGTGTAGATATGTGATCATACCCAACTTTACATGCATCATAGCTCACCCCACATCTCACGTCGGGTGCGGCCTGACCATCTCCGTGCCTCATAGCTGTTACGTGTGATTAGCCTGACCTCTACATGCATCATAGCTAACCAACGGTTAGCCTGACCTTCGTGAATCATAGCTAATCACATGTAACCAGCCTGATCAAGTTCCCAAGCCGATCACATGTTAAAGCTAGTACTCACACACTTAGACATAAGATTCTTGCTCATGGACATATTGCTTCTTTTCCTGCATTTACTTACAGTATTTCCAGTATTTCTCTCATTGTACATTTCTCGTACCTATACATGCATCTGGTATGTTTCCATCTAGAACTGCTACATAGTTTATGTCATTTATATAGAACTGTTATTTAGAGATGTACTTTGCTCCTTCCTGACTGGAAAATATTTTTCCAGACTGTGACCTTAGTAGACTGGTTTCTAATACACTTGAGGATTGGATGTTACTGATTGCAGGTATGATTATTTTGTCATTAGACTTCTGTTGTATACTTTTGTTTCTTCATTTCCTATCGTACTGTAGTTGTGATTGAGTATTTCTAGATTTATTTTATGATATCCACGTCTCCTTATGGAGTTGGATACTAGCGTGAGATTGTTTAGATAGTACTTGACCTAGACAGCGCTCTACCGCCGATACTGCGGCGTAGGCTGGACGTACCCACGCAATCGTGCCCCTAAACCGGGTGCGGGTCGTGACACGTTTTTAGTGGTGGCCCATGTAGGTCAGACTTCGCTAGTTGTGCGATGTCGTAGTAGTACAACGTCATAGTTGTACTACTACGTGCCTGCTATAGAATATAGGACATAGGATGCTAGGATGAGAGAGGATACTCAATCACAAATTCTTGAGAGATTCCTGGGACGACCCCTTGAGAATCTAATTATAATTTCCAATTTAAATCTTTTTCCTTGTTTTCGTCCGCTCTTGCTTGTTGTTACTGAACTTGATTCTTGTTGAGCAATTATTAAATTAAATTCTTGGTATCATTGTTGAGTTTGATTCTTTGTGACCAGTTGTTAACTTTAATTCCTGGTATCGTTATTGAGTTGATTTCAAATTGAGATGAATTTTACGGACTAAAATTTACGGTATCATCTGATGACATATATTGATGAGGACAGTGAGAAAGGTAAAAACGTCTACTTTGGTTATGGAACCTAGAGTTTATCGCAACCATATTAGCTGTCATGACGAGAATGTAGGAACCTAACTTGGATGTACATACTTTAGTTATAAGATTTAGAGTTTCTCGCAGCCATACCGGTTGGCGTAGCGAGTATTCTAGATGACATGATTATAGGGTTGCATACCTTAGTTACGGAACCTGTCGTTTATCGCATCTATGCTTACTGGCGTGGCGAGGATTCTGTGTGTCATGATTTCTGACAGACGTGTATAATTATCAGGTTGTATCTTAAATTAGTTCTTAAAATATCATCTCAAGACTTATCTATTTATGTTATTCCAGGACTTTGTTCCATCGCTTCTTTTCTTTACTTGCAGTAAAGATACCTTCCGTCCTTGATCCAGTTCCTTTTTGAGCTTATTTTCTTTAAGGATTCCTCGTTAGTATGATAATTAGTGACTTGCAATTTTGGTTGTGTCTTGTATTAGTTGACTGAGTGTGACTTGTGATTCTGTAAGTGTTTCTTAGTTGGACATGGGAGCATTAGGCATTAATCTAGAGATACCCATAGCATAGTACCTTGTAACAATGGTTCTAGGATAAGATCAGTAGAGACTGTGAGTAGAAGGAGAGTATAGAGTATCAGTGATAGTTCTCAGAGTTAGTATCAGAGTCAATTACCCGTCTTGGATAATCATGATTATGTAATTGAGTGATCTATGTAAACAATTAAGTATCAAGGAATTGTGTTAAGGATTTATGGAGCATAACATCCAATTTGATGGTTAATTTCGGGCGTGTTAAAAGTAAAGAAGGATATATGCAATAAAGAGTTAATAAGGTGTCATGAGTAGAGAAATATCAGAATTGGTAATGAAGATGGTGAAGCGTATCACAGATCAGTTTAACCGGCTGAAAAAGTTAAAGAGGAATACCTATACAACCATCGAGATGAAGAACCATATACATGCCCATGAGAGTAAAGAAACATGAGTGTTATAGTAGATACATGTAATCATGAGTTATAATGAGCATTGATGAGATGATGCATTAATGAAACTAGTGATATAATACCAAGAGTGCTAATGATTCTATATCGAGGATTAGTCGAGAATAACGTTAACAACAGTAAGCACTCTGTGTGAAGATAATTAAATAATATACCAGTTGACATAAATTGAAAATCATGAAAGAAATTACAGGTGATGATAGCTTTGATCAATGGAGATAATGGTGCAAGTGATTTAGGCAGTACAATTTTAGTACACAGTTATAGACACTAGATGCATTGAGTGCACCTTGAGTATCAGAGACTGTGAGCACTGATATGTACATTGTGGAGTTATAAATTAAAAGGTGGAAATAAGATTTTATTTTTAGAATAATAGAGGAGTTGAGATTATGTCATTAAATTTTTGAGGATTTCAAATATGAATTCACTAAACATGGTTAAGGCTACAAAGATTTTAGAAGTGATTAAATTTTGTGTCGATGTTGAGCATCTAATTTTGAGGAGGTATATACAATTCATTTTAAGTTGATCGAGAAGTTAAACCTTGACAATTATTTTGAGGATTAATTTTATGGTAGATGAGAGATATGAATATTAATATATGAGTAGATGATATACATGTGTAAGGATCTGATAACTTGAGCAGGATTGAGATGGCACCGCAGGCTGACTTGGGTGTCCATCTAAAGTTGTATTGGAAAGAGCAGTACTTAGTATGGTGTTGCACTTGACGTGTATTGAGTGATAAGAACGACTAGTATGAACAATTGTAGTGGGAACGAGAACTGACAGAGGGTATGGTACTAAAGAGATAGAGGGATCAACTTGGATGCATTATTGAACCATGGGTATATTAGAAGTTCTTGGTATCAGATTTGGTATTAATAAACAGGTGTGTGCCATATGGATATATTCATGGATCTTGTGGATAAATGACTAGTTGATATGGGTACCAGTGTACAGGAATAGAAGATTAGTTAGCGAATGTGCTAGAGTTAAGTGTTTGATAGCAGATACCGCAAGTAATATGTTAGCAGGTTCTTTCTTTTCTTTCCTAATGTTCTTTTTCGTCTTTTGATTGATTGATTCCCTAGTAACGTGGTTTATATTCGTGATTTTCTTGTTAGAACATAGCTAGTAGTGCACCGTAACAGAGACTGAAATACCATGACAAAAGATACATGACCTATATATTTTCTTAAATTGCATGGCTGTAGGTAGAATTTTCTTAAACCATAATCATTAGGGTTTCGACCATAGCAAAGATCTATGACGAGGTTATGACTGACAAAAAGAGACAAGAGGATTAAATTGTGGATGAGCATTAAATTAAATAAAGAATTTAGGGGTTGTTATAATGGAGTTGATGGATCATTGATTTTATGAAAATTGAGGTATGATTGAAATTCGAGGACAAACATTAACTTAAAGGGAGAATTAAAAAATTCACAGAGTCAAAAATTTGAGGATTTATTAATTTTAAGGAGGTCTTGATATGATTGAATTGATTATTAAAAATTTGAGAAATTTGAGAGATTATCATTTTATCTATTTGATTGCAAGATAGAAATTTTATATATTATGAATGTTGCATTGAAGATTCTGGAAGCATCGCATCGTTGAGTATTTGAGGAAAAAGAAAATCAGAAAATAAAATCGTAAATGGAATAGTGTCGAATTAAATTCTTGGGATGAGGAGTTAGATTGGAATAAGCATCAATTGAATTTGAGTTAGAGGAGTAAGATGATTGATGAGTGTTTAAAATTTAAATTTTGGGATACAGATTTTTAAGTTTTATAAATATGCATTGATTGGATTTCATTTGGAGGATTGGATATTAAATCCTTGGGTATTTAGATGCGAATTTAAAATTTTTGGGAGGAGATTATGACAAAGGGGATCTAATTTTTTAATTTGAAGATTTTTCAGGAATATGATGTTGTATAATTTTTGAAAGGTTGTGAAATAACATTATGAAATTACTTCATGATTATTGGTTTAAGATTTAAATTTTGATAGAAATAATATGGTGAATAAAGGCAATTATTGAGGATCCTAAATTTTGAGGACGAAATTTTTCTAAGGTGGCTAGACTTGTAACCTCCGATTTCCAAATTTCCGAAATAATTAGATTTTTAATTTATTTTAAAATATCAAGTTTATAAAATATTTTCTCCTTGAATTTTTTATTTTTTTTTATTTTTTGAACAATGTTGATTGTAGAAGGTGATTAAAATCTTTTATAAAAATCATTTTTCCTAAATGTCGATTTCTTATAAATAAATAAATAAATAATAATGTATATATATTTCTCTAGTTTCAAATATTTATTGGCTTGAAATCATAAAATTAGTTATTTGATAAAATTAATTAAAAGACTAGTTGTTTCTTCATAATAAATTTTATATTTATTGGGATAGTAAATAAATGAATTACATACTTTCTAATATTTTGAAAAATGAGTTTAATTAGTAGCTAATCGGAAGCCTCTTAAAAACATTTTTCTTAAATTTCTTTTCTATTTAATTTACCCGTTTTCCGTCTTCCATTCACACCCTCATTTTTCCCACATGAAAAACTCGTTTAAAATTGATCTGGGCCATTCATTATTGGGCCAACCCGCACCCTTTATCCCACACCATCTCTCCCTATTTAAGTCCCTCATCGCCATTCCCAAGAAACCCTAACTAGCCCTCACAAATCCCCACAAAGCCAAAGCCACCACCATTTTTGTGTGCTCGTGTCCGTGTGTCCAGCATCACCGTGTCAGCCGTGATGGCCTCGGGTCTGACCCCGGGTGTCCCACCGTATCCATTCATTTTCTGTGTCCGATTACAATATTACAACCAGATTTCCCGTGTCCAACACCCGGACACGTCCACAGTACATTCAAACCCCTGTGTCCAACACCCGGACACGCCTACAGTACAACGAACCCATCGTGTCCAGCCGACATGATGCACCCGGACACGACCCCGACACACAGAACCGACCCTAACCCTAGATCAGATCCGCCGTCCTCGAGTTCGATTGCCGCTGGCGACTGGACCCCCTCGGCGTCGAGCGCCTGTCGTCGAGCTCGCCGTGGCCGACCAGACGCAGCCGCCTCGAAGCCGCCGCCTCCTCGAACAGAGCGCCACCTCCTCGAACAGAGCGCCGCCCCCTCGAACCGAGCGCCGCCTCGAGCCGAGCGACGCCGCCGCCTCAAGAGAACGCTCGACCGACCGCCGCAGCCAGATCCGTCGACCGCTCTCGAAGATCCGCCGCCGACGCAGCCAGATCCGGCGTCGAGCCGAACGATCCTGCCGCCGCCGAGCTTCGCCGCCGCCGTCTCGAGCCGGACTTCCCCGGCGTCGACGCCGAGACCCAGGTGAGCCTCCCCTTTTCTCTGTTTCGATTTCTCAGGGATGGAAATGAGTTAAAGAATTAGGTTAGTAATGAAATAATTAGTTTAGTAAAATAATAAATAGCTTAGTTATAAGTAAATAGTTAATTAATGTGTAATTAGTTTAATTTATATATAATTAGTTTAGTAATATATATAATATATAAATTAGTTAATTTGTAATTTGTTTAGTAATTAATGTGATTTGTTTAGTAATTAAATATATTAGTTTAGTTAATGTAATTAGTTTAGTAATTAATGTAATTAGTTTAGAAATTTCATGTAATTAGGGTAGTTAATTATTTCTTAATTAGTTAATTAATTTGTTAATCAGGAATTTAAATTTTAATCAGTAGTTAATATAATTAGTTAATTTATATTTAAATAGTTTAGTTTTTTATTTAGTTTAGTAAAGTATAAGGATTTGATTATGTGAAAAACTATAATAATTTTGGGTTATATTATTAGTTCCAATAATAATAAAACTTGTTCAAAATTGGTTATTTGGACTAGTAACTGAAATTACTAGAGATATATAAATATATTGGCTTTTACGTAAATTCTAAATTTGTATATAGTATAATTCTTATTTTTGGTATAAATATATATATATGTATATATATATATATATTTTGTAAGGGTATATGTTTAATAAAAATGTGTATTTTTAGTATATGTATAAACATATATATAGGTATGTAATTTGGTATAAAAATATATTGGTAATATACATATTAATTTAATATGTATTTTGGTAAATATATATGCATGTAGATTTATATTTCCGTATTGGTATATGTATGTATATATATATGTTGTATTGGTTTATATATATAAATGTAATTTGGTATATTTACCTGTATATAGTATATGTAAATTGGTATATATATATAACTACGTATTCTAGTATATGTAAATTGGTATATGTATATTTATGTATTTATACTTAGCATATTTTTTATATATAAAAATTAATATATATGGTAAATATATTGTTCAACCTATATATATATATTATGCATGAATTAAATGGTATATATATAAATATTGTATATGTATTTATTTTGGTGCAAGTAATATTGTAGGTGTGAATGTTAGTTAAATAGGTATAATGTGTTATAGATGTCTGTCTAACTAGATAACCCTAGTTGACTGAGTTCCATGCCTGACATAGCACCTGAGTTAGTATTTGCTTGTGTGTTTAGTATAGCTTCTGATGCAAATATTGTATTGTTTATTATATGTCTTTAGGACTGTTGGTTCCTCCAGGCGATATTCTGGAACAGGACCCCGGTATTCACCAGCTAAGGACCCAAGGCGAGTACATTCTCTGATTAGTTTCTAATTTATGATATCTCCTATGTTCACTGTATCTAGTGTAAATATCCATGTTCTTGACACATTGGTTACACGGATTGGTATACACGGATCTCGTCATGAGATGTTATTCCTTATTTATGGTGTAGCTTGTACAAGACTTGTTTTCCTTGTTATCTTGTGCATGTACAGACACTGATTCCCGGGGAGATTTGCTACCTTCCTAGGGAATCCCGTGCCATAGCGTACCATGATTGGATCTACTATACCAGTCGGGGGTGGGGAGTATTTTAGTGTAGATATGTGATCATACCCAACTTTACATGCATCATAGCTCACCCCATATCTCACGTCGGGTGCGGCCTGACCATCTCCGTGCCTCATAGCTGTTACGTGTGATTAGCCTGACCTCTACATGCATCATAGCTAACCAACGGTTAGCCTGACCTTCGTGAATTATAGCTAATCACATGTAACCAGCCTGATCAAGTTCCCAAGCCGATCACATGTTTAAGCTAGTACTCACACACTTAGACATAAGATTCTTGCTCATGGACATATTGCTTCTTTTCCTGCATTTACTTACAGTATTTCCAGTATTTCTCTCATTGTATATTTCTCGTACCTATACATGCATCTGGTATGTTTCCATCTAGAACTGCTACATAGTTTATGTCATTTATATAGAACTGCTATTTAGAGATGTACTTTGCTCCTTCCTGACTGGAAAATATTTTTCCAGACTGTGACCTTAGTAGACTGGTTTCTGATACACTTGAGGATTGGATGTTACTGATTGCAGGTATGATTATTTTGTCATTAGACTTGTGTTGTATACTTTTGTTTCTTCATTTCCTATCGTGCTGTAGTTGTGATTGAGTATTTCTAGATTTATTTTATGATATCCACGTCTCCTTATGGAGTTGGATACTAGCGTGAGATTGTTTAGATAGTACTTGACCTAGACAGCGCTCTACCGCCGATGCTGCGGCGTAGGCTGGACGTACCCACGCACTCGTGCCCCTAAACCGGGTGCGGGTCGTGACAAAAACTATACCTGAATATTGAACTGTCTATCTAATACTGATACTGTGTATCTAACTTGCACAGTGGACTGATGCCACTGTAATACCTGAACCTCACCTACTGAACTGCATAGTGTCTCACTGTGTGCTGTGGCTGCTGCTCTCTTCACTTTAAGACTCCTTGCTGTGCAGTTTCTCCCCAAGCCCCTTCCATGCTGTGTAGTAAAGCCTCCTGCACCAAAACTGTGTGCAGCAACACAGTGAACAGACTGTGTAGTCCCTGCTACCCGAGTGCAACTAGCTGTACTGCTGCACAGTCTGGTGCAACAGCTGCCCCCTCTACAGTTAACTTCTACTACAGTGAGGGCTCTTGATACTGTCATTGTGCATACACTGCAGTCAACTGAGCTGATACTTCCATGCCCGACTCCTTTAGTTAACTGACTACACATGCACAGTGTCGATACTGAATGCAGTTGCAGCACTGTGCAGTACTGATACTGCCTTGCTCCATGTGTGTAGTTGCACATAGCCGTTGTGCACTGATAGTTCCCTGCTGAGTAGTTTACTCCCTCACACACACACACACACACACAAACACATCTACACAAATACACTACACTCAACCTCTATGCATATCTTTCTATATATATATCAACACACACACACACACACACACACACACATATATATATATATATATATATATATATATATATATATATATATATATATATATATATATATATATATATATATCAAGATATCACAAAACTTTTGTATGTAGATGTATATATATATATATATATATATATATATATATATACTCTCACACTTAAATACAAACACATACATACATATATATACAAGTACACTTAAATACATACAAACATATATATATATATATATACACACTCGATTACATACATATATAGACATACACTAACATATATATATATATATATATATATATAATTTAATTATCATATATAAATATAATTACACATGCACGTATAGCAAGGAAGACAAAACAACAAACACGTGGAGTGTACCACACCCGTATCACACTTGCTCTATGATACGCGTGCGACACGGCTCCAACACACAACCAAACGTATTTTGGAGGACACGAATAAGTCTAATACACTAATTATAAATAATACGTATAGTAATTAGAGTAACTACGTGTCCGTGTCACAATGTGATATGCACAAGGCCCCGTATCTTAAAATTGATGAGATACGGCCTACACGTACCCAATTATGGACACAACACTAGTTACAAACAAGCAATCATATGTTAATTAGATCTATTAGACCCAATGACAACCACTACATGTGCCAATCTCGGAATTTACCCAAAATTGACACCAAATTGGACATAACTTCCACCGTAGGTCTACGATGAACCTAAAACTAATTTCTATGGGTAGCCTATGCATGTGGGTTGATTTCTCATAGTTAAAACTCAGATCTAGAGTCTATTTGAAAGGGAAAAACTAGAATATACCTATTGGGAGATGGATTCCTAATGAAAAATTTTCAAATGCAAAATAGCTCATCTCCTTGTAGATCTTGGCCTCCTCCTCCTTGCTCCTTGCTTCCTTCTTGTAGATCCTTGATGTAGAAGTCTTAATAAAAAATTAGGGAAGGAATTGGTAGAGAATTTATGAGGAAAATGGAGGAAATTGGAAGAGGAAAATTATAGATCTAAGAATTTAAGAATTTTGTGAAATGAAATGGTTTCTCTCTCTTCATAGGTGGTCGGCCATGTACCCCTCTCCTAAGCTATGTAAAAAGTCTCAAATACCCCTTGGGGCCTCTCATGAAAAAATTAATTCGTGAGGGAAGGTTCTAGTCTAATGGTTTCTCTAATTAATCCAACCTCATAATCCATGGGCCTAATTCATAGGCTCAAATTAAACTCATCCAAAATATTGGTTCATGCATTCTAATAAATGGGTTAGGTCTACTGCACAAGTCTAAACAAATCTACAACTAGCAAACAATAAATAATATAATATATAATAATCATGCATGCATAAATAATTAAATATAATTAATCCTAAAATTAAAATTACCCATGTCAATTACAAACTACCCTTGAGTGAAAATGTGAGGGTGACACCAGAATCCTAAAATAAACTTCTAAGTATTAATAACTAGTTTAAATGTCTAGAGCATCATGTGGCGAGAATCTCTGGGTTGCATGAAGTTCCGTTATCTTAACGTCAGTCTGAATAGATTTGTAGCATATTTTCGAGTAAGGAAAATTTCTTGCACACCGTTGAGTAGGGCACCAGTACATACTTATTTATTTTGTGGTTTGGATAGCTAGGACAGACTGTAGGGCATGCAACCATAATTTTTTTAGCTATTGCATCTTGTTAGTAATTATGATTTGTGATAACTAGTTAACTAACATAGGAAGCCATATTATTGTTTGGCCGTGGATGCTGGATGGAGTCCATTCTTGATATGTCAGTTCTTTTACTTGTAGCATATATAATTTTGTGGGGAAATTTGGAAGATTTATTACTCAAGGCATACTTATGTTGAGTACAAATGATAAATTTTATGGGATGCAATACTATCAGAGGTGATATGGACGTGATAGCTCACTAGTTTATTCCATTGGAGAAGAGAAGAAAGAGTAGTTCAAGGGTAAACTATTGTCTTCTCTATAGGGGATAGTAAATGGAACATGATTCAGAGGTAATATGGAGATGAATCATATTACACTTATTGATTGGTGAATAAACATATGAGATTATACCCAACCCAATTGGGGTTTAGGAATATGATATCCTTAAAACAACTAGGCTTTAAGAATAGAATATCTTTGTTTAATAGAATCATTTAGAAGAACTCAATGTGAGTGTTCCGTTGGATTTGAGTATTGTCCAATTGGGAAACTTTGATGACCCATTACCCAATTCTTATTCAAGAATGAATATATGTAATAGTTCGAGAGGCCGTGTAGGCTACGAGTTGCTGGGGGTTAAAGATATATTTGATATACATCTTATTTTAATCCGCTGGAGATGGAGAAGAATGTGTCGTGCTTAGACATAATACTTTTTGAGGAATTTATCGTTGATAGACATCATTATCAAATCTCCATTAGGCTTAGTGTGCATGTAGGCTCCGTTGGAGAATACTGTCTCCACCACAAAAGGACTTTCCTATTTAGCTTACTTTTGCTCTTGTCGGTCGTGATCATAGGTCTTCTCACTGAAAGGACTAATTCACCGACCTGGAATATTCTTTCCTTGACTTTCGATTAAAATCTTTACAAATGCATCCTTGGTATAGTTCAATACGCAGTTGAATGTGCATATACTTTTCATCCAATGTTTCTAATTCATGTAAGTGCAATCGATCATTTTTCTCTACTGTTAGCTCATTAGGAATGGCTATTCTAAGAGTAGGTATCTGAATTTCGAGCAGAAGAATTGCTTCATATCTGTAAACCAAAGAGAATAATGTACAACCAGTTGGAGTTCGAACTGTTGTATGATAAGCCCATAAATATTTCCCTAGTTTCTCATTTGAATCACGTTTGTTGGACAAGACAAACTTTTTAAGGAGTTTGATTATGGTCTTGTTGAAGGCTTTCGCTAAGCCATTGGCTGTTGGATTGTAGGCTATAGATATTACATTCTGGATTCAATTATTGTCACAGAATTGATAAAATGCTTAACTGGAGAATTATGGCCCATTTTTATGTATTATCCTCCGGAGAACACCGAAATGATAGATAACATGATGTTTGATAAAGTTAATTACATTGGATGTCTTAACCTCGATGAGCGGGACTGCTTCTGCCCATTTGGAGAAGTAATCGGTTATTGCATGTATAAATCAATATCCTCTAAAAGAAGATGGGCTGATCAGATCAATAATATCCATTCTCCAAGCTTCAAAAGGCAAGGAGGCAGCTGTAGGGTCTAAGAACTCTGTTGGTTGGTAGATAAAATCAACATAGATTTGTCATGAACTATATTTACGAGCATAATCTATGGCATCTAGCACCATGGTGGGCCAATAATAACCCATTCTCCTGAGGCAGTCATGTAATTTAGGACCTGGCAGATGTGCTCCACAGATGCCATCATGAGCTTTACGGAGTGATTGTCAAGCTTCAGGGTTGGAAAGGCAACGTAGAAGCAATCCCTCATAAGAACGACGATATAAAGTTTTGGATGAGGCATCATAGTACAATCAGAGTAAACAGTTTTTAATAGAAGTAGCTTCTTTCGGATATCCTGGAAGAATCCCATTAGCAGCGTAGTCTATAAAAGGATCTCTCCAATCTTTATCCATGAAAGTTGACTTTATAATGTAACTCTATTCACCGTGCAAGTTTTTTTTTGTATAGAATAATTCTCGTCCTGTTAACATAATTGATTGTCGTCTCTTTAGGAGAATGACCAATGATGCTGCTGGGCCGGCCAAAGCATCTGCTTCCATATTCTGTAATCGAGGCACGTGCTCGATGAAGAATCCTTTGAAAGTAAAAGCCAGTTCGATAGCTGTTTGATGATAAGGGATGAGGTGTTCATGCCGAACCTCGTACTCTTCCCTGATTTGATTGACTATTAGCTTGTAATCTCCGTAGGCTTCAAGATATTTTATGTCCAATTCTTTAGCTAATTGGAGACCAATGAGTAGAGTATTATATTCTACCACATTATTGAAATATGGTTCACTAAGAGAATATGCTCGATGAATGATTAGTTTGTCAAGAGATACTAGGACTATACCAGCTCCAGATACTATATTGCCTTTGGGTCCTATTCTTGATGTGCCATCAAAAAATAATTGCCAGTTATTATCTCCCATGGCCATATTAGAATATAATACTTCATCTGGGATGTCATCGTACAGTTTGGAAGTTTCTGGTACAGGATGAGCTGCCAGGAAGTCAGCTAGTGCTTGACCCATCACTACTTTTTGTGGGACATATACCATGTCATAAGGTGATAGCAACATTGCCCATATGGCTAAATGGTAATTGAGTATGTTTGGCTAAATGGTAATTGAGTATGTTTGGCTTAGTCACCAATACTCCAGATACTATATTGCCTTTGGATCCTATTCTTGATGCGCCATCAAAAAATAATTGCCAGTTGTTATCTCCCATGGCCATATTAGAATATAATACTTCATCTGGGATGTCATCGTACAGTTTGGAAGTTTCTAGTACAGGATGAGCTGCCAGGAAGTCAGCTAGTGCTTGACCCATCACTGCTTTTTGTGGGACATATACCATGTCATAAGGTGATAGCAACATTGCCCACATGGCTAAATGGTAATTGAGTGTGTTTGGCTTAGTCACCAATACTCGGAGATGATTTACTCTAATTATGACATGAATGGTTTGACCTGACACGTAATGTCGTGTCTTCTGAATAGCAAATATCAAGGCAAGGGATTCTTTTTCTACCAGATTATATTGATGTTCATCGTCGACCATCTTGAAACCAAGATAATAGATCACCTGTTCATGGCCTTCGTTACTCTTCTGTGCAAAAAGATCTCATAGGGAGTGATCCATTGCTCGAACATACAACAAAAAGGGTTTTCTTACGATCAGAGACACCAAAACTGGCAGATTTGTTAAATATCATTTGATATCGTCTAACGCTTGTTGATATGCTCCATTCCAGATAAAGGATATTGTAAACCCCCTCACCCAAAATAAATATTTTGTGTATATTTTATATTATTATAGATATTGAATTTCTTTAGAGTATTCTATTATTTAATTAGCAAATAAATTTCTTGATATATTTACTTATATAAATATTTATTTAGAATCATTTTTAGATTATTTTAGATTTTTGAAATTAATTAGGATTTATTTGGATATATATATAGTCTTAATATTAGATATATGCTAATTTAGTGTTAATAGATATTAATAAGATTTTATAAATTATTTGTATTATTTTTAATTATATTTAAGATTATAAATTATTGAGATAAATTAAAACTCTATTTTAAATTAATTCAAATCCTGAACCTACTAGGAAATCAACTTCATGCATATCCTATCCTTATTTAAATTTATCATAATCTTATCCAAATTAACCAATCCTAGTCGTATTTAATTAAGTAGTATCCATCATTATAAATACCTTATCCTTCATATTTTTCTTCCCCAAATTTCTCTCTTTTTCGTCCAAAATCAGTCAAAATTTGTCATAAATTCAGTCTCATTTTCTACTAGTTATGACGAATTAAAAAAAGATATCTGCTAGCTCCGGACTCCAAACGCGCTCCATTTTTTTTTGTTAGAATGATAATGAGGTTATGTTTCTGATTATATAAATTGTTTTTCTAAATTATGAGTATTAAATTCTGTAAAATTCGTAGAGCACAGCATGTCTGAAAATAGACGTATTTTGATGTTTTCGCGATTCCGGGAGAACTAGGAATCAGAATCATGAACCGTTTAAAGTTTCGGAAAGCTAATGTCGAGATCATCGACATATATTTTTCCTAGAATTTATTTCCAAGTATTTACATACTATTAATTCTGTAGAACTTCTAGGTTAGAATTTAACCATCGGTGCACAATACAAAATTTGTATGTGCCATAATTCCCAAACGAATTTGAATTCGGACGAGCTGTAAATTCCAGCATATTTTTGACGCTGAAATCTACAGGAAATCATGCATGAAAGTTGAGTTTGTGTCGGTTGACTTTTTGGTCAACAGAACGCCTCGATTTGCGTGCCATGAGTCTCGAATTGATAAAATTCAGTTTCTTTGGACAAAATTTAGGAATTAACATAAAAATCAGAATAATAAGATTAAAATAGAATTTTAGAGTAATTATTCCAGAATTAAATAAATTAAAATAAATTATCTTTTGACGTGATAAATTTGTAATACATAGGCTATTTGGACTGTAACTTGGACTCTGATTCATAACAGCAGCAGGACCCCAGGCAAGATACCTTGCCAAATTGTTTACAGTACTTTACATGCTATTTATATTTCTGTTTATTTATTTTATTTCTGTATAGTTCTTGCATGTGTAGTTTTTCTCCAATCATTACTATATATTAGATATGTTGACACACACATGGCACCTAGTATCATGAGAGGACAATCATTAGGCGTATGGGCTTTTAACCACTCTGGTAAATCGTAGTATATAGCTCGCACTACAGGCGTGTGTCGCGCTGGTCGCTACCCCCGCGGTATGTCAATTTCTGGAGTCTCGCTGGTCGCTACCCCCGTGGTATGTCGATTTCTGATGTCCATTGATGTGTGTGTGAGTTGTGAGGTAGATCGAGTAGCCTACCCTTGCCCATACATCGAAAAGTTGTCCTCATTTATATTCATATATATGGTCTTGTACAGCGTACTTATTTATTTTCAAATTATATGCATATTTACTATATTCAAATTGGCTCGTATTTTCTGTATCTTGTTACATCCCTCTGAGGACCTGGTCCGCTGCCAGGTGTATCTTTCCTTGAGTATTTGCAGGAGCGCAGATTTGGATGGTTACATGTGATCCGAGGATGTCTTCTCTTCGAGCTGTGATGGATAGCTGGTATTCTTATATTGTGTTGTGGTGTTGTACTCATATTGCATTTGCTCTTATATTCGAGTTGGTAGTGGATTTATTTCCATCCAACTATCATCCTTAGATACTTCTTATTGAGATCTAGTTTTATAGATACTGGTTATTTATTTCTATATGATTTTGGTGGATGAGATTTAGATTTTACCCTGTGACTTGTATTATATTTTATACCACTTGTGGATTTTATATTCATATTACAGCGTACGTATGGAATTGGTTTCCATATATTGGAGTTGCCATATCCATGCGGCTGGCATGCTTACGTGTCCTAGTCCTACGTATTTTTGGGACTGGGGCGTGACATATTTTTGTGGTAGCCCATGCAGGTCGAGAGCATATTGTCTCGGTTACATTACTGTACCGAACAAGCCTGCACCTAAGACTAGAGTATAGGATCTCATCCACAATTGACTGTGATTCATCTCCTCCTATCTGTTCTATTTTGAAAAATTATATCCTGCTTGATTCATGTGCTTCCCTAATAGTTCCTTGAGTATAGTCTTCTGCTAGAATATAGGAACCCCTATTATTAGGATGATAATTATGGTAGCATACCTATTAAGAATACAACGAGAATATAGACACACCACTAAGTTTAGAATATCTAGTGAACATAGAATTCCTTATCTTTAGATTGTTATACCATTATCCCTTGATGTATTAAGAAGACTTGAGAGTAGTATAGACACTACTAGAGTTAGTCAGAAGTTTTACCATAATGTTTGACACCTAGTATCACATAGTCTTTTGACCTATTAATTAAAGTGTAACCGAATGATATTTATCGCATGCTAGCAAAAGACGACAGTGTTTATTCAGACCATAGGATTTAGAGGTCCTTGCCCTATTTGGTCGACTAGCGACTTAGATAAGGAGGTTGTATGATAACTGTAGAGATTGTAGAGTCTTTTATTATTATTGCTTATGTTATTTTTGCTTTTGCGAACTTGAATTATTTTGTAACTTCTCACATCATAATCCAGCGTTATATTTTCTGTGCTACCTTGAATTATGCTGCTATTATAGCCTAGTTTTTGCAAGCTTAATCTTATATCGAGCTTGTTCATGACATATGTGTTATTGGGGCCTGATCAACCACACTAATACAAATTGTCTAATCAGAATCAGTGTATTATGGTCTAGCTAGCCATAATGCGCTTGATTCGCCCTTTCCAATAGTATTTTACGTGGATTGAGATGTATAGTGGACCAGTAGACAAATATACTTACTCTCTAGATACGACAAAGCATATCATATCAAGTACATAACTGTACCGATGTGAGCATGCGAATAAGAAATTACCAAATTAAGATTTCAATCCACAACTGTCTTGACAATTCCCATTTGAATTCTTTAAACGCTTTGATTCCCATACTTCCATTCTATTACCCCTCCTTGAACTCTTTTCCGTTGCTTTCCGTCTTTCCTTGTTTCGGAAAGACGAAATTTCGTGCTTGGATATAAGTGATACACGGATAGTACAAGATATACTCCATAGGCCAATCATATTATTTGGTGACTATCTTTCATAATTGATTAACGACATATCACATATGATATAGTTGGTGTTAAAGTTTTGAGGATTGAATGACATGAGAAAATAAATTGAGGAATATTTTCTTAAGTGTAAGAGCCTTATGTGATAGATGGGTAAATTCTAAGTTGGGTAGAAATTGCATTATTAAACTTGAGGTATATTCTTTTAGATTATGATCAAGTGAGATTAGATAGAGAGAAACCATGTTCTATTTTAATTTCGAGGACGAAATTTTTGTAAGTTGGGTAAATTGTAAACCCCCTCACCCAAAATAAATATTTTGTGTATATTTTATATTATTATAGATATTAAATTTCTTTAGAGTATTCTGTTATTTAATTAGCAAATAAATTTCTTGATATATTTACTTATACAAATATTTATTTAGAATCATTTTTAGGTTATTTTAGATTTTTGAAATTAATTAGGATTTATTTGGATATATATAGTCTTAATATTAGATAGATGCTAATTTAGTGTTAATAGATATTAATAAGATTTTATAAATTATTTGTATTATCTTTAATTATATTTAAGATTATAAATTATTGAGATAAATTAAAACTCTATTTTAAATTAATTTAAATCCTGAACCTACTAGGAAATCAACTTCATGCATATCCTATCCTTATTTAAATTCATCATAATCTTATCCAAATTAGCCAATCCTAGTCGTATTTAATTAAGTAGTGTCCATCATTATAAATACCTCATCCTTCATATTTTTCTTCCCCAAATTCCTCTCTTTTTCGTCCAAAATCAGTCAAAATTCGTCATAAATTCAGTCTCATTTTCTACTAGTTATGACGAATTAAAAAGACGATATCTGCAAGCTCCGGACTCCAAACGTGCTCCAATTTTTTTTGTTAGAACGATAATAAGGTTAGGTTTCTGATTATATAAATTGTTTTTCTAAATTATGAGTATTAAATTCTGTAAAATTCGTAGAGTACAGCATGTCCAAAAATAGACGTGTTTCGAAGTTTTTGCGATTTCGGAAGAATTAGGAATCAGAATCATGAACCGTTTAAAGTTTCGGAAAGCTAATGTCGAGATCATCGACATATATTTTTCCTAGAATTTATTTCCAAGTATTTATATACTGTTAATTCTGTAGAACTTCTAGGTTAGAATTTAACCATCAGTGCACAATACAAAATTTGTATGTGCCATAATTCCCAAACGAATTTGAATTCGGACGAGCTGTAAATTCCATCATATTTTTGACGCTGAAATCTACAGGAAATCATGCATGAAAGTTGAGTTTGTGTCGGTTAACTTTTTTGTCAACATATCGCCTCGATTTGCGTGCCATGAGTCTCGAGTTGATAAAATTCAGTTTCTTTGGACAAAATTTAGGAATTAACATAAAAATCAGAATAATAAGATTAAAATAGAATTTTAGAGTAATTATTCCAGAATTAAATAAATTAAAATAAATTATCTTTTGACGTGATAAATTTGTAATACATAGGCTATTTGGACTGTGACTTGGACCCTGATTCATAACAGCAGCAGGACCCCAGGCAAGATACCTTGCCAAATTGTTTACAGTACTTTGTATGCTATTTATATTTCTGTTTATTTATTTCATTTCTGTATAGTTCTTGCATGTGTAATTTTTCTCCAGTCATTACTATGTATTAGATATGTTGACACACACATGGCACCTAGTATCATGAGAGGACAATCATTAGGCGTATGGGCTTTTAACCACTCTGGTGAACCGTAGTATATAGCTCGCACTACGGGCGTGTGTCGTGCTGGTCGCTACCCCCGCGGTATGTCGATTTCTGGAGTCTCGCTGGTCGCTACCCCCACGATATGTCAATTTCTGATGTCCATTGACGTGTGTGTGAGTTGTGAGGTAGATCGAGTAGCCTACCCTTGCCCATACGTCAAAAAGTTATCCTCATTTACATTCATATATATGGTCTTGTACAACGTACTTATTTATTTTCAAATTATATGCATATTTACTGTATTCAAATTGGCTCGTATTTTCTGTATTTTGTTACGTCCCTCTGAGGACCTGGTCCGCTGCCAGGTGTATCTTTTCTTGAGTATTTGAAGGAGCGCAGATTTGGATGGTTACATGTGATCCGAGGATGTCTTCTCTTCGATCTGTGATGGATAGCTGGTATTCTTATATTGTGTTGTGGTATTGTACTCATATTGCATTTGCTCTTATATTCGAGTTGGTAGTGGATTTGTTTCCATCCAACTATCATCCTTAGATACTTCTTATTGAGATCTAGTTTTATAGATACTGGTTATTTATTTCTATATGATTTTGGTGGATGAGATTTAGATTTTACCCTGTGACTTGTATTATATTTTATACCACTTGTGGATTTTATATTCATATTACAGCGTATGTATGGAATTGGTTTCCATATATTGGAGTTGCCATATCCATGCTGCTGGCATGCTTACGTATCCTAGTCCTACGTATTTTTGGGACTGGGGAGTGACAGATATTCCTTTCTTCATTAATTTAGTGAAGGGCCGGCATTGTACTGAGAGATTGGAGATGAATCTCCTAATGTATGCCAGACGGCCTTGCAGACCACGAAGTTCTTTGAGATTACATGGAGGCTACATTTTGAGGATAGCCTTGATTTTATCGGGGTCAATATAAATACTTTTGTAAGTTATAACAAATCTGATGAATTTTCCACTCAAAACTCCTAGAAAGGATTTAGTTGGATTCAACTTCAATTAGTAATGGTGCATCAGTTCGAACACAGTCTTAAAATCTTGAAGGTGATCATCTTTAAGACGACTTTTGACAACAATATCATCCACGTAGCATTCTACTATTTTTCGTAAATGATTTAGGAAAATAGAACTTATGGCTCGTTGGTACATTGTACCCGCATTCTTCAAGCCGAAGGGCATGACTGTATAACAGTAAACTCTCAATGGTGTACGAAAAGAAGTATATTTTTTGTTATCAGGTGATATTTTAGTTTGATTGTATCCAGAGAACCCATCTATGAAGGACTTATGTTCAAATTCGTATGTATTGTTAATCATGACATCTATGATGGAAAGACAAAATTTATCTTTTGGACAGGCCAAGTTCAGATCTCGATAATCTATGCAAACCCGAACCTTTCTATTTTTCTTCATGACTAGAACGACATTGGCTACCCAGTCTGGATGTTGCTATTCTCGAACGAAGCCATATGCTACGAGATTCTTGACTTCTTCTTCAATTTTATCAATTATATCCGGACGGAATCACCGTTGCTACTATTTCACAGGTTTAGCATTCGAAAGAATATTGCGCTTTTGTATGGCTATTTGAGGATCTAGGCCACGTATATCCTCGTAATTCTAGGCAAAGATATCGATATACTCGTTTATTAGCTGGAGTAAAGCATGTTGATCTTATTAAGAAGACTCTTCCTAATAAAGATTAGTCCTGGGGAAGATTCCTCTCCTATATCAATTTGGACTATTTTATCCTCTGTAGGTGGTTCACGTTGCTCAAACCGATGCTCCCATTGAGTATCCATTTCTTTTGCCCATGGATCGTTCTCGAATGGTTCCACTAGTTTATCATCTTTATTATATGGGGTACTTGACACCATATTTACAGAGAAAGCTTGCTTGAATACGTTACCCATGCTTTCGACAGAATCCCACAATGATGAGTCAGAGGAATGAGAATGCGTCTCTTCTTCCGATTCTGAATTTTTAGGACTTGTTGTGGTGTAACATATTCCAAACCACGACCAGTCTGTTGGTAGTATGTTTTTGGCTTGCCTTTTGGGGAGTAGTGACGTATAGGAGTCCATTTGTCTTTTTCATAATTTAGTTCCAAATCAGATTTTAAGTTATAGCCCATCCTTTACATAATATTCTTGGTTGGTTGGTTGTAACGATATGGTTGTATCTTTCTAATATTCTCGTCAGAATTATTAGTCTGCATGCCTCTTTTGTTTCTAACTTTGCCAAAATTATCTGGCATTGCTTGTCCTGTCTTGCTAGGACTATGAAGTTTGCATCCTCATATTATTTATATAATAAACTATATTTAAATGGATATGCCACAGGTATGGACAGAGGTCCATGGAGATGAAGAGCCTCAAAGAATTTTTTAGCAAAGGGTTCAACATCAACGTAGTGCAAGTAGTTTCTTCTTTATTCATGAAATACAAAAAAATTTCATCTTCCACATGTCAGCAGAATCTTCTGCCTTGACAGGAGGCTTGGCAAGATTAATGACTAGGGTGATTCAATGATGTTGGTTGTTTATTACGATGAATTTCGAAAACAAGGGGCTCATTCTCTAGTGTTGGCTGTTTATTACATCGAAGGTTGATGACTAATAGAGGTGATTTATGGCTGTTGATGTTGAGAGGCTTCAAAGGTGTTGGATGAGTAGTACCTCTTTTGACTCAGATTATCAAAGGCTCTTCTTTTGGGGTGTCTTCAACTTCATCACTAGCTTGATTAGCTTCTTCTTTCATATACTCTGGTGTATAGTGTACAGAGTTAGTAAAATAGGCTTCAACACCTTTGAATGGGTTTAGGTCAACTATCTCTATTTTGACTTCTCTCCTACTGTTCACATATTTGAAGCATTGATGTAGGATGGAGCATACAATTTTATTCTCGTGTATCCATGGCTGTCCCAGCAAAATATTGTAGGATACGTCAGAGTCAATCATATAGCATGTGACTTCAGTACGTAAATCGCTTATTTGAATGTTTAGGCGTATCTTTCGCAGCGGTTTACTCCTTCCAGCATTGAAGCCTAGAATGGTAGTACTAGTAGAAGATAGGTTATGCATTGGTATCTTCAATCCTCTCAGAGACTTATAGAAATGATGCTGAGTAAAGAACTAGGTTCGATATGAATATGGTTCACCTTGATAGATCCGATATAACCGGTATAATACAAAGGTCTGTCATGCTGATTATGTTTGAGTAGCATGTCTTGCGTGCAGGTAATGTTTAAAATCTTCTCAATCACACTGTGGCATTAAGGACACGTTAATGGATCTCTATCATGAGTTTTGAGTTGAGTTAAGCATGACTCTACATGTATCAGAGCTTTGCTCAAAGCTTCACGAGTCTCCTTCGACAAACGAAGTAATTCGAATATGGAAAGTTGGGCTGGAGTATTGACCAGTTGTGCCAATATATCAAAATTGTAGGGATTTTCAAATCCTTGGGGTATATTCTTCTTCAAGGATTTATCAAAGCATACTTCCTTTTGCTTTCCTTTCTCTGCCGTAGTAGGCTTCGAAGGGCCAGGTTCGGTTGTGACCAGAGCAACATGAGTTGGCGAAGTAGGAAGAGCGTTAGAAACATCTTCTGAGACAGATTCATAAGTTTTATGATAATCTTTGCCAGACCTGATACTCGTTATGGCTTCTTTTTCGGGCATCGGAGAGAGAAGCATCATGTTACAAGATTTGAATTTCTTTTTATAATGCCTTTGCTTGGAGCGAGTCTGTGGGCTAGTTTTATCGTAACCTAATCCACTATGGGATTTGTTGGGCTGTCCTTGGAGTTGTAGAGGAATACGTTGTCCCTTGCCAAAGTTTAAACCTTCACCTTTTTGGAATTCATATATTATATTTTGTATCAAGTGTACAGATTGTCGGCTGTATTGATAAAATTTGGGACGATCCTCCTAAAAAAATTGAGTTGAGGTATATGCTCTACTTGTGGTAGTAGGAGGAGGAATTTGTGTAGGAACACGTTCATAAGCAATGAAGATTTATTGTGCCATATACAGCAGAACACTGCCAATTATGGACTTTTGTCGGTATGTCAAGCGAAGCTTGCAAGTATAGCTTGGTGGGGTAATGTTCAAATTTTGAAATATGCTCTCAAGTGATACATCTTCTTAATGTTGATTTTGATCTCTGTCCGAGTGATCTTTTGAAGAAATCATATTGCATGATTTATACTTTTTACCCTTCTTGGATTTTGTATTGGAAGATGCTGCTCCCTGGTCCCAATCTAGCAGCAGGTCGGGATAAATCCATATAATCTCGCCATGATCTGTGGTAAGTGGCACCAACACCTCTATTTGATTTTAAGGAGGTAAAAGATTTACCACTTTCATCGTAGTTTGAGGTATTGGGATGACACCATTTGGGATTTCTTGTGCTAAAAAATCGTCGAATTGAAGAGACACCATATTGGCGCTAGCCGTCTTCTCTTTATTGTGAAGGGTGATAGCTTTAGCATCTATCAACTGTTGAATTTTTCTTATCATGACATAACAATCCTTGGTAGGATGATGTACATACCAATGGTATAAGCAGTATATTGGGTCATCTATTTTTTTGGCCTAATTTGGTTATTTGATGTAAGGCAACTGCAACTTGTTGCTTTTCATCAAGCATTCAAAAATGTTGTAGATATCGCTCCCGTCAAAGGAATATTCTTCCTTAGTCCTGAAAGACTTTGGAGGCTTTTGTGTTGGAGGAGAGGTGGGTGGCTTTGACAAATTTATTGCTAAGGCCTTATTTCCTTTGTTGTTATAATTATTCGCACTATTGGAGGTACGCTTTCCTTCCGCATTGGTCATTTATAATCCCAAATTATGTGCCATATTTGCTTTACTTTCAGCAGCTTCGGCCCCAATGATGAACGTCGTCCAATTATGAAATTGAGTTGGACCTGTCCAGAGCCCTACTATAGGCAGTAGGTTCTTTTTGCAAGTATCAATGAATGCGGAGTCTGGAATACCGGAGGATAACTTCAGAGGTTCTTGCCTGAAATGCTCCATGAATTCACGAGCGGATTCCTTCTCTTTTTATTTGATATCGATGAGTGAAGAAATTGTCATATCCATACCTCCCTCATAGAATCGTGAGAGAAAAACATATTTCATGTCATCAAACGAGGATATGCAGTTATCAGGTAAACTGCGATACCAATCGTAGGCTATGCTGGCTAAGCATCCTACAAATAATCTAGTAAGGAGAGCATCTTCTTTCTGGAGATAAACCGTCATCATATTGATGTAATTAATATATTGGCTCGGTTATGTCCTGCCTTCAAACAATATTATTGATTGGGGTTTGTATTTAGGAGGGAATGGAACATTATCCCAATGAGAAGGATAAGGTTGTTTTACTCCCATCTTACGGAGTTGGTCTTTGTTCTTTTAAACATCGACCTGTGCACGCAACTCCTGGATAGCTTCGAGAGGATCTTCTAGTCGGAGTGGTAAAATTGACTGATAAGATCCTGGTTGAACAGGTATATCACCGGCGGAGGTCCACCCCTAATATTGAGAGGATTAAGAGTTGGCATTGCTGACTCTTGGTTTATGACTGCTTCTGGATTTGTGTTATTCTCAAGAGGTATTATTTCAGGAGTAGGCTGTGCAGGTATGAATGAAGCCACTTATACAGGTATGGTGTAGCAGAATATTGAGGTGTTATCATTTGATGCATATTTTGCCTCATAGTGTTCATATCACTAAGAGTGACATCTAATAAGTTGAGGCATTATTCGGTGGCTTCTAATGGAGAAGCATCTTGTTCATCACTGGCAACAAAAATGTTAACATTCCTGTGTACAACAGAGGGATTGCTAGAAAGAGCCGTGTAGTTGGAGTCTACATTGTCTGTTTCAGAATAGGGGGATTGCTACCCTCTGCCTCAGATTCTGAGGAATGAGGATTCTCGTAAAGATCGATCTCACATCTTTGAGAACAAGTATTTTGGTATACTCCTTCAAAGGAGTCGACGGGTTAGTCAAATCTCCTCTGGCTACGTGTTCTGTAAGAACTTTGTCTTGATTGTCTCCTGCCACGGGGAAGATGCGAAGACATGTATGCTGAAGCAAGGAGCGATTCATCATCATACTCCTGGTTGTCAGCTTGTTTTGTATGTCAAGGTTTAGGAGACACAGTATAAGTCAATCGGTCAAACACAGACCTTTTTGCTGATGCACAACAATATTCAATTACAACTTTGTGAAAATTGTAACGATGTTCATTAGGAAACACCATTATAAGGTCAAAGATCTCTCTCTCTCCTTACGCTTTTGTACAATAAGTCATATTGGGGAAGAGAAAAGGACGAGGATGGCAGACTCCGCCTTTTTACATGAGATACATTAGACCTCCTATAAACATTTTTAGTTTCCTACATGTAAAGTGAGGTTCTCACTTGATTAGCATACGATCCGCCATCTCTCGCACCTTTGTTCTTTACAGAGGAGGGGAAATTTTTCTGAATGTTCTTATGTTCACGCGTACAAACAGCACGTCGTGAGGACGTTGGTCCTGTTTGGCGCATATTCTGTGGCGTAGGAATTGTTGGTGCAGTTTGCCTATGTGTATTTATTTTTATACACAGGTCTTAGCTAGACGCCCCAATAGAAGGTTCAAAATGAGTGGCGGATAACTTACCTCCAATTGAGCACATGATCATGATTTTAGGGAGATGATTTTCCCTAACCAACTTTTCATTAGCGCCTATGGATATATTGGTTTGGACAACAATGTCCATGACTTACTTGTCCCGCATATGACTACCAATATATGTAGGCTTAGAATCTTGGTTATGGATTATCCTTTGCTTGATACTGTGCGAGTTGCGCAATTTGTATCCCTTTTTTAGCGCAAGAGATTCAGAAGCTTGGGTGTGGATCATCCTTTGCTTGATATTGCACGAGTTGCGCGAATTGTATCTCTTATTTAACGCGAGGGAATTGTCCACCAAATCATGGATTGACATAATTGACAAGGGAGTTCTCGTTAATTATAATACTTTTTCCTTGTTGTTAGCAACTTTGGGATATGCATGACGAGGCTTGGGCACCCACACTTTGTGCGTTTTACTCGACTTGAGTGTGGATGAGGGGCAAGCACTACCCCCAGAATGGAGTATTTCTTCGTATGCATATTGGTCGAACTTCACGACCAAGATTTTCTGCATTAAGCCGACCAACGAATCGTCGAGTTGAGCTATCACCTTCTCGTCAGAGGAGAAAGTCTTCTATTACAGAGTTATCATCTTGTTTACGAAGAAAAGTTTATACGAAACTTTTGTATTACAAACTATTGAAAAGAAAGAAAAGTACAAAAAATCCTAAACAGGAATCTAAGTACAGTTGATTATGGAGAAGTATAACTGTGGAGATTTGATCTGCGAACGATCACTTTACTCCTTGGACCACTCGACAACGAAGAAATACAAGGAATGCATTGAACAACTTAGAGAGTTGAACAATAAGAAAGCTTTGGCAACAACTTCACAAGAAGCTTCTCTCTCTCTCATTTTGTTCTTGTATCCCTCTAAATCTTTGTCTCATATTTATAGAGTTTAGGAGCGGTTATGAGAGTGTGCATGCACTTTGGACAGTCAATATTGTTTTACCATTGTGCGTGCAGTTTTGGTGGACTAATATCCCACGTTCTGAATGAGTGGGTGTATAACTCGCTGCCTTCTTGACACATAGATTCCTATATGAGGAAAGCATAGGTCGTAGGAGACAGTTATTTTTATACTTTTTATGAGAAGCATGGCATATAAGATACGCACTCATAACTGCTCACTGTCAGTTAAAATAGTATGCACACTTTAGAAGTGATCTGTGGACTGGCGCACTTTTGGAAGATTAGTTATACAAGCACTCTCTTAAAGAAGTCGCCATGATAGAGCACTTCTGATAAAATTGGCCGTGATGGTGCATTTATTAGAAGTTGGCACAACGACGCACTTTTGATGAGGTTGGCACATCGGCACACTTTTGAAGAAGTTGGCACAGCGACACACTTTTGAAGAAATTGGCACAACGTGCACTTTTGAGGGAATTGGCACAACGACGCACTTTTGAAGAAATTGGCACAACGACGCACTTTTGAAGAAATTGGCTCAACAGTTGGATCACTAAACAATAAACTGGGTCAGCGTGCCGGAGTCTAGCTGTAATAACGACTTCTGACACTTCAGTTTCTGTTTTAGCCTGTCAGATTTGTCGTATTTAATGCTTAGGGGAAAGCAGACATATAAATTATACGCCTTTCTACACTAATGAAAGCAGCATAAAAGTGTACCACTTTTCTATTCTCTGAATAGTGCGTCACCCTTTGAACAGAAATAAAGTGGACAATCCTCTAAATAGAGAGAAAGTGCGCCATTCTTCCTTTGTTAAGTTTATTTATAGAAAACTATGCCATCTTCATAAGGCACAATTTTTATGCTTCTACAACGTTAAGCCGGACAAGTAACAGCAACGACGGTTCTGGCCGGACATCATGAATTCTGATAGCTAGTGGCTTTATCCGCGAGGAACAATATCCAGATTGGGTAGCCAACATCGTGCCCGTCGTAAAAAAGAAAGGGAAGATTCGAATCTGCATTAACTTTCATGATCTAAATGTGACATGCCTTAAGTACAAATTTTCCCTTCCTATCATAGACAAAATGATCGACAACACTTGTGGCTTCGAGCGCACGTCCTTCATGGAAGAATTCTCAGGCTACAATCAAATCAAAATATTTTTTGACGACGAGAAGCATACATCATTTCGAAAGTCGATTAGAATGTACTCCTACACGGTCATGCTCTTCGGTCTAAATAACGCAAGTGATACATACCAGTGAGCTATGAGAACTATCTTCCTTGAACATCTACGCAAGACAGTTGAGTGTTATGTTGATGATATTGATGTCAAGAGTCGCTCCAAAGATGATCACCTCCGAGACTTAAAGATTGTGTTCGACCACATGCGTGCGCACCAGCTCAAGATAAATCCTAGCAAATCCTTCCTGGGAGTCTCCAGCGGCAAATTTTTGGGTTTTTTCATAACTTCGAAGGGTATCCACGTAGACCCCGACAAGACTAAAGCAATACCTGAAATACACCCGTCGAAGAACCTCAGAGAACTTCTTGGCCTTAAAGGAAGACTAGCATTTATCAAGAGGTTCATATCAAACCTCTATGGGCATTATCAACCATTCACTCAGCTCATAAAGAAGGGAGACTACTTTGTCTGGAATGAAGAATAACAGTGCACCTTCGACGACGTCAAGGAGTATGTCATGAACCCCCCAGTATTGGTGGCCCCCATTGTGGGAAGACCCTTCTTGCTATATGTGCAGGCAATGGATCACTCCCTCAGAGCTTTGCTAGTCAACAAATGTGATAACGGTCACGAACAAGCCATCTACTACCTCAGCAAAATGATGGCTGGCGCAGAGCATAAATACATCCCCATTGAGAACGAGTGCCTCGCTCTAGTCTTCTCCATTTAGAAGAACCGGCCTTACGTGGCAGAAAAAACCATCCATGTGATCTCGCAAGTTAATCGTCTCAGGGACCTTATGACTAAACCCGGAGTGCTCAACTATCTCCTAGCCACATGGGAAATACTGTTGTCGTCGTACGACATGGTATTTGTCCCACAAAAGACGGTCAAAGGCCAAGCATTGACAAATTTTTTGGCAGCCCATCCTGTGAGCACCCTGATTTTTTTATAGGATTATTTAGGTAATTAGCAATTAATTTTTATTTATTTAATTAATTTAAATATTTATTTGATAATTTATTGAACTATCGACACTTTTGGCCATGGTCTTGAGATTTTAGTACAACACTAGCCCTTACCTTCCGACTAACTTTGCATACTAGACTTAGAAGAGCCAAATTCGTCCATGGATTGAATGTAACTCATAAATCTGCATCACTATTCTTCGTTTTTTGTTGCACAACTTTCTCGACGTAAAATCTAGATATTGACAATTTAGCACTATGTCATTGCGTACGATTTTAATGCGCAATATCAACCCTTTTTATCTAACCAACTTCACATCCATGATCCTAACTAGATATAACATGTTTATATTAAGGGTTTTCCATTCATTTAAATCCCTACATGCTTCCTAAACATCACATGGTTCAAATTCTAATTTAAATATCCAGTTTTTTATTTTTGGAAACCGCATCTTGCATATCTTTTATGCACTTTATTTTAATTAAAATAATTAATTATATAATAGGCAAAGGATCATTAGAAGCCTAACAAACCCTCATGGGCACTTAAACACAAGTCCCTTTTGGGCCCAACACAACTCCAAGCAACCAACACCCAAAAGCCCAACCAACAAGTATATATAAACATTCAACCCTCTCCTCTACTTGGCCCTAGCCGTCTCTCCTCTCTTATGAACGACCACAATAGCAGCCCCCTCCCTTTTTAACATCTAATCTTCCTTGTCTCCCTTCTCCACACCTTTACGCACACCCACGAGCATCCCAAGGCTGACCCCAAGGCCAATCCTTCACCCGAACACCCTTATATTAGGTTGACTGCTTCTGCTACTTATTGCTGCTATAAACAACGACCAAAAACCCTCCAAAACCCTATTTTCTTTATCTATTTGAATTCCCCTTGCACCCCTTCAAGTGGCGCGAAGTTTGGAGTCCATTTGGTACTCTATTTGGCCGTAGTGGCGAAGAAGGTCCCCGTCGTAATCGCGTATGCGTAAGTATTTCAACTTCAAATCTCCTTCCTATTTGTCATGAAAATAAAATCATGTAGAACCATGTTAATGTTAGGTAGTGATTAGAAATATTTCAATGCATGTGAATCATATTTTTATGTACAAAACTACCCCTAGTTGTTAAACAATCTAGACACGGACACAGTGCATCAATACTAGTTGTAGTTCTTTGAATGTTGCAATATTTTGACTATGTAAATAAATTTTAAAATTTAATATATTATAAATAAAGAATATTTAATATATTATTTTATTATGTATTGATTTTTTTGATGCAAATAGGGTAGTTGTATGCAAAAACTACGTAGCGTAGTTGTTAGAAATCACTAGTTGTCGCCTGTAGAGACTTTTTGCATGCAATAATATTGGGTTGGTTATTTTTATATAATTATAAATAATTTCAGAATTAATAGTTTTTAATAATTAATAATTAAAAATGGTTTTGAAAATATTTAATGACTAGTAATATTCTGCTGTGTAGCTATTTGCATGTGCAACCAATATAGAATTAATAACTAGATAATAACCTAATTTAACTAGAAAATTAGAGTCTAATTAGTGTAATAATTAATTGGTAGGTGTTCGAGACATTTTTGTGGGGAGCACCGGACCCGATTTGTTGTGCTCGCAGTTCGGCTCGGAAGACAAGTATACCTTGCTTAATTATATTGTTCAGTTATATTATGCCTAATTGTTATTTGCTAGTTGTGTGCACGCATCTTAGAGTACTAGAATTACCTGGTATATTGTGTTGGTACGTGGTATCTTCTGACCTGACACTTGTTTAACATGTTCACTGAGTGAGAGAGAGTGCACGGACTAGCATGTTGACTGGCCATTGATACGTGAGTTTGCATATTGTGTTAGTAGTTGATGTTAGTTTAGTTCCTATATTTTATTGACGTCATTGCATTATGTCTGCACTGCGTATACGGTTCAGATAGCACATTGGAAGGGGAGAATCTAATAGTGAGTGTATGGGATTTCTTTTTCTTACTGTGTAAATATTGTACCCCCGAGTTCTATTGAACGCCTGGTGGGTTGACTGATTCTTCTACTTCTTTCCCCACATGCGCTACTAGGGATGTCTCGAGTGCATATCAAATAGATGGTTTAGTTACCCTATTTATTGTTTACTGCTTTACTTTTATCTATGTCAATTTCTTGTGTACTTGTTATGTCCCTCTAAGGACCTGGCACTTTTCCAAATCCAGACGAGCACTTGTACCCTACGTACTACGGTGTTGAAGATTTTGCTGACGAGGACCTTGAGATGGAGCCATATGAGTTTTCCTGAGCATTGTGGATGATAGTTGCTTAGTATATTATGTGTCCTTATCTAGTTAGCTGGCACCTGGACTATTTCATTATTGTCTAGTTGTATTTTTTCAGTATTCTTTCATACTTAGATTTTGTGGATTGTTCTAACTAGACTTTATTTTGTAGTGGATTCTGAGACTTTATCTATTCATTCAGTTTCTTATTCGGTGATATTTGTGGATGAGAGTAGATTATTACCTGCCTATGATATTGTGACTTGGTTATATTCTACAGCGTACTATGACTGGTTAGGTCCATTAAATTGGGTTCTTATACTTGTTTGTACAGTTAGCATGTGTACGTATACCTGGCCCTACGTATTTTGGGACTGGGGCATAACAAATCCTGTACCGAAAATCTCGAAGCTCTACAAGGATATCCTAGATGAAGTAACGAACTCAAACTTGACCACCAGCGAAGAAGTCGTTTGACGAATATTCTTCGACAGTGCTTCAAGAATAGGGCCCAAAGGCGATATTGTCGCTGGCGTTGGGATAGTACTGACTTCCTCATACGATCTGGTCATCAACCGTGCTTACTCCCTCATAGAGCCATGCCCCAACAATGTGGCATATTATAACACTTTCGTCATTGGGCTCTAACTCGCTAAACAAGTAGGAGTAGACTACCTGGAGGCCTATGGCAATTCCAAGCTGATAGTCAGTCAGGTCCAGGGCGAGTATGAGGTTCGTCATAAAGACTTGATTCCCTGCCACTAAGCCACAATCGAAATAATCTTTACCTTCGAGGGGTTCTTCATAGAGAACACCCTCGATGCAGAACATCGAGGTTGATGCCCTGGCCAATCTCGTTGCCTCCCTGGTAGTCCTGGTCAAAACCTATCAACTGATCATAGTAGTCGGTCAAGAGCTGGTCTGCCAAAAAACAACCTTTGCATATGCCTAAGATATACAGTGGTAGTAGACACCAGCATCCAAAACTGGCGGCTCCCATTCATCGACTACGCAGTCTATGGAATTCTCCCTGAGAATCCAAAGGAAGCCACTTCCATCAGAAGACGTTCCCTCCGATTGTATTACGATACGGATGTAGAAGCATGAAATATGCTGGGGAATTGTACGCGTATTATACAGTCAAATTTCCTAACATACATGAAGTCAGTGTAAAGCAGAGCCTCAGAGCAATACGCGTAAAACAGAACTTCAAGGCTGCGTGGCATAAAATATGGCTTCAGATCTGCCCGCGTAAAGCAGTACTTCAAGATTGTTTTAGCGTAAAATGTTGCTACACCTCCCCCGACGTAAAATACGTTTGCTTTTTTATGCAACGTAAAGTCATACGAGGAACTCTTCGTATTCCTCGGATAAATTTATCAGACAAAGCAGCGAACTTGACTCCTGACAAAAGTACTGCACGTGATCGAGAGGACGGCTGTGATGATAATTTTGCACAGAGACCAAGACTGTCGTTTAGTGACATATTCTTGATACAAGTCATTTTTACGCATTCAAAGAATACGCTGCCTATTCTACATGGACAGAAAGGAGTTTTACGCTCAAGATAAAGACTAAATCAGACGCCACATCAAAAGCTGTTTCCTACACAGAGCTCGAGGCATATCTCTGTATTTAATACATGAGATGGGGGCATATCTCTGCATTGAATGCACGAGATTTAGTTCTATTCTTTAGATTTTGTCATGACAGGAAAGAGCTAAAACTGCGACTAATACGCTCACATCACCATCCTTGCATTTTACGCCAACCAGGCTATTTTCAAATATAGGAGTACGCCGTATGCTATCTCCTCAAAATATGCCAACTCGGCCATATTTGCAAAGGTATGTGATAAGGCTATTTAGCCCAGAATACGCTCAAAACCTCAGTCATGATGGATAATTGGCTATTTTACGCTGGTTATCTATTATTCATGAACCATCAAGTTTTACGTAGAGTATTGGCTTTTACGCCAACAAGACAGAGTTTGGCTTTTACGCCAACAAAATAGCTATTTGGCTTTTACGCCAAGGAGACAGTTATTTAGATTTTATGCCAACCATCTTTACGCAGAGGCTGTTACCTACGTGGCTTGCATGCCATGATCTTCGAGAAGCAGTTATATGCGTTACCTCATAAAGGGATACGCGTCACACACAGACTCAGGAGATTATTTGAACGTGGATAGCAGTTGTCATAACCACAGCGTAAAGGAGGCAGTCTTCTTCACAGCTAGGCTTTTACGCCAACTAGGCTTTTATGCCTACAAGATAGTTATTTGGCTTTTACGCCAACCATCTTAACGCAAGGGGCAGTTACCTACGTGGCTTGCATGTCGTATCTTCGAGAAGCAGTTATACACGTTACCTTATAATGGGACAGGTGTCATATGCAGATTTAAAAGGTCATTCAGACATAGGTAGCAGTTATTATAACCTCTGCGTAAAAGGTAAAACTCTCTACACAGCTTGGCTTTTACGCCGACTGGACAGTTATTATGACTGATCTCTATAAATAGAGACCCCTGATCACAGGGACAAGGGGTGCACAGGGAGACAATCATCAGAAAATAGGCGCACAACCACAGAGGCCGAGACAATAAAAGAATTAGATCAGACATCGGCCAGGACACTATCAGAGATCAGAGAGAGAGAGCAAAGACAGGGAATTTTGGTTGACAGTTCAATCCTACCTGCAACCTTTGAAGCTTCTTCTTCTTCTACAGCACTTCTTCATTATCGTATGGTCCAAGGGACAAAGTGATCGACCGCAGATCAGACTCCTATAGCAATACTTCCCCAGAATTAATTTTATTGTACTTAACATCCTCGTATAGGATTAATTGTACTCTTTTTCTTATTTGTAAGCAAAAAAAGAAAGGTTTCGTATAAACCTATTATTTTATCATTTTTGTTTATTCAAACAAAAATTGCGGCTCTGTTGGGGATGACTTTCTCATCTGACGAGAAAGTAATTGCTCAATATGATGCTGTATCCATCGGATCAACGAAGAAGACTTTGGTCATCCAGTTCGACCAATCAGCTTATGAAGACATGCTTCATGTAGTGGGTAACTCTCCCTCCTCCTTTGTCCAGAACAACAGGAAGCTGCGTAAAGTATGGATGCTTAAGACGTCCTCTACCCTTCCTGCAAGCTCTCACTCTCTGATCAACAAAGTTGTGCCTACACACCCTACGCGTAAACCTTTGTCTCCCGTCTGTGACGTGGCAGACAACACTTCTGGCAATGCCTCATTGCCAATCCAGAAGTTTCAAACACGTCCTGTGCGTACAAATTTGTCTCCTGTCTGTGACGTGGCAGACAATACTTTTGGCAATGCCTCAGTGCCAATCCAGAAGTTTCAAACACGCCCTGTGCATAAAACTGTCTCTTGTCTATGACGTGGCAGGCAATATTTATGGCAATGCCTCAGTGCCAATCCAGAAGTTTCAAATGCGCCCCGTGCATAAAAATTTGTCTCCCGTCTGTGACGTGGCAGACAAGACTTCTGGCAATGCCTCAGTGCCAATCCAGAAATGTCAAAAATGCCCTGTGCGTATAATTACATCTCCCATCTATGATGAGGCAGATGGACCTTGGATCATATCAAAGGAAAAAAAGTGGTGAATCCTTCAAAGAGAGTGCCCACTCTACAGATTACGCGGACTTTCCCTATTTCACGAGAACCTGTACAAAACTCCAAATTGTGCCAGGAGAGGTATGTCCGCATAAAGAAGACTCATTTTACGGTAAGATACGCTCCTCAGACAGATGATGGATCATATGCCACTCACATGGGTGGACTGCTATATTCCTATGGCCGATAATGGGTTATGGTTCATAATCTCCACAGGCCCACTGATGTAAAAAGGCAGAATAAGCCTTCTTCTTCTTCTGATAATTTCCCTGATTTGCGTGATTTTTTGATCCGAAAATGCGAAGACAGGAGATCTCCTAATTGTAATAGTCATGAGGTTGTAATTAACCGTTGCTATTCTAAAGCAAAACGGTCAGTTTTTGACCGATTGAACTACTCTTCGGCATTACAGAAAGAAGAACCAGATAACGACATGACTGGGGGTGGTCTCCCTCGACAAAACAGAGCAGCATCCAAAGCTGGGGGTAGAATTCCTTCTGAGTTCGAAGATGATGCAACTATGACCATCTTTCCTGAAGACCGTACGACTCAGGTATCGGGAGCCCGAAAGCCAAAGGGGACTTTCTCCTTCAATGAGGATGACATCATTGAAATCTTTAATATATTGATGTCACGCCCCAGTCCCAAAATACGTAGGACTAGGAGTACGTAACACGCCCAGCTATATGTATACGAACTCCAATATATGGAAATCATATATACACGTACGCTGTAATGAATATGCAATCCACCAGTGGTAATATACTGTCACAACAAGTCATACACAATCTATATCTCATCCACAGCACAAATAATCAGTAGGAATAAAGAGCTGAAATATAACTAAATATCAAGATGTGTATCAAGTCTGATAGTCGGGTGGAAATAAATCCACTACAAAACGACTATACTAAAATGGAAAAAAATCTCTAAACAGTGGAAATAATCACAGCTATTCTGAGGGTAAGACCTCCGCAGTATGGTAAGTAGAGTCAGGTCCAGGTCCGTACTTCTGTGGATACTCCTACTTCTCTATATCTGGAAAGGGACCAGGTCCTCAGAGGGACGTAACAAGATACATAATAACATGCCAATAAGTACTGAAAAATAAACATCCACTGGGTCGCCTAACCGTCTAGGTAAAATGCAACTCGAGGACAAGTTTGAGCGTAGGGAAAGTGTAGGCTAGACATATGCTGACGTAATTCACCAATCGTGACAACTGGCTAGTATATGCCACATATGCCCCCAATACAAGGGCGCATGTATACAATAACCGTCGAGTATGGAATCTGCATAGAGGAAGTGGGTGTCCCATACGCCTACTAGTAGTCCTCCCCGTCCAATGCTCTAAGCATGTCACATCCATGACACAAGCTAGTTCATAGCCTATCCTTAGTACCCTAGCCCAATACTACAACCAAACAAGGACAATAATTTGACCACCGTACTACAATAGACTATGTCCATGGACCTATAATAACTACAGAGTCTTCTAACATACAAAGTTTCTATCATCAGTTATCCCTAACGTACGGCTCATACGTACAGAAGGCCAACCCGGTACATAGTCCGGAATTTATATGAGACTCATAACCCGTGTAACAACTGTGTCACGACCAATGAACCTACTGATGCTACATGATATGGGGTGGTCTCATGAAATAGGTCAAAATCTACATAACTAAACATCTATATAAGCAGAAATAAATATGCATGCATTAGATAAAATATAAATAATCAGTACAATGGCAAGGTATACTTGCCATACAAAAGTCCTGTATAGTGCACGTCCAATAGTGTTAAGTTGCAGTAAGAAGAAGTGGGTTAGGGTTTGAGAGTGTGGTGATATATATATATAGGGTCAAGAAGCGATGGTGGTCACTTAATGGTTAAGAAACTACTTCTGCTGCTGTTTCTCTTTCATTGGTTTAGGTTTCGGCTGAGGGTTGTTTAGTAATAACAGGTAAAGAGGCGGTGGGTTATTGCTGATATTTTCCCCACACGTGCAGAGGAGAAAATTAAGCGGTGATGTTCTGTTTTACGCGCAGAGCAGTGAAGGTTTGCTTTACGCACGGAGCAGAATTTAGGCGGTGGTGAAGTTTACGCTTGGGTTTGTTTTATGCGTAGAGAGAGGAACTAGGCGGTGGTGGAGTTTACGCGCAGATGAAATAAGAAGCGATAGAGTTATATTTTACGCGCGGAGTTGCTTTACGCACGGAGAAGGAAATAGCAAAGTTGATTTGCTATTGCTATTGTTTGATATTTTCTACGCGGGTTTTGGGTGCAAGCTGGTAGTGGGTTAGGAGTTGCGGTTTTGATATCCAATAACCAATAGGAATTGTATATATATATACACATATCTATTCACAGGAAATTTTAAGAATTATATTAGTGCATACGGTTGAGCTAGCAACTGTCCAAAGAGTCTCCTACATGAAATAAATAAGGAAAAATTTATAATGGCTCCATAAATACTATATAAATAATTAATAATATCACAAATACGGTTTTCAGAATTAGGGTTCTTACATTCTACCCAACTTATAAAAATTTTGTCCTCAAAATTAAAAATAGGGTAGCGGTCTCTCTATCTAATCTCTCTGGATCATAATTTAAAAGAATTTACCTCATGTTTAATAAATGCAATTCCTTTCCAACTTAGGATTTACCCATCTATCACTCAAGACTATTTATCCAAGAAAATTATTCCTTGAATCATTTAATCATGTTATTCAATCTTCAAGGATTACACAAAATTTATCACTTATGGTATATTCTCAATTACGGGAAGTAATCATCAAATAATATGATTGGCTTATGAGGAATCTCTAGTACTATCTGTATATCAACTTATATTAAGCACGAGATTTCATCTTTCCGAAGAAAGGGAAGATGGAGAACAATAATAAAGAATTCCAGGTGAAGGTGATAGAATACAAGTATATTCGTCTACTAGTCAACTATGTATCTTAATCCTATGTAAAGTAGTATTACGAAGGGTAAACCAAACACACTATGGTTGATCAGACAGTAATACACTGATTCTGAAAATGTATTAATATATGCATCCACTAATACATATATCATGAACAAGCTTGATAAAGAATAAGCTTACAAAACTAGGCTGTAACAGCAGCATAAGTCGAGGTAGTTCAGAAAATATAAATACGCTGGATTAAGATGAGAGATATTACAAAATATTTCAAGTTCATAGAGAAGATAAGACTTATCCAGTCTTTATAGTTGTCATACTAACTCCTGTAACAACATGCCCAAGAAATGAACTCTGTCCAAAAAGCTTATCCAAAAAGAACTCACATTTACTGAGCGGGCCTTGGTGTTGGTAGCGCTAGCCTCTGTGCTGGTGGTAGAAGTTTCAATGTTTGTTGCATAGGACAATCTTTTATCATATGTTGTCCGGAACCACATCTCATACATTGTCGTAAACGAAGTCGACAGTCCCTCCTAACATGTCCGTGTTTCCCACAATGATGGTAGTGGGGCTTCTCCAGAATTTGATATGGTTCTGCTTGGTACTGGTACTGTTGTTGCTGAGCTAAAGGATGTCTGGTAGGTCCTCTTTGTTGTGTCCTTGCTGGCCCTTGTTGTGTCCTCAGCTGACCCCCTTTTCCTCTACTAATAGTTTTTTGCAATCTGGCTTTGGTCAGAAACTCGGCATAAGAGATTCGGGACTGTGAGCTAGTGTAGTGTTGTAGCTCCTGAGTTAGTCCATGAGGAAATCTCTTGGCCTTGGCCAAGTCATCTAGTATCAAGGTAGTACCATATTTACTGAGGTGACTAAACTCAGCATCATACTCGTCCACCGTTCTGTTCCCTGCTCTAGGTGGAGAAACTGATCGTACAATGCATCTCTGACGGTGTCCGGGAAGTACTTTCTTTCAAAGCACTCCAGGAACTGTTCCCATGTCTGGTATGTACCCAGTTGGCGCTCCATGGATTCCCACCAGTGATGAGCATTACCATCTAGAAACGTCCTTACACCCGTCATCCATAGGTCTGCAGGTAGCGGCGACACTTCTAATAACTTCCGAGTGTGAGTAATCCAGTTGGTAGTTTCTTCTGGACTTTCAATGCCTTTGTATGGCCTCAGACCCATTTATACAAAGTCCTTTACTGAACCAACTCAAGCTCGAGGTTCTGGAGCTAGTTCTTGAGCTGGTATAGTAGTCCTTACAGCCATCCTTTCAAGTGCTGCTAGAAATTCTTATCTTTGTTCTGCTGCTTGCTGTCTCTGTTCTTGTATCATCATCTGGAAAAATTAGAATTGTTGAGCCTGGCCATCCTGCGGTGTCGATGAGACTGAAAGGTTCCCATTAGGTTGAATGGAAAGTTCAGATGGAGCTGGATTATGAATCTGTCCATCTGGTCCTGGAAATCTAGGAGTTGAGGTCTCTCCTTGGGTCTGACCATTGACTCCAGGAGTTGTATCACCATCTGTGACAGTACATTCCTTCTGCATATCCATCTCTCTACAGGTGATGTACAACGTTTAGAAGGAGTACAAGAATCAAACAGGATGTAAGTATATAAAATATGGTGGGGAATGGTCTGTGCAAAATCCCCAACATACATGAAGTCCTTTTCCTGTGTAAACAAGCTTCTAGATAGTTGGCGTAAAACAAAGATTCAGAGCTGTCTGCGTAAAGCAGAGAGTTAAGGAAATTTTGGCATAAAGTAGAATTTCAGAATTGTCTGGGTAAAAGTCTGTGTAAAGGGTTCCGTGCATAAAGTTGGTGCATAAAATATTGGTTGCGAAAAAATATACTGCATAAAATCTGCCTGTCTAAAAGTTCTGCGTGCATAAATTCTGCACATAAAGTCTTGCTACACTTTCCGCGTAAGGCCCGCGTGAAAGGTCTGCGCGTAAAAGTTGATACATAAAATCTGTGTGTAAAAAAAATCTAACATACGTTATGGCGTAAGGTATGTACGAGAAATTGATCATGAGTTGGTCAGTCAAATCAGTGAACTTGACATCTGACAAAAGTACTGTACGACAATCGAGAGGACGACTGTGATGATGATTTTGCACAGAGACCCAGGTTGTCGTATTTAGAAGGAGAAAAAGTTGAGGCTTCGGAATACGATGTCTACATGAATAAGATTTTATGCTTAAGGTGAGACAAAATCAGATGCCACGTCAAAAGCTATTTCTTACACAGGGTTCGAGGCATATCTCTACATTAAATGCACGAGATTCGGTTCTAACTAGTCATGGCTGGGAAACTAAGATTGTGATAAATACGCTCACATCACCACCCTTACATTTTATGCCTACCACCTGCTCTACGCTGATTATCTACTATTAAGGAATCATCAAGTTTACGCTGGGATAGTTTACCTACATGGCTTTGCATGACGTGTCCTATAGATTGAAAAGACTAAGGAAACGTAGTTTAGCAGTTGTCATATCTGCAGCGTAAAGTAAACAATCTTCTGCATAGTTTAATTTTTTTTACGCCAACAAATTGGTTACTCTATATAAATAGAGGTCTCTAGTCTCAGCGTAAAGGGTTCCTGGGGTAAAACTTAGGGAAGAATGAGGTTTCAGTCAAGTATGGATGAGATCCTTATACTCTATTCCTATACGCAGGCTTGTTTGGTATAGTTACGTAACCAAGACAATATATTCTGACCTGCATGGGCCACCACTAAAAATATGTCACGCCCCAGTCCCAAAATACGTAGGAGTAGGAGTGCGTAACACGCCCAGTCGTATGTATACGAACAACAATATATGGAAATCATATACACACGTACGCTGTAATGAATATGCAATCCACCAGTGGTAATATACTGTCACAACAAGTCATACATAATCTATATCTCATCCACAGCACAAATAATGAGTAGGAATAAATAGCTGAAATATAACTAAATATCAAGATGTGTATCAAGTCTAATAGTCGGGTGGAAACAAATCCACTACAAAACGACTATACTAAAATAGAAAAAATCTCTAAACAGTGGAAATAATCACAGCTATTCTGAGGGTAAGACCTCCGCAGTCTGGTAAGTAGAGTCAGGTCTAGGTCCGTACTCTTGTGGATACTCCTGCTTGTCCATATCTGGAAAGGGACCAGATCCTCAGAGGGACGTAACAAGATACATAATAACATGCCAATAAGTACTGAAAAATAAATATCCATTGGGTCGCCTAACCGTCTAGGTGAAATACAACTCGAGGACAACTTTGAGCATAGGAAAAGTATAGGCTAGACATATGCTGACGTAATTCACCAATCGTGACAACTGGCTAGTATATGCCACATATGCTCCCAGTACAAGGGCGCATGTATATAATAACCGTCGAGTGTAGAATTTGTATAGAGGAAGTGGGTGTCCCATATGCCTACTAGTAGTCCTTCCCGCCCAATGCTCTAAGCATGTCACATCCATGACACAAGCTGGTTCATAGCCTATCCTTAGTACCCTAACCCAATCCTACAACCAAACAAGGACAAGGATTGGACCACCGTACTACAATAGACTATTTCTGTCACGACCCGCACCCGGTTTAGGGGCACGAGTGCGTGGGTACGTCCAGCCTACGCCGCAGCATCGGCGGTAGAACGCTGTCTAGGTCATGTAACTATCTAATCAAACTCACGTGAATACCCAACTCCATAAGGAGACGTGGATATCATAAAATAATGTTAGAAATACTCAATCACATAAACTAAAGCACGATGAGATATCAAGGCAAGCAAGAAATACAAGACAAGTCTAACAACAAAATAATCATACCTGCAATCATTAACTTCCAATCCTCAAGTGTGTCAGAAACCAGTCTACTAAGGTCACAGTCTGGAAAAATATTTTCCAGTCAGGAAGGAGCAAAGTACATATCTAAATAGCAGTTCTATATAAATGACATAAACTATGTAGCAGTTCTAGATAGAAATATACCAGATGCATGTATAGGTACGAGAAATGTATAATGAAAGAAATACTGGAAATACTGTAAGTAAATGCAGGAAAAGAAACAATGTCAATGAGCAAGAAACCTATGACTAAGTGTGTGAGTACTAGCTTTAACATGTGATCGGCTTGGGAACTTGATCAGGCTGGTTACATGTGATTAGCTATGATTCATGGAAGGTCAGGCTAACCGTTGGTTAGCTATGATGCATGTAGAGGTCAGGCTAATCACACGTAATAGCTATAAAGCATGGAGATGGTCAGGCCGCACCCGACGTGAGATGTGGGGTGAGCTATGATGCATGGAAAGTTGGGTATGATCACATATCTACACTAAAATACTCCCCAAACCCCCGACTGGTATAGTAGATCCAATCATGGTATGCTATGGCACGGGATTCCCTAGGAAGGTAGCAAATCTCCCCGAAAATCAGTGTCTGTACATGCACAAGATAACAAGGAAACAAGTCTTGTACAAGCTACACCATGAATAAGGAATAACATCTCATGACGAGATCCGTCTACACCAATCCGTGTAACCAGCGTGTCGAGAATATGGATATTTACACTAGATACAATGAACATAGGAGATATCATAAATTATAAACTAATCAGAGAATGTACTCGCCTTGGGTCCTTAGCTGGTAAATCCAATGTCCTGTTCCAGAGTATCCCCTGGGTGAACCAACAGTCCTATAAACATATCACAATCAAAACCATATTTGCATCAGATGCTACACTAACACAGTCAAAAACACTGAGTTCAAGACTTCTCTAGGTATGATACTGGTCACCTAGGATCACCTAGTAGATTCACCAATTAACCATATATCAATAAATAAATTAATACATATATATATGGTTATTCCAAATTATACAAAATAGGTATAACTGTATGTACATAAGTGAAAATATATTTTATTTATGTGAAAAATATACATCACCCATCATTTAAGAATATATATAAGTATACATTTATGTACACTAAATAAAAATATACCCATACCCTATATGTACACAAGAATATATATATATATATATATTTCAAAATACGTTTATATATATATATATATATATACCCAAAATATATATTATGCTACATTTATTTATATATGCCAAATTATATTTTTATTAAACATATATCAATTAACATATACTAATATATATATATATATGCATTTATATACCAAATATGTATATTTATTAAATTAAATATATATATACAATATATACATGTACCATTTAATAATACATACATATATACCAATTATTGATTACATACATATACTAAATATATATACATATATACATGTATACCCATTTTATATTAAAAATTATATTAAGTATATACGAAATATATATTTATACGTATACCAATATTATATATACTATTAAACATAAATTTAAAAATACATAATTACATATACATGTTAATATATACATACACGGGGAAGAGGTCCAATCGATGTGGAACTAAAATAAAATGAAGAAGTTGAGCTTGTGACATTCCATGGCGTGTTAGACACATCGTTGAAGAGGCCCATTTCATCTCTACTAGACACAGGAATGTAACATTTAGTTACTCTCCTCGAGAGGCCAACAAAGTTGCTCACTCGCTGGCTACATATTCCTTAATTTACTTTGTACCAGGTTCTGAAAGTTTATTTCAAGAACCTCCTACTTGTATATTGGACCATATTACTTATGATATGGCCAATTCAACTCTGCTAGTATTTGAATGAAGTTTACTTTTAGCAAAAAAAAAAAACAAAAACAAAAAAGATCTTTCTTTTATGTACCCATGTGTTGTTGTTGCTAAGCGAGCAAAACTTTAGACTACTTATACGTGAATTACAGTGCATGGAGGAGGTGGTGTATACCTAAGAGATTCATGGTCATCAACGCACGGACTAGTGGAGAGGCCGCGACTGCGTAGCTGGGTTGGAAACCCGGTGCCGTCCGGAAGCTACTCGTCAAGGACCCAAGGGGTAGCTGGTAATAAGTGGCACCGGAGTTGGTGGGGCGGCGTTCGGTCCAGGCAGCATCGCCGGTCGTGCGCGGATCTGCCGGAGTTTGGCGTCGGGCCGATATCTGGAGGGCGGCGAGGGCGCGCTGCTCGAAAACGTCGGATCTGTCGCAACTGCCAGAGGGTGCTAGTGTGCCGACGACCAATGGTCGTGCGGTCAGTTGCCGACCGACTGGCACAGGACCTAAGAGGGTCGGGGTCAGTGGAAGAGGCCAATGGGGCTATGAATCAGTGGGCTCGCCGGAGACTGGTGAGCCGAAGGTGGAGGAGCAGTCGGAGGCCGGAAAGAAATCGTGGATGAGGGAGGAATGCCCGGGGACAGTAGATGCGGGGAGGATCAGAGGCTGGCTGATGGCAGCGCCGCCGGCGCCGGAGGGTGGCCGAGATGGATCTGAACGGGGGAAACTCGGTGAACAGTATCTTCAAGTTCCCCCCTTCTCTAAATTTGAAAAATCAAATAAATGAAAAGGAGAAGAAGAGAAAGAAGAAGAAGAAAAAAAAGAAGGAGAAGGGAAGGAAGAAAGGAATTCCTACGTTGGAGAGGGGGATGGAGGCTTGGTTGGGAAAACCTAGGTTTCTAGGGATTTAGGGTTGATGTGACTTAACATTATATAGGGGAGAGGGTGTGATGAAGGGTGGTGATTGACCCCCTTTAAATGAGGGGTCCAGATTTGACATGGAGAAAATAATTCATGTGGGGATGAGGGTGAGAGGCTAATTAAAATTATTAGGGATTCCTCATTGGTTTTTAACAAATGGGTGTTGACACCAAAAATGCCAATTTGCAAATTAGCCCCCTAAAATTCGGGAAATTGCACAAACACATAAAATGACAAAAATTTGGCAGGCGATTCGGTGTCCGATGTTTTGTAGGGTCAGGGGGCGCTGTAAGTTTGGTGTGGGCTCAAATAGCAGGGCACTGGAATTAAATTGGGATTTTCAGAATCGGTTAAAATAGTATCCTCAATTTAATTAGAAATAAATGCAAGTTGTGTTCAGGAATTAATTAGGAGTACATGGAGCCAAAATCAGGTCAGGTCATCAATACCAATAATGAAGACAACTCAGAACAGAATATTACCCTAATTTGGGCCGCACGAAAAATAGGTCAAGATTGTCCCCAATTTCAATTGGAACGCACAACGATACAAAAATAAGAATTTATTAAATAACGTCCGCGACAATTTGTGCGGCTAAAAAATAATGCACAGAGAGCATAATTATGAGTTGCAAAAATAGTAGAATGGAAGGCAGGCATGTGTAGGGCAAGATCGTGAAATTTGTTGGAAGACAGAAGTCAGGATACTGCTCCAAATATCGAAGCAAAGGCAATGCGAAATAATTAAATAATTACGGTAATTAATTAAAATCTCCAATAAATAAATTATAAATAAAACTATTAATTACAGAATTCCATAATTCGGACAGGTGTTCATCTACTGGGCTTCTAGGTCAAGTCTACCAGCTCAAAAATAAATAAACACTGCATATAATATTATATTTAAATTATACATCACACATTTATTTAAAAATCAAATATACTATCATGCAATTACTTAATTATAAATACCATAATATTAAATATTGTAAAAAATTCGAAAATACCCCTGTCTTCGGAATGTGGTAGTGACAAGTCTACCCACCTTAAAAGAATTTCGTCCTCGAAATTCAAAATCCTCAAAGTAGTGTTTAATCCTACACATTATTATTTCCCTCAAATTTTAAATTCGTCATCCATGAAATCCGGTAATAATTCACAATGTCCTTTCACGATTTTTCAAAAATTCTGAAATTATTTGTATTCCTGAAAAATCAAAGTCCCTTTTTATTAAAATTTTCCTGAAATTTTAATTAATAATTCAATACTCAGAATTTAATATCCACTCCTCTAATTTGACTTTTATCAATGCACAATTATAAAATGTAATATCGTCTCACAAGTTTGAATTTAAACATTAGTCCATCAAAATTTTATTTCTCGATTTTCTCTTCCTCAAAGTATTCAACAATGCGATACTCCAAATGCAACATCCAAATATAACATTTTAAAATTTATAACTTGCAATCAAATAAATATATTGATGAATCTCCCAAAATTTCCAAATTTTAATAACCAATTTAAATATGCCATAATCTTCCTGGAGTTAATAGATCATAAATTCTGCCATGTTAAATTCTTGGCCCTTTATTTAAATCGATGCTTATCCTCGAATTTTTTTTTTTTAATCATCTTGTTAATCATCTTGTCTTTCCTGTCAAGTCATAACTCCTTTATGAATTTTCGTCATGGTCAAACCCCGATAATCATGGTCTAAGAAAATTTTTACCTACAGTCATACAACAACAACTTAGAGGAAACATGCATGGTTATGGTCTGTCTTATCATGGTATTGCATTCTTTGTCAGGGTGTACTACTAACTATATCCTAACAAGAAAATCATGAATACGAACTACAGTATTAGGAAAATCAATCAAACAAGAGACGGAAAAAGAATATTAGGAGGGAACGAAAGAACCTGCTAACATATTACTTGTAGTATCTACTATCTCTAACAACACTTAACTCTAGCACATTCACTAACTAATTCCTATTCCTGTACACTGGTACCCATATCAACTAATCATTAATCCACAAGATCCATGAATATATCCGTATTGCACACACCTGCTTATTAATACTTAAATCTGATACCAAGATTCTCTAATATAACCATGGTTCAATAATGCATCCAAGTCTGATACCTCTATCTCTTAGTACCACACTCTCTGTCGGTTCTCGTTCCTACTACAATTGTCCATACTAGTCGTTCTTATCACTCAAATATACGTCAAGTGCAATCACCATACTAAATACTGCTATTTCCAATACAATTTTAGATGGACACCCAAGTCAGTCTGCGGTGCCATCTCAATCATGCTCAAGTCACCAGATCCTTACACGTGCATATCATCTACTCCTATATTAATATTCATATCTCTCATCTACCATAAAATTAATCCTCAAAATAATCGTCAAGGTTTAACTTCTTGATCAACTTAAAATAAATTGTATATACTTCCTCAAAATCAGATACTCAACATCGAAAATAAAATTTAATCACTTCTAAAATATTTGTAGCCTTAACCATGTTTATTGAATTCATATTTGAAGTCCTCAAAAAAAAAAAATTTAATGACATAATCTCAACTCCTCAATTATTCCTAAAATAAAATTTTATTTTCACCTTTTAATTTATAACTCCACAAATATACATATCAGTGTTCACGGTCTCTGATACTCAAGGTGCACTCAATGCATCTAGTGTCTATAACTGTGTACTAAAATTGTACTGCCTGAATCACTTGCACCATTATCTCCAATGATCAAAGTTATCATCACCTGTAAATTTCTTTCATGATTTTTAATTTATGTCAACTGGTATATCATCCGATTATCATCACGCAGAGTGCTTACTGTTTTGAGCGTCGTTCTCGACTAATCCTCGATATAGAACCATTAGCACTCTTGGTATTATATCACTAGCTTCATTAATGGATCATCTCATCAAGCTCATTAGAACTCATGTTTACCTGTACCTTCTATAACACTCATGTTTCTTTACTCTCATGGGCATGTATATGGTTCCTCATCTCAATTGTTGTATATGTATTTCCTTTTAACCTTTTATAGCCTGTTAAACTAGTCCGTGATACGCTTCACCATTTTTATTACTATTTCCGATATGTCTCTTCTCATGACATCTCATGATTACTCCTCATGCATATATATTTCTTTACCTTTAGCACGCCCGATATCAATCATCAGATTGAACATCATGCTCCATTAATTCTCAACACAATTCCTTGATACCTAATTGTTTACTTAGATCACTCAATTACATAATCATGATTATCCAGGACGGGTAATTGGCTCTGATACTAACTCTGAGAACTATCACTGATACTCTATACTCTCCTTCTACTTACAGTCTCTAATGACACTTATCCCAGAACTATTGGCACAAGATACTATGCTATGGGTTAACTCTAGATTAATGCCTATTACTCACATGTCCAACTAAGAAATACTCACAAGTCACACTCAGTCAAACTAATACAAGACAACCAAAATTGCAAGTCACTAATTATCACACTAACAAGGATCCTTAAAGAAATAAGGCTCAAAAGAACTGGGTTAAGGACTGAAGGTATCTTTACTGCTAGTAAAGAAAAGAAGCGATGGAACAAAGTCCTGAAATAACATAAATAGATAAGTCTTGAGATAATACTTTAAGAACCAATTTAAGATACAACCTGATAATCATACACGTCTGTCTGAAATCATGACACTCAGAATCCTCGCCACGCCAGTAAGCATAGATGCGATAAACGATAGGTTTCGTAACTAAGGTATGCAACTCTATAATCATGTCGTCTAGAATCTTCGCCATGCCAACCGGTATGGCTGCGAGAAACTCTAAATCTCATAACTAAAGTATGTACATCCAAGTTAGGTTCCTACGTTCTCGTCACGACAGCTAATATGGCTGCGATAAACTCTAGGTTCCATAACCCAAGTAGACATTTTACCTTTCTCACTGTTCTCATCCACATATGTCATCAGATGATACCGTAAAGTTTAGTCCGTAAAATTTACCTCGATAAAAAATCAAAACTCAACAACGATACCAAGAATTAAATTGATAACTGATTAACAAGAATCAAACTCAATATCAACAAGTGAGGACGGACGGAAACAAGGGCGAAGGAATTAAATTGGAAATTATAATAAGATTCTCATGGGGTCATCCCAGGAAATCTTTCAAATAAATTATGATTGAGTATCCTCTCTCATCCTAGTATCCTATATCCTATGTCCTATAGCAAGCACGCAGTAGTACAACGAAGACTTCGTACTACCACGACATCGCATAACTTGCGAAGTCTGACCTGCATAGGCCACCACTAAAAACGTGTCACGACCCGCACCCGGTTTAGGGGCACGAGTGCGTGGGTACGTCCAGCCTACGCCGCAGCATCGGCGGTAGAACGCTGTCTAGGTCATGTAACTATCTAATCAAACTCACGTGAATACCCAACTCCATAAGGAGACGTGGATATCATAAAATAATGTTAGAAATACTCAATCACATAAACTAAAGCACGATGAGATATCAAGGCAAGCAAGAAATACAAGACAAGTCTAACAACAAAATAATCATACCTGCAATCATTAACTTCCAATCCTCAAGTGTGTCAGAAACCAGTCTACTAAGGTCACAGTCTGGAAAAATATTTTCCAGTCAGGAAGGAGCAAAGTACATCTCTAAATAGCAGTTCTATATAAATGACATAAACTATGTAGCAGTTCTAGATGGAAATATACCAGATGCATGTATAGGTACAAGAAATGTATAATAAAAGAAATACTGGAAATACTGTAAGTAAATGCAGGAAAAGAAACAATGTCAATAAGCAAGAAACCTATGACTAAGTGTGTGAGTACTAGCTTTAACATGTAATCGGCTTGGGAACTTGATCAGGCTGGTTATATGTGATTAGCTATGATTCATGGAAGGTCAGGCTAACCGTTGGTTAGCTATAATGCATGTAGAGGTCAGGCTAATCACACGTAACAGCTATGAAGCATGAAGATGGTCAGGCCGCACCCGACGTGAGATGTGGGGTGAGCTATGATGCATGGAAAGTTCGGTATGATCACATATCTACACTAAAATACTCCCCAAACCCCCGACTGGTATAGTAGATCCAATCATGGTACGCTATGGCACGGGATTCCCTAGGAAGGTAGCAAATCTCTCCGAAAATCAGTGTCTGTACATGCACAAGATAACAAGGAAACAAGTCTTGTACAAGCTACACCATGAATAAGGAATAACATCTCATGACGAGATCCGTCTACACCAATCCGTGTAACCAGCGTATCGAGAATATGGATATTTACACTAGATACAATGAACATAGGAGATATCATAAATTAGAAACTAATCAGAGAATGTACTCGCCTTGGGTCCTTAGCTGGTAAATCCAATGTCCTGTTCCAGAGTATCCCCTGGGTGAACCAACAGTCCTATAAACATATCACAATCAAAACCATATTTGCATCAGATGCTACACTAACACAGTAAAAAACACTGAGTTCGGGACTTCTCTAGGTATGATACTGGTCACCTAGGATCACCTAGTAGATTCACCAATTAACCATATATCAATAAATAAATTAATACATATATATATGGTTATTCCAAATTATACAAAATAGGTATAACTGTATGTAGATAAGTGAAAATATATTTTATTTATGTGAAAAATATACATCACCCATCATTTAAGAATATATATAAGTATACATTTATGTACACTAAATAAAAATATACCCATACCCTATATGTACACAAGAATATATATATATATATATTTCAAAATACGTTTATATATATATATATATATACCCAAAATATATATTACGCTACATTTATTTATATATGCCAAATTATGTTTTTATTAAACATATATCAATTAACATATACTAATATATATATATATGCATTTATATACCAAATATATATATTTATTAAATTAAATATATATATACAATATATACATGTACCATTTAATAATACATACATATATACCAATTATTGATTACATACATATACTAAATATATATACATATATACATGTATACCCATTTTATATTAAAAATTATATTAAGTATATACGAAATATATATTTATACGTATACCAATATTATATATACTATTAAACATAAATTTAAAAATACATAATTACATATACATGTTAATATATACATACACGGGGAAGAGGTCCAATCGATGTGGAACTAAAATAAAATGAAGAAGTTGAGCTTGTGACATTCCATGGCGTGTTAGACACATCGTTGAAGAGGCCCATTTCATCTCTACTAGACACAGGAATGTAACATTTAGTTACTCTCCTCGAGAGGCCAACAAAGTTGCTCACTCGCTGGCTACATATTCCTTAATTCACTTTGTACTAGGTTCTGAAAGTTTATTTCAAGAACCTCCTACTTGTATATTGGACCATATTACTTATGATATGGCCAATTCAACTCTGCTTGTATTTGAATGAAGTTTACTTTTAGCGAAAAAAAAAAACAAAAAAGATCTTTCTTTTATGTACCCATGTGTTGTTGTTGCTAAGCGAGCAAAACTTTAGACTACTTATACGTGAATTACAGTGCATGGAGGAGGTGGTGTATACCTAAGAGATTCATGGTCATCAACGCACGGACTAGTGGAGAGGCCGCGACTGCGTAGCTGGGTTGGAAACCCGGTGCCGTCCGGAAGCTGCTCGTCAAGGACCCAAGGGGTAGCTGGTAATAAGTGGCACCGGAGTTGGTGGGGCGGCGTTCGGTCCAGGCAGCATCGCCGGTCGTGCGCGGATCTGCCGAAGTTTGGCGTCGGGCCGATATCTGGAGGGCGGCGAGGGCGCGCTGCTCGGAAACGTCGGATCTGTCGCAACTGCCAGAGGGTGCTAGTGTGCTGACGACCAATGGTCTTGCGGTCAGTTGCCGACCGACTGGCACAGGACCTAAGAGGGTCGGGGTCAGTGGAAGAGGCCAATGGGGCTATGAATCAGTGGGCTCGCCGGAGACTGGTGAGCCGAAGGTGGAGGAGCAGTCGGAGGCCGGAAAGAAATCGTGGATGAGGGAGGGATGCCCGGGGACAGTAGATGCGGGGAGGATCAGAGGCTGGCTGATGGCAGCGCCGCCGGCACCGGAGGGTGGCCGAGGTGGATCTGAACGGGGGAAACTCGGTGAACAGTAACTTCAAGTCCCCCCCCCCTCTCTAAATTTGAAAAATTAAATAAATGAAAAGGAGAAGAAGAGGAAGAAGAAGAAGAAGAAAAAGAAGGAGAAGGGAAGGAAGAAAGGAATTCCTACGTTGGAGAGGGGGATGGAGGCTTGGTTGGGGAAACCTAGGTTTCTAGGGATTTAGGGTTGATGTGACTTAACGTTATATAGGGGAGAGGGTGTGATGAAGGGTGGTGATTGACCCCCTTTAAATGAGGGGTCCAGATTTGACATGGAGAAAATAATTCATGTGGGGATGAGGGTGAGAGGCTAATTAAAATTATTAGGGATTCCTCATTGGTTTTTAACAAATGGGTGTTGACACCAAAAATGCCAATTTGCAAATTAGCCCCCTAAAATTCGGGAAATTGCACAAACACATAAAATGACGAAAATTTGGCAGGCGATTCGGTGTCCGGTGTTTTGTAGGGTCAGGGGGCGCTGTAAGTTTGGTGTGGGCTCAAATAGCAGGGCACTGGAATTAAATTGGGATTTTCAGAATCGGTTAAAATAGTATCCTCAATTTAATTAGAAATAAATGTAAGTTGTGTTCAGGAATTAATTAGGAGTACATGGAGCCAAAATCAGGTCAGGTCATCAATACCAATAATGAAGACAACTCAGAATAGAATATTACCCTAATTTGGGCCGCACGAAAAATAGGTCAAGATTGTCCCCAATTTCAATTGGAACGCACAACGATACAAAAATAAGAATTTATTAAATAACGTCCTTGACGATTTGTGCGGCTAAAAAATAATGCACAGAGAGCATAATTATGAGTTGCAAAAATAGTAGAATGGAAGGCAGGCATGTGTAGGGCAAGATCGTGAAATTTGTTGGAAGACAGAAGTCAGGATACTGCTCCAAATATCGAAGCAAAGGCAATACGAAATAATTAAATAATTACAGTAATTAATTAAAATCTCCAATAAATAAATTATAAATAAAACAATTAATTACATAATTCCATAATTCGGACAGGTGTTCATCTACTGGGCTTCTAGGTCAAGTCTACCAGCTCAAAAATAAATAAACACTGCATATAATATTATATTTAAATTACACATCACACATTTATTTAAAAATCAAATATACTATCATGCAATTACTTAATTGTAAATACCATAATATTAAATATTGTAAAAAATTCAAAAATACCCCTGTCTTCGGAATATGGTAGTGACAATTTCCATGGACCTAATAATAACTGTAGAGTCTTCTAGCATACAAAGTTTCTATCAGCAGTTATCCCTAACGCACGACTCAAACGTACAGGAGGCCAACCCGGTACGTAGTCCGGAATTTATATGAGACTCACAACTCGTGTAACAACTGTGTCATGGCCAATGAACCTACTGATGCTACATGATACGGTATGGTCTCATGAAATAGGTCAAAATCTACATAACTAAATATCTATATAAACAGAAATAAATATGCATGCATTAGTTGAAATATAAATAATCAGTATAATGGCAAGGTATACTTGCCGAGCAAAAGTCCTGTATAGTGCACGTCCAACAGTGTTAAGTTGTAGTAAGAAGAAGTGGGTTAGGGTTTGAGAGTGTGGTGATATATATATATATATAGGGTCAAGAGGCGGTGGGGGTCACTTAATGGTTAAGAAACTACTTATGCTGATGTTTCTCTTTCATTGGTTTAGATTTCGGCTGATGGTTGTTTAGTAATAACAGGTAAAGAGACGGTGGATTGTTGCTGATATTTTCCCTACATGTGCGGAGGAGAAAATTAAGCAGTGATGTTCTGTTTTACGCAGAGCAGTGGAGGTTTGCTTTACGCGCGGAGCAGAATTTAGGCGGTGGTGAAGTTTACGCTTGGGTTTGTTTTACGCGTAGAGAGAGGAACTAGGCGGTGGTGGACTTTATACGCAGACGAAATAAGAAGCGATGGAGTTATATTTTATGCGCGGAGTTGCTTTACGTGCGGAGAAGGAAATAGCAAAGTTGATTTGCTATTGCTACTGTTTGATATTTTCTACGCGGGTTTTGGGTGCAAGCGGTTAGTGGGTTAGGAGTTGCGGTTTTGATATCCAATAACCAATCAGAATTGTATATATATATATATATACACATATCTATTCACAGAAAATTCTAAGAATTATATTAGTGCATACGATTGAGCTAGCAATTGTCCAAAGAGTCTCCTACATGGAATAAATCAGAAAAAATTTATAATGGCTCCATAAATAGTATATAAATAATTAATAATACCATAAATATGGTTTTCAAAATTAGGGTTCTTACAACGCGAACCTGTGCAAATCCTCGGATTACGCCAGGATAAGCCCGCCCGCGTAAAGAAGACTCGATTCACGGGAAAATACGCTCTTCAGACGGGTGATGGATCGTATGCTACTCACATGGGCGGACTACTGTATTCCTATGGCCGAGAAAGGGTTATGGTTCCCAACCTCCACAGGCCTACTGATGTAAAAAGGCAAAATAAGATCGTATGCTACTTACATGGGCGGACTACTGTATTCCTATGGCCGAGAAAGGGTTATGGTTCCCAACCTCCACAGGCCTACTGATGTAAAAAGGCAAAATAAGCCTTCTTCTTCTTCTTCTTTTAATCTCCCTAATTTGTGTGATTTCTTGATCCAGAAACGCAAAGACATGGGTCATAACCAGGATTCAGTTCCCCTAACTACCAAGCGTGGGAAGATCATATGGGAAGTAGCGTCAACACCTAACGTCTTCAAGGCATATGGGTCACATGAAGAATCTGTCTTTATTGTTCCACCGACTAGCAACGATCAGCATCAAATAATCTTCGGTCGAATGCAGAATAAACCGATTGTACAAGAAGAATCTTGCGAGTCTGATGTTGGGAAAATGCAAATCCACAGATATAGCCCTCAGGCTTTGAGGATTATGCAAAATATGGGTTATGACCTGAAGTTGAAGCAAGACCTCAACTATGGAAAAGGCAGACGAATACCGTTGCATGGTGATCTATACTGTCAACGAAATTGTTTTGGATTAGGGTTTACCACATCTCTTGCAAACTCCAAACCTCTAGAGTCTGATCCTATAATACCAGAGGCAGGTCCTTCTAAATCAACTTCTGTAGACTTGTCTCAAACCTACTACTTGCACTCTCGTGCACAAAAAGAAATGGGTCCACAAGAAAATCCATAACATGATGTCTTTACTAGCCACAAAACCTATCACGTCCATATTACCTCTGATAGGGCTCATTTCGAACTTATTATTTGCACTCAACGTGCGCAACAAATAATAAGTCCACAAAAAATCCCCTAGTGGAATGTCCTCAACAAACACGATATTGTACTACGTACATATTACCTCTGGTATGATGTCCAAAGCTCTCACAAATAATCATAAAGAAATGGAGGGCCCTTATATGATTGTAAATAGCGCTCACAAATTAGCCAAACCTAATAGAAATTTGGTAATAGCTCATATCAACGGCAAATTCCTGAAGAAGTATTATACTTGATCTTCTTTGCTTAACGGAGTGTTATGAAGATCTTATTCTGATAATACCACACACAAAGGTTAGCTGGATCATATTCTATCAGATTCATATGACCTCTAAATGCATATGCTTAACTAATTTGTAAACCTATCATGTTCATATTACCTCTGATAGTGTTTAGTATACAAATTTAGTTGGATTATATTCTATCAGGTTCATATAACCTCTGAATAGATTTACATTCAGCAAAACCTTACCAAAAGTATATTATGTTCATATTACCTCTGATATCACTTTCATCTTAGCCTATCATCTATATTCTAAATTGATGGGTCCACAAAGTCATAAAATGTATCTTTATTATCTCTGAGAAATTACAAGAGAAACAAAAAAGTATATCATTGGGGAAGAGCAGTTAAATCCCTGATCTGTTGTGCCAAAGCAGCCATCCTCTCATTCCTGGAGTTTAAAATATTGGTGCAAGCCAGCACCAACCTTGCTTCATCATTTCTCAAGAGAGAAAGAGGCGGACAGTGAGTATATACCGATTTTATGCTTCTTGTTCAAAGCATTCCGGACTTAGCCAAGTCCGAAAACTTTGAAGGGGGTCTTGTAGAAGCATGAAATATGTTGGGAATTGTACGCGTATTATACAGCCAAACTCCCTAACATACATGAAGTCAGCATAAAGCAGAACCTCAGAGCAACGTGGCATAAAATATGGCTTCAGAGCAATACGTGTAAAACAGAGCTTCAGAGCCGTTCGGCGTAAAATATGGCTTCAAAGCTGTCCGCGTAAAGCAGTGCTTCAAGACTGTTCTGCATAAAAGGTTACTTTATCCTCCCGCATAAAGTTCAAAATACGTTTGTTTTTAATGCAACGTAAAGTCATACGAGGAACTCGTCGTATTCCTCGAATGAATCTGTCAGACAGAACAGTGAACCTGACTCCTGACAAAGAGTAATGTTAGACGATCGAGAGGACGGCTGTAATAATGATTCTGCACAGAGGCCCAGGTTGTCATTTAGTGGCATATCCTTGATACAAGTCATTTTTACGTACTCAAGAAATATGCTGCCTATTTTACACAGGCAGAAATGAACCTTTATGCTCAAGATAAGACGAAATCAGACGCCACGTCAAAAGCTGTTCTTCGTACAGAACTTGAGGCATAACTCTGCAGTTAATACGCGAGATGGGGGCAGATCTCTGCATTTAATGCATGAGATTTCGTTCTATTTTTAATGACTGGGAGAGCTAAAACTAGGGTTAATATGCTCACATCACTATCCCTGCATATTACGCCAACCAGGCTATTTTCAATTATAGGAGTACGCCGTATGCTATCTCCTCGAAATACGCCAACCAGGCAATTTTTAACTATTGGAGTACGCCGTATGCTATCTCCTCGAAATACGCCAACTCAGGCTATGTTTGCAAAGGTACGTGATAAGGCTATTTAGCCCAGAATACGGTCAAGACCTCAGTCAAGAAGGATAATTGGCTAGTTTATGCTGGTTACCTAGTATTTATGCAGCATCAAGCTTTACGCAGAACTTGGATTTTACGCCAACACAATAGCTATTTAGTTTTTACGCCAACAGGACAGCTACTTGGCTTTTACGCCAACAAGACAGCTACTTGGCTTTTTACGCCAACGAGACAGTTATTTGGCTTTTATGCCAAATATCTCTACGCAAGGGGCAGTTACCTACGTGGCTTATATGTCGTGGTCTTCGAGAAGCAGTTATATGCGTTACGTCATAATGGGACACGCGTCACACGCGGATTCAAGAGATCATTTAGACGTGGATAGCAGTTATTATAACCATCGCATAAAGAGCGCCACTCTCTTCACAGTTTGGCTTCTATGCCGACTGGACAGTTACTATGACTGAACTCTTTTAGTAGAGACCTCCGGTCACAGGAATTAAGGGGAGAAAAAGGGTGTGAAAGATGAGAGAGAGAGAGAGTACATAAAGAGAGTGTTGATTGACAACTTTGGCAACGAGAGTTCAATCCCTCCTGTAATCTTTGAAGCTTCTTCTTCTTCGATAACACTTCTTCATCATCGTGTGGTCCAAGGGACAAAGTGATCGACCGCAGATCAGACTCCTATAGCAATATTTCCCCAGAATCATTTTTATTGTACTTAACATCCTCGTATAGGATTAATTGTACTCTTTTCTTTTATTATTTGTAAACAAAATGATTTTGTACAAACCCTCTATTTATTTTATCTCAAATAAAATGGCGACTCGCCAGGTGAATTTTTAAAACCTATCATGTTCATGATACCTCTGATAGTGTTTTGTATACCAGGAGAGTTTAATAGCCTGAGTTTGTAAACCAAAAAGAGCTTCGTACAAACTATTTATTTGTTTTATATCCAAACAATTATCTATACTTAAGGGACGCCATGGGTAATACGTCCACAACCCAGATGGAGAAATCAACTCTTGGATCTTCATTCCCAGCAAGTACCTATGTGCAATATTTTCTCGATCGTTGAAGATCAAGAATCATATTCTATCATATTCATATGACCTCTGAATAGATATGTTCAGCAATTTGGCATTCCCAGCAAATGCCTATGTGCAACATTTTTTTCTTCGTTACAAATTCTTGTAAAGAGCCATCATCTGTATCCAAGAATCCCGGATACGCAATGGATGATGGATCCTCAAAATCCCCCCAGCGGAGCAATCTTTAGGTCTACTTGCACACTCCCGCAGTGACTATTCAAACCAATCTCGTTAGACGCTAGCCATGCTCTTATTGCCTCTGAGCTATCATCCCATCAATCTCCCCAGCGGAGCGATCCTTTGGTCTATCTTCATGTTTGGATAAACCACACTCAACGAATCACTCCTCAATGAGTTTTTCGGACACTAGTTCATGTTCATATTACCTCTGAACTACTGTCATAATATTTCTCTCAGGCTGAGTTTGTCATGTTCATATTACCTCTGAGCAAACCTTCCGAGTTTTGACTATCAATTTTTATGTCCATATTACCTCTGATATCGGTTGTCATCTCAACTTAACACCCGTACTTAACTCTAAGTACGCCAATGGTGCTAGGTCCACAAAAATTGCTACGTCCATATTACCTCTGGCAGGGCTTGTCTTTAACTTATTACTTGCATTCTCGTGCACAAGAAGTAATAGGTCCACCAAAATTCTCCCTGTGGGATGTCCGCAATGGAAACAAATTGTTCATGTTCATATTACCACTGAACTATCCTCATTTTCCCCAGCATAGAAAAAGTCAGTTCATGTTCATATTACCTCTGAACTATATCTCTCCACTATCCCCACAGAGTCATATTTTACCGCAGCTTTATTAGCTCTGGCAGGACTTGTCTCAAACCTATTACTTGCACTAACGTGTGCAAAAAAAAGTAATGGGTCCACAAAAAAATCCCTCAGCAGGATGTCTTTACCAGCTACAAAAAACTATCACGTCCATATTTCCTCTGATTGGGCTTGTTTCGAACTTATTATTTGCACTTAACGTGCGCAATAAATAATAGGTCCACCAAATATCCCCCAGTGGGATGTCCTTGACAAATACGGTATTGTACTATGTCCATATTACCTCTGGTACGATGTCCAAAGTTTGCACAAACAATCATAAAGAAATGGAGGGCCCTTATATGATTTCAAATGGCGCTTACAGATTAGCCAAGCCTAAACGAAGATATGATAATGGCTCCTATCAACGGCAAATTCCTGAAGAAGTACTATACTTGATCTCCTTTGCTTAACGGAGTATGATGAAGATCTTATTCTGACGATACCACGCACAAAGGTTAGCTGGATCATATTCTATCCGATTCATATGACCTCTTAATGGATATGCTTAACTAATTTGTAAACCTATCATGTTCATATTACCTCTGATAGTGTTTGGTATACAAATTTAGTTAGATTATATTCTATTAGGTTCATATTACCTCTGAATAGATTTACATTCAGCAAAACCTTAACGAAAGTATGTCATGTTCATAATACCTCTGATATCACTTTCATCTTAGCCTATCATTTATATTCTAAAGTGATGGATCCACAAAGTCAGAAAATATATCTTTATTATCTTTGAGAAATTACAGAAGAAACAAAAAAGTACATCATTGGGGAGGAGCAGATAAATCCCTGATCTGTTGCGCCAAAGCAACCATCCTTTCATTCCTGGAGTTCAAGATGTTAGTACGAGCCTGCTCCAATCTTGCTTCGTCATCATTCAAGAAAGATAGTTCGAACAGAGAATCAACAAAACTTGCGTGGATGACACCCGCATGTGCCAAGTTCTGCTGAGCTGTCTTCACTTGGCCCTCAAATACATCATGAACTACCGATGCCTTGAGAAGCCTCTCCCTTGTCTGAGAAAGTTCAGTTTCCATTTCTCGAACCCTCACTTCATATCGCTCACATTCAGCGTAGCACTTGGCCAGCTAAGGAATACTCTCTACCAATACTGCCTGCTCTTTCTCCATCTCTTGTTGTTGTTCCTGGATGGATTTGTTTAAAGATTCAATATACTAAGCAAGTTCCGCAGTTAGGGAGTCACACTCAGCTTGAACCAGGTCATCGATGCTGCCTCGGGATAGTTGCAAATATTCGTTAGTGGATTATTCTAAACCATTAACTATTTGCTCTAGCGCATCAGCTCTTTCAACGTCATTGAAATTTCTAATCGGCGCTATAGTGAGCTTGGAGGACGTCTTCAGAGCATCAAAGCTTAGATTCTTCTCCAGCACCATGGATATCAATTCTTTCAAAGTACGGTAGAATATGCTAGTATATTATTCAACTAGCGTAACAAAGATCGAAGGTACGATGGGAGTGGCCGCAATATCGATAAACCTCCTATCTGGAAAAGAAGAGACACCAACAACAATTGGAGTTGCTGGCATGATTAACGAAGGAGGCACGGTCGAGATGGTGGGTTCATCCTCCCCTGATGTTATTTGAACTGCCACTGGCGGTATGACACCCGAGAATGTTGCGGATGAAAGATCGGCAGTTTCAAAATATGCTTCGTCGACGTCAGGTGCCACCATTTCATTAGCTGGATCCGCAATAAAATCAAAAGTTGTGTCAACTCTGCCCTCCCGAGAGACGTCTTCGCCTGAAAATAAGATAAGAGAAAGTTAATATCAATTTGATGTTAATTTTCCTGAAAAAAGCGTGAAGATAACATTTATCCATGGCCGATGGTATGTATGTTGTGTCTGCAGCCTGTATAGCTAAATCATTTCTTAATGATGCTAAACAAGCTGTTATACCTGGAGAAGAGGGTATACCAACTGACGTTTGAGGGTAGTTATCCCAGTCGTCACCCAGATCCACTCGAGGTTCATCGGGTGGAATCTTGCTCGAAATACTTATAGACGAAGGAGGGGCTAGTCCCATTATTTGTCTTGGCAAAGGTATATGGATTCTTATTACGCTCGGCCTCGAAGGCAATCTAGAAGCACTACCAGTAACTGTGGTAGCAGCAGCAGTTGAGGGCAAAGAATCTCCAGCACTGTCAGCTGGAACTGTGGATGTTTCCTCTCTAAAAGGCGAAGGACCCCTGATTAAAGAATCATCTCCAACAGGGGAAACAATAGGATCACTCCTAGAGGCCCCCTTGGTGGAAGTCCTTTTAGGACCTCCGGTAGTCAGCTTCTTCTTGCGGGGGGAAGGCCCTTTCAGAGTGGAAGCCTTTCGTTTATTGGAGATTATGATAGGCTCTGCTGGCAAAAGCTATTACGCCTCTCGGTAAAATCAACAAATAATCATCTGCACCTGTGGTTTTATCACCTTCATCAGAGGAGACAAATGGTATCTCCTCTCTCCCAGTGGACCTATGTGAGGGCATCCTGAAACTTCCATGAACATCAAAATCACGATGGAAGGTATTGGTGGACACATAAAACTGCGCGTACGAGTGAAGAATGTGCAGCTCCGTAGAGAGAGAAGTCGCGTACACATCAAAGGTTTTTCCAGTATAACCCATTATGAAGTACCGCCATCCTCTAGCTCCATCAATAAGTCTACCTTTGAACTTGAAGCTGGTGATGGGATTCCCCACGTGCAACTGATCATACCTAAATTGCCTAACAAAATGGCTAGGCAGATAAGGCTCCAAGTAGCAGCGGTCCTCACTTCTGTACAACAGGTGGGAAGGTCTAATGCAGACCAACCAATAAAAGGCTTCAAGAGAAAGAATAGTCTTCCCCTGACCTGCATCCTAAAGTTTTGTCCCCTGTTGATTGATATGTACGGGGGGGGGGGGGGGGACGATGCAGAAGAACTTCCAACTATGGGCAAAATTTAGTGCTAGCCGACAGTCTATGATGCTAGTCACATTCCTAGAAGAATTTATGTAATTCAACAAGAAGTTATTGCCCGAACCACTTGCCGATCCGGGAGACATCACTCTAGTGTTGTGAAGGATTAACCATCCCATCAGATATAAGAATAGTAATTCCACTCTGGGATATCCTTTACGCTGCGTATCATCAGCCAGTAGTCCCTCACTAATGGCCCTCAGGCCAGCTTGAATTCTGCACACCATGGCATGGAGCAGACCCAATCTTGTTCCAAATACCAAACATACTGCAGGCCACAAGGTGTCACGATAAATGTGATCCGCAGACGCGATGCCAGGCACCACCCATCGGCGTAGCCAAATAGAAAGGAAGCCAGCCAGTTGAGCTTCCCTTGACAGAGGCTTTCGGCAATGCCTCATATAACTGTGGGCTTTGGTTCCTACAGGATAACCCCCTATCTCTTCATTTAGAACATAGTCAGGAGCCTCTGCATCTTCAATGAGATCATCGACGATGTTGGCATTAAGCATGCTCAGAAGGATTAAAGGCTTATCTTTGCTATCTACAACCTTGTCCTGCTTGGTATTTCTAGCCTGATGGAAGAAGAGGTAGGATACCCATTTATTGATATGGGCTAAATCAGAGGGCTCCTTGTAGAAGGCGGTACATGTAAGATAGTGGCTCATCAGCTCTTGGTACACTGCCCGAGGATGGGTATCCTTCAGCTCACAATTTATTGGAACGTACTCTTCATAAGGAGTGTCTCCTATTGGCAGCTTTGAGATGTCTGCCATCTCATGAAGTGCCAGGCCCAACTCACCTATCGGTGTGGCAAAAGTCCCAGTGAGCGAGTTATATCGCTCCATTAAAGCTAAGAACAAGTTGGGGTTGAGAGGCAGTCCAATACTAGTAGCACTCACAGCCGCAAATAATCCAATACTTTCCAGCTCCACCTGAAAGTGTTTCAGGGCCCATGTAGTTAAACTGGCCCATCGAAGATTATGGGGGCTAAGCCATCTACTGGTACGAGGGTTAACCCTGGGGTACACTCCTCCCTGCCCCATAAAGTCATTGTAGAAAGTCGCTATTTAAAGCGGCTGGATCAGTGAAGTATTTTCACTCGGGACGCTGTTCGACAGTAATCCTATAAAAGGCATGACAGGGCCTGAAGGAATGCTTACAAAGGACCCTCGGTTCAATCCTTTCTTATAGAAGATCTTCTTCGGCTGGCCGTGAAGATCGGGAGTCAAAGTCCATACTGTCTTCCTGGGATGAGTGGCATGGAAGAATACAGAGATAGGGTAATCTCTGGATATCTTTGGCAAATACATGACCGTGCCCTCAGCAGAAAACACCCAATCTTTCTTCTTGGGATTGGTTTGAGACTGCTTATCAATAACGTCCCCAAATAAGAAAGCTGGTTTCTTATACTCAGTCCTCGAATAATGTTAGGGGCTCCCCACTGATCATACTCAGCAACATTCGTTCTCCTTGGGCTGAGATTAGAGTTTCCCTTTCTTGAGGATACTCGTTTCCAGAGATGGGGAATGTCACATGGGACAAGTCCTCCAGATAGTTGGAATTCAGCATTCTAGCAGCAGAGCCCATCACTTCAGCCAGGAAGAAAACAAGTCAGTTTTACGCTAAATGCTACACTCTTGCAGTATACGGCAAAACTTGACAGTCTGAGCTTTTATGCCAGATTGCAAAAAATTTAGTTTTACACTAGAGTTCACATCTAGTGCATAAAACACAAGGCTTACAATATACACCAAAACTTGACAGTCTGAGATTTTATGCCATATTGCAAAAATTTGAGTTTTACGCTGGAGTTTATATCCAGTGCGTAAAACACAAGGTTTGCAGTATACGCCAAATTTTGACAGTCTGAGTTTTACGCCAGACTGCAAAAATATGGAGTTTTACGCTGACACATTAGGAATGTGGGCGTATTTGCGTATACACGTACAACATGTGCGAAGGGTTTTTTCTCTCGAAGTCTTTACCTGTGATGTCCGGTGCACAGCTAGACAGTGGAGCACTTCTTTCAGAACGAGGCTCGATTGGCCTAGTAGGATTCGCTCGTGCTTGAGCAGTGGAGCGAGATGAGGAAGCGACTTTCTTTCCCTTAGCAGCGGAGGCCTGTTCCGGTGCCATGGCGAATCTGAGTTCTCAAAAAAGAGATGAAGACGAAGAGTTCTCAGAAAGAGACGAAGGGTTTTGTAGAGACAGATGAACGGTTTTTCTCTATCATGGCATAAGGCTATTTATAGAGTTCAGATAACTCTTCGAATCCTTAACCAAATTCGATTTTTAATAGTCGGTTATGATTCGTAACCACGTAAGCCGATCATTTGAAAAGGAAGACAGGTCATCATACTGCATAACGGATCCCTGATTTTATGCTCAGATTTTTACGCGCAAAGTAAAGATCTATGATTTTACGCTCAGAAGCTTTTACGCTCAGAGGCTACAGATCTACTATTTTTACGCTCAGAAGCTACAGATCTACGATTTTACGCTCAGAAGCTACAAATCTATGATTTTATGCTCAGAAGCTACAGATTTATGATTTTATGCTCGAAAGCTTTTACGCTCAGATGCTACGTATCTATGGTTTTATACATTATGCGGGACAGATCAGTCAGCAGAATACGCGTATATATTAATCTGAGTTTTATACTCGAAAAAGTCAGTTACAATTGACCATTTCATGCTTTATTCAAAGTATTTCAAATTACAAGGAATTTAAAAACTTTGAAGGGGTCTTGTAGAAGCATAAAATATGCTGGGGAATTGTACGCGTATTATACAGTCAAACTCCCCAACATACATAAAGTCAGCGTAAAGCAGAGCCTTAGAGCAATACGCGTAAAACAGAACTTCAAGGCTGCGTGGCGTAAAATATGGCTTCAGAGCTGCCCGCGTAAAGCAGTACTTCAAGACTGTTTTAGCGTAAAAGGTTGCTATACCACCCCCCGGCATAAAATATATTTATTTTTTATGCAACGTAAAGTCATACGAGGAACTCTTCGTATTCCTCGGATGAATTTGTCAGACAAAGCAGCGAACCTGACTCCTGACAAAAGTACTGCATGATGATCGAGAGGACGGCTGTGATGATGATTTTGCACAGAGACCCAGGCTGTCGTTTAGTGACATATTCTTGATACAAGTCATTTTTACGCATTCAAAGAATACGCTGCCTATTCTACATGGACAAAAAGGAGTTTTACGCTCAAGATAAAGACTAAATCAGATGCCACGTCAAAAGCTGTTTCCTACACAGAGCTCGAGGAATATCTCTGCATTTAATACATGAGATGGGGGCATATATCTGCATTGAATGCACAAGATTTGGTTCTCTTCTTCAGATTTTGTCATGACGGGGAAGAGCTAAAACTATGACTAATACGCTCACATCACCATCCTTGCATTTTACGCCAACCAGGCTATTTTCAACTATATGAGTACGTCATATGCTATCTCCTTAAAATACGCCAACTCGGCCATATTTGCAAAGGTATGTGATAAGGCTATTTAGCCCAGAATACGCTCAAAACCTCAGTCATGATGGATAATTGGCTATTTTATGCTGGTTATCTATTATTCATAAACCATAAAGTTTTACGCAGAGTATTGGCTTTTACGCCAACAAGACAGAGTTTGGCTTTTATGCCAACAAGACAGCTATTTGGCTTTTACGCCAACAAGACAGCTATTTGGCTTTTACGCCAACCATCTTTACGCAGGGGCTGTTACCTACGTGGCTTGCATGCCATGATCTTCTAGAAACAATTATACGCATTACCTCATAAAGGGATACGCGTCACACGCAGACTCAGAAGATTATTTGAACGTGGATAGCAGTTGTCATAACCGCAGCATAAATGAGGCAGTCTTCTTCACAGCTAGGCTTTTATGCCAACTAGGCTTTTATGCCTACAAGATAGTTATTTGGCTTTTATGCAAACCATCTTTACGCAAGGGGTAGTTACCTATGTGGCTTGCATGCCGTGATCTTCGAGAAGCAGTTATACGTGTTACCTTATAATGGGACACGTGTCATATGCAGATTTAAAAGGTCATTCCGACGTGGGTAGCAGTTATTATAACCTCCGCGTAAAAGGTGCAACTCTCTTCACAGCTTGGCTTTTACGCCGACTGGACAGTTATTGTGACTGATCTCTATAAATAGAGACCCCTGATCACAGTGACAAGGGGTACACAGGGAGACAAACATCAGAAAATAGGCGCACAACCACAGAGGCCGAGACAATAAAACAATCAGATCAGACATCGGCCATGACACTATCAGAGATCAGAGAGAGAGAGAGCAAAGACAGGGAATTTTGGTTGACAGTTCAATCCTATCTACAACCTTTGAAGCTTCTTCTTCTTTTACAGCGCTTCTTCATTATCGTGTGGTCCAAGGGACAAAGTGATCGACCGCAGATCAGACTCCTATAGCAATACTTCCCCAGAATTAATTTTATTGTACTTAACATCCTCGTATAGGATTAATTGTACTCTTTTCTTGTTTGTAAGAAAAAAAAGGTTTCGTATAAACCTATTATTTCTTCATTTTGTTTATCCAAACAACGGCTACCAAAATGCTACATCATCGTTACTATCAGCCTGGGCCCAAGCTACAGGATCATCTTTATTTTGTTTATCTACTACGATGTCTATCAAATACAGAAGTGAAGCAGGCTCTCTGCGAGACTCACGATAGGGTTTATGGTACCCATCAGCCTGGGCCCAAGCTACAGGATCATCTTCGGAGAATGGGTTACCATTTGTCGACAATGTTGGCGGAGGCTGTTGATTATGTGAGGAAGTGCCAAGTATTCCAAATCCACGCAGACTTTATCCAACAGCCCTCAGAATCCTATACCCAATGGTAGCATCATGGTCGTTTGAAGCGTGGGGAATGGACATTATTGGGCCAATTAGTCCACCTTCTTCTAAAGGACATCGGTTCATCTTGGCTATCACCGACTACTTCTCTAAATAGGTGAAAGTTGTTCCACTTGCTGAAGTCAAGACCTCAAACATGATCAGCTTTGTAAGCATCACATCATATACCGCTTTGGCTTGCTACGGAGGATCATCTACGACAATGGTCCATAGTTTGCAGGTCATGGTTATTACAGGTTTTGTGAAAAAAAATAGAATCCAGAATGTAGCCTCGAATGCCTACAACCCAGCAGCAAATGGTCTGGCAGAAGCATTCAATAAGACCATCATAAAGCTAGTGAAGAATTTTCTGTCATCCAATAAGCGCGATTGGAATGAGAAGCTAGGTGAGTGTCTTTGGGCCTACCGCACAAAGGTCCAAACTTTTACTGGCAACACATCATTCTCCTTGTATTACAGAAGCGAAGGAGTCCTCCCACTCGAGATCCAAATTTTGTTACTCCGAGTAGCTTTGTCCAACTGATTGACCGTTGACAACAATCACCCCGACGGCTATATGAGTTAGAAGTGCTCGATGAGAAACGTCTCTTAGCTCAATAATGCATTGAGCTGTAACAAGCGTGCCTCTCATGGGCCTTCAATAAATAGGTCAAGAAGAGGACTTGCCAAGTGGGTGACCTTATCTTGATAGTAAGAAGATCGATGGTTAAGACCCATAAGACGACCGTTAAATTCTAACTTAAATAGGAGGGTCCGTTCATTATGGAGTCCTTGTTCTCCAACGGCGCCTACCGGCTTGCAAAACCCAATGGCGACTTGTTCATAATGCCTATCAATGGCAAGTTTCTCAAAAAGTACTATGTCTAAGCTAGACTTGTACTCCCTTTACTATCAGCTGGACAACCAAAATGTACAGTATACGTTACCTGTTTTTTATTCCCAGCAAGTATGTAAGCACAATATGCACTTCTTTTCCACAAAAGTTTGAGGAAAGCAATTATCTGTATTCAGAAATCATGAATACGCAACAGACAGTGGATCCTCAAAAAAGCTCTCCAACTGAGCCACCTTCAGGTCTATCCATACTTTTGGGTAGACCACTCATAATCAGTTTCCTTAGGCATTAGTTCACGTTCACATCACTTCTGAACTATTTTTCTAACATGTCATGCCCTAGTACCTGAATATGGATACAGACATGGCCAGCTACCCCATACGAGGTACTATACGTCGTACGATGATCACGGCTGTAACTAGACAAGTGGATGCATGCTATAATCAAGTTACTAAGGGTCATGAAGAGTATCTATTGTCTCAATATGTCAAAAAGGAATAGTAAACATAGAACATAAATGCCAAAGAAGTAAGGCGTCCAAAACGTCCTGCCACAATATTCTGGAAATTAGCGGTGCAAAATAAAAAGCTAGCCGAGTAGCAAAAGTACATGACCATGATCAGCTGTAGTCTGATTAATTATAATCATGTAAATGAAACTAAATGTCCAAATTTAGGGCTAACAAGTGTCGGTGTCTAAACGCCAAAAAAATTAAAATTTATGATAACGAGCAGGAAGAATAAATCTACACATGCCCTTCAGCGACCATATGTCGGGTGCACGCCATCAGGAAGGGAAAAGTAAGCTGAGTCCTCTGAAACTGGCTCGAAATCTGGCCATGCAAAACCAGTTGGGTAGACCCCAAATAGTAAGTACTACAAAGGAAGAACAGAAATGGAGAAACAAAATCTAAAGCAATAGATAGGGTATAAATATAGGTTCTGTGTCATAGTTTTGGTCCATAGCTTATCTTAGCCTAATAGCCCAACCCTAGAACCAACAAGGACAATGATTGAATTATCACACTATGATAATCCATGTCACTAGACTACTAACAGAATAATACAATCACAACCAAGTCAAGTTATAAAACGGCAATCATTTATACTATTTGATACTATGGAGACTGAGTTATCTCAGATTTGATGCATAGGAGAAATCCTCAGATCGTGAACTGTTTAGCGGGGCTAACCGATCTATAGTATTGCATAGCACATTATATATTATGCACATGTCCCTCATGAGGCCACTGTGCTAAGATCACATAGAACGCGTTGTACAATATAAGTATTCGGATATTGCCGTCCACTAGTACAGAGGTGACATATCCATGGAGTTCAGCCTGGCACGTCATGACAGTTGTCTGAGGTGGCTAATGTGCACGATCTCGGGATTTCATCCCTCCTAATGCTGTATCAAATTTAGTTGCCTAAATTAGCCCCATGGTTATGTTAGGAATCCCATGGCGTAGTAACATCCTCCAATATGTCGTACCGTGGTAGGGTCTACACTAGATACGAATCCACTTTGTTACTTGATGGCTCAAACCGGATTCACCCGAGCGTGATGCAACAATTAATCAAGTACTAGCGATGCTTTGGTAGTTGAACCATATACCATGCATGTGCTGGGGAATTTATATAACAATATCAAATATCGCGTAGTATAGGGGGATTCTTGATACACAATCCGACAAATGTAATCTAATAGCATGTACCAAGCTATGTCACACCTCAGTGTATATTATAAGATGGTTGCACCTCAGTGCACCTTATAAAACATGTACATATAGCACGTAGTAATTATATCAGCACAGATACAAGAAATAGGGTCAAATTACCAAACTTACAGTTGGTCGTATGAACCATATCACATTGGGACATATAGCTCATGTTATGTGCATAACAGGTTAGTGACTTATGACATAGTCAATTCTAGCACAATGTCATGTCTAGCACAAGAAGGTCGAGTAATTAGGTCCATTCTTCCTTAGGATCAATCATAAGCAATTGTCAAGACCAACCACATAGAACAAAAAAATATTCTAAATAAAATAGTTAAGCCGAATGCACAACTTGGCGCATGAGACGGATGCTGAATGGACTGTCAGCCGCATGCTACCTCAGGCCGCATACGATCCCAGGCCGCATTCTCCTCTAAGCCGCATGCTCCAGACAAAAGTCCACTATTTGGGACAAGTACCAATGTGATGTGTTAGAGAAGTGACTGAAGTGATGGATGTGACAAGCCATAAAGTATCAGAAAGAAAAGACAAAATCATAAAAAATGTGCCAACATTTCAGAGTCATGTGTCCAAGGGAAGGTGGTCGCATACTCTTCTTGCCGCATAAGCCACTCGACTACATGTTGCTCTTTGGACTTAACGAATTTCTTATTAGTCCAATGAATAAAACACAAGGAGTTCTTTCACTTAGCTCCAGAATACTTTGTGTAATGGTCAGTCATGCATCCAATAATATGGACGAATGTTGGTTGGTTATGCGACAAAGAGTCTAGGCCACATAAGTATCATGCCACATGGAAGTCTCGTCCACATTTGGTACTAGCCGCATGAGAACTTCGGCTTCTCCAGACAGCAAGTTCAGCCATGGCGAAAAAGCTCCAAAAACCCGTAAATTATTTTCTTTATACAAACTTTATTTTAACTCTGAATCAAGTAAAACAAAAGCCAAAATGCTCAAAATGAAGTTCTCCATCAACCATAAAATTATTTTTTTTAAATACCATGTTTTAGTAGATCAAACCATGAAAAATACATGGAACCCATGAAAACCCTAAACTTCAAGTGTAGATCTACTCATATCTAGCCATCAAAATCGAAAGCTCTAGATATTAAAAGTATTTAGAATCATAATACACACATATTAGACTAATAAAATGCAACAAAAGAGCAAGAATCAAAAATCAATAGATTTCTCCATCTAATGCAAGGTGTATTTTCCTAAAATAAAGGAAAGAGAAAAAAATGAGTGAATGAGGGAAGAAAGAGAAAAAAGTTAGCATATATATATGCTAGGGTTGAGGTTTAGACCATGGGTTCACTCATGACCAAACCAACCCAACAATTAAACCATGAGTCTAATTGAACCAAAGAATGGGTCTAGTCTCTATGACATGTAATCTAATTAATATGTAAACAAGAAATAATATAAGGAAGAAAACTAATATGTCCTAAATATGTATCTTAGGAACGGGGAGTGACATCTCTACCCATATTAAAAAAATTTGTCCACAGAATTCGAATCCCTCTATTGTTAGAGAAGTCAGGACAAGCATGATGCTAATCTACAAGATAATCTACACATGCAAGCAATCACACATAATGAAGCAAAGCAATATCACAACGCATACGTGATTCATGATCACAAAATCCGAGATATGAAGGCGTATGAAAGAATATACCTTCAGAATCAAATAGGTACGGATACCGGGATCGAATATCGCTCTCGCACTCATACGTCGATTACCCTAGAGAGTGATGGCCCCAGGCAATCCGGACAAGAGAAATAGTCTGGTTCTTGAGCACCTTCTTCCTTCGATCTAATATGGATATGGGTTGCTCCTCGTAATATAAGCCAGTACCAAAGTCGAATTCAGAGTAATCGAGGATATGACTCAGATTCGGAACATACCTACACAACTAAGATACATGAAATACATTGTGTACCTCACATAGCGAAGGCGGAAGGGCAAAACCATAAGCACCATCGCCTTCCCGCGAACCCTGAATCTAATGACTCCACGGGTTGACAAAATCTGTAAGGGCACTTGGTTGCTGACACAAAACTCTAAAGAAATACGATGCTGATCTGTCCAATATCGATGCCTATCTTGTGTAACCCAAAGTCGCTCTCTGATCTGTTTGACAACTTTTACTTTCTATATGATCATCTCAGGGCCTAATATATTTCGCTCACCTATTTCTTTTGTTGCCAATAGTGACCTGTACTTTCTCCTGTATAACGCTTCGAAGGGTGCCATCTGGATACTGGCCTGATAACTTTTATTGTACGAGAACTCAACGAGATGAAGGTGATCCTTCCAAGACCCTCCAAAATCTAAATTACAAGCTCGTAGCATATCCTCTAACGTCTGGATGGTTCACTTTGATTGTCCGTCTGTTTGAGGATGATAAGAGGTACTGAATCTCAACTTGGTGCCCAAACTCTGATGCAAGCTTTTCCAAAAATGTGAAGTGAACCGGGTGTCTCGATATGATACAATACTTTCTGGGATACCGTGATGTCATACTATTTGTCACATATACAATTCTGCCAACTGCTCTGTGGATTGTCCTACTCGGAAGGGAAAAAAATAAGATACTTTCATGAGATAATCTATTATCACCCAAACTGTATACGACCAGTCGGGGACCTAGGTAAACCGGTTACAAAGTCCATTATGATATGTTTCCACTTTCACTCAGGAATAGGAAGCGGTTGTAATAATCCTGTCGATCTTTGCTAGTCGGCCTTCACATGCTGACATACCAAACACCGAGAAATGATTCGTGCTATCTCCCTCTTTATCCCATTCCACTAGGAATGTTGCTTGATCTCTTGATATATCTTGGTACCTCCTGGATGAATTGAATACTAGTAAATGTGCGCCTTAGTTATTACTTCTTGATGAATATCCACTTGGTACACAGAGACGATTCCCAAATCTAAGGGTCTCATCTTCATGAATCGTCAACTCCTCCCTGAGACCAGACTCACATTCTTCGCGTAGCTTTTGAATATTCTCATTCTCTGTCTGAGACACCTTAATTCTCTCTACCAAAGTAGACTGTACTTTCAAGCTAGCCAAAATCCATATGTCCTGTGAAAGTACTACCTCAATATTCATTTCTTGAAGATCCCCTAATATATGTCACTGCGATGTCAACATGAATGTGCTGCCTCTCCTGCTAAGTACGTCTGCTACTACGTTAGCCTTGTCCGGATGATATGAAGTTCCAAATCATAGTCCTTTATCAATTCTAGCCACCTCATCTGCCTCATATTCAAGTCATTCTGAGTGAATACATATGTCAGACTTTTATGGTCCGTAAATATCTCTAATCGATCACCATATAAGTAGTGCCTCCATAGTTTAAGCTTAAATACCACTGCTACCAATTCCAAATCGTGAGTTGGATAGTTCTTCTCATGATCTCGAAGCGGCCGAGATGCATAATCTATCACCCTTCTATATTGTATCAATACACAACATAGTCCTTTGTCGAATGCGTCATAATATACTATAAATCCTCTGGAACCTACTAGAAGTGTGAGAATAGGTGCTAAAATCAGTCTCTTTTTTAATTCTTCAAATGCAGTCTAGCATACTATTGACCAATCAAACTTAGCCTCCTTACGTGTCAAACGAGTCAACGGTACTGAAATCCTTGTAAAATCTGACACAAATTTTCTGTAGTATCCTACCAAGCCGAGAAAACTATGCACTTCTGCTAATGTCTTAGGAACTGGCCAATAATCTACGGCCTCAACCTTCTTTGGGTTTACTGCCACTCCTGCTCCAGAGATGATGTGACCCAAGAATGACACGTGATCCAACCAAAACTCATACTTGCTAAGTTTTGAGTATAACCAGTGCTCCCTTAGAATCTGTATGACCTTCCGAAGATATTCTTCATGTTCCTCCTTGCTACTGGAATAAACCAGAATATCATATATGAAAACCACCATAAACTGATCTAGATACGTCATGAAAATACAGTTCGTTAAATCCATAAATATTACTGGACCATTTGTCAGTCCGTATGGCATAACTAAGAATTCGTAATCTCCATATCATGAATGAAATGATGTCTTGGTTATGTCTTGCTCCCGAACTCTTACTTGATCGTATCCTGACTAAAGGTCGATCTTGGAGAAAATCTTAGCCTTGATTAAATGATCAATCAAATCATCTATCCTTGGTAACGAGTACTTGTTCTTCACTGTCATGATGTTTAGCTGTCTGTAGTCGATACATAATCGGGATGACCCATCCTTCTTCTTCTTTCCTAGAACCACTGGCGCTCTCCAAGGTGATCCACTGGTTCGAATGAACTTCTTCGCCTTCATCTCTTCTACGTGTTGGTACAATATATCTAATTCTAATAGTGCCATTTGGTAAACTTTACAAGATATTATCCCTGCTCCAGGCATCAAATCTATGCAAAACTCTACCTCCCTTACTGGTGGTAACCTTGGAAGTTTATCAGGAAAGACATCTAGAAATTCTTGGACTACCCCGAGAATCTGCTCTTCTTCTACTACTGCCACTGCAGTAATTCTTTCTCCACATCGGCCTCTAACGATTCTTTCAAAAAAAAAATCCTTCGTGCCTGGGATACTAAATAACACTCTACCCCTATAGCAATCTATTATAGATGGCTGTCTCTCAGCCAGTCTATGCCTAGAACAACGTTAAAATTATCCATAGGGAAATCGATCAACTTGGCGGGTAATGAATACCCGTATACTACGATTTGACATGCCACACACACTCTACTAACTTCTTTGAACCCATTACCAGTGAGTATATTTAACCTCTACGGCAATGCCCCAAACTCTAATCCAATACGTGTTACAAATTATACAAATACAAATGAATACGATGTCTTGAATCAGATAATGCTATTGCAGGGAAAAATATGACAAAAATGTTACCTACCACTACATCACCTGATGCCAAAGCCTCCTCTAGAGATAAAGTAAATGCCTGCCCTTGACCTTGTTGTGCTCCTTTTTGTGGCCTCCCTTGGTAACGATATTTTAGCCTCTGCTAGCCCTGCTGCTGGTCCCTCTGTCAGAATATTTGTGCCTATGTCAATAATGGACATTGAGCCATCTGTCGTGCTACTATGTACTACACTGCCCTGTTGCTAGTAGTGCCGGGAACTGCTGAGCCAGCCCTCCTTGCCTCTATATTATCGGGCAATTAACAATCTTGTAGCCCAGATTATGACACCTTATGCAAAGTCGATTCGTCTCTCTGCACACATCTCTAGTATGGTCTCCCTTGCCACATTAGGTGCAACCCACCTGTGCTCCTTGACGTTGTTGTTGCTGTTATTACCTCGGCTGCTGCCGAACTGGAACTGTTATTATTGAATTCGTCGTCCTTCGTGGTACAAATTCATAAATATGAATGCCAAGGGATGGTGCTGACGTTCGAGGTACTCCTCAACCAGAGCATGAGACCTCTTCTAGCCTCATGTCCTTGCTGACAATCTCTACATGGTCAACTCGTATCTTCTGGCTGCTATCAACACTTTCTCATAAGTCTGGTAGTCGTGCCCTCTACCAGTTGTAAAATCTCCAGGTGAAGCCCTGCTAGAACCTCATTGCTTTGTCCGACTCCGTAGCTACCATAGTCGGAGCAAACCTACTAAGCCTGTAAAACTCTGCATATCCATCTACAGTCCTATCGTCCTGCTTAAGACCGATAAACCTCTGCTAAAGCTCAAACTGTGCTATAACTCCTAAATACTTATCCCTGAATCGAGCCCTAAATTGTCCTAATTGATAGGATGCCTCAAACCAACTTCCACTGATGCCCACCTGTCACGGGCAAGGTCATAAAACTACAGTCGGACCTGGTCAACTTGTTCATCGGCCGGGACCTTCGTTGCCGCTATAATAACCTCGATGTCTTGAAACCAAGCGTATGCTGTGATGGTGTCCTCCATGCTATCAAAATATATCAGGTTAATTATGCAAAACCTGATCGATGCCCCCAAATCAGTCCTTCCACCTCTCTCCAAGGCCGTTAGTAAGTCCCGACTCAACAAGACATGTTGCTCTTGTTGTTGAAACTGTTGATATTGCTGCACTTTCATTTGATGCTGCTGTGTAGCCATCATTCCCCGGAGGATCTCTAGTAATGCCGGGGTGTCAAGTACCGCTGGCACTGTCAGTACTATTTGGGGGTATGGAGAATTTAGGGGTTGGTTGCTCATCATGTCCAACTCCTGTTCTACCGTGCCAACTTTCTCAACTACTGGCTCTATCCGGATCTGACTTTGAGCAGGTATTACCTTCCGTTGTTGTCTATGGGAACCCTGCCCGACCATGCATGCTGCTTCAGCAACTGATGAAGCCCTAAAAATATGACAAGAAACATCAAGAACAGGACGTGAAAGATCAAGAAAATAATTGATTCAATAGTTAATCAAAGCTTCGAGAAGATTGAATTCAGGATTTTAAAGGCACATGTTTGATTGAGACTCCTATGATCATAACACCCTACAAATCTGAAAACACAAACATGCATGGGCCACCAATAAAACTTTGTCACGCCCCAGTATCGGAATACGAAGACGAACATGGCCAGCTACCCCATACATGGTACTATACGTCGTACGACGATTATGGCTGTAACTAGACAAGGGGTGCATGATACAATCAAGTCACTTAGGGTCATAAAGAGCATCTATTATCTCAATCAGTAAAATAAGAATAGTAAACATAGAACATATATGACAAGGAAGTAAGGTGTCCCAAACACCGTGCCACAATATTCTGGAAATCAGCTGTACAAAATAAAAAGCTGTCAGAGTAGCAAAAGTACATGACCATAATCAGCTGCAGTCTAATTAATTACAATATATAAAGAAAAGTAAATGTCCAGATTTATGACTAAAAAGTGACAGTAGCTAAACGGCCAAAAGAGTAAAATATATAATAAAGAGCATAGAAGAAGAAATTGATGGAACTGGGGATCTCCAGGACCACAGATTGGTGTGCATATCGATCGATAGAAGATTAACAAGTTTAATACGTGATCTAACCCTTCAGAGACGGTAACTAGGGTTCACGAATTATATCTGAAGTAACGAGAAAAAGATAAATATTTTCAGCAACCTTGATTAGTTAGTGACCCCAAAATCTTCTACACGTATTCCTTCATCAGATTGGATGTCGTATGGGCGACAATCTTCCAACCTTTTATTCTCCTTAGTCGACCCTCTTTCTCTTCTTACGTGAAAAACAGATTTAGAGAAAGCTGCTTACTTTTTTATTATCATGATGACCAGAGAATAGAGGATATATATAGGCTACGACAGGGACCATGAAGAAAAATTAGGTTTAGGTCTCCTAACGGATCTGGGTATCCTATGTTCAGCCCGAACACACAATCCTTGCCCGTTACCAATAGCTCGGTCCACTAAAGAGCTATTGTATCACTACCTTCCTAATCCTAAATTATGATTATGGGCGCCTTCTTATAATATGCTTGTTTGTCTTCCCATGTTAAGATATCGAATGTCTGTCGATCAAATTAAGTTACTGACTATTATATTAATCGACATCTTTTATCCTTAAGTAGTACTACTCAACTTTATTTAACATGTCAGATATAACCCTCCTGCATGGTTTACATAACAATCCTTCTAAGTTTCTTAAGGGGACATCATCAACCCGATGTATCAGGACATGAATTTCTTTTATAATCAACACTCCATCATACACACAATGTCATTACCCAATTCATAGAGGTCATTGACCCATAATGAATGTCACTCTTTTATGAGTCAAAGTAATGCACACTGCATATACATGTCTGTTATTATATCCGGATTAAGAGCATAAGCATCCTTAATAAAAGAGGTATTTGTTCTCTTATCTAGTCAGTACAAAGAGAACAACCTCAAGTGGTCCTGTTCAATACACAAAAAGTGTACTAGTATAAATCTATAGTCAAGATAGACTAATACCATATTGCACCACAACCTTTCCAATGGTTTAGTCAAGTCCATCTAGGTTGTGAACTATTTATATATTCCACTGGGAACTAATAATATGATCTTCTTTATGACACCACACACCATATTATCTACAATATAAAATATCTGACAGTTGCATTAACATTATAAAAAATATAAATATAAATATTTGTCCATATGATTCTTATTTAAAAATACGGAAATATAGTTAATACAAAGTGACGCTTTTAGTATATAACCCTAACAAAAACCCACTCGTGCCCTAAAGCGACCATATGCCTGGTGCGTGCCATCAGGAAGGGGAAAGTAAGCTGGATCCTCTAGAACTGGCTCAAAACCTGGCCATGCAAAACCAATGGGGTTAGACCCAAAATAGCAAGTACCACAAAGGAAGCACGAAAATAGATAAACAAAACCCAAAGTAATATATAGGGTATAAATATAGGTTCTGTGTCATAGTTTCGATCCATAGCTTATCTTAGCATAATACCCCGACCCTATAACCAACAAGGACAAGGTTTGAATCATAACACTATAACAATCCATGTCCCTAGACTACTAACAGAATAATACAATCACAACCAAGTCTAGTTATATAACAACCAATCATTTATACGGCTTGCTATTGTCGAGTCTAAGTTATCTCAGATTGAATGCATAAGAGAAATCCACAGATCGATAGCTGTTTAGTGGGGCTAACCGAGCCATAGTATCACATAGCACATTGTATATTATGCACCGGTCCCTCGTAAGGCCACAGTACTAAGATAATATAGAACGTATTATAAAATATAAGTATTTGGATATTGCCTTCCACTAGTGCGGACGTGACCAATATCCATGGGGGTCAGCCTTACATGTCATGACAGTTGTCTGAGGTGGCTAATATGCACGATCTCGGGATTTTATCCCTTCCAATGCTCTACCAATTTTAGTTGCCTAAATTATCCCTATGGTTATGTAAGAAATATTCCAAATGAAAAAGCTAAGACGCATACACAACTTGGCGTATGAGACGGGTACCGCATGGACTGTCTGTCGCATGCTACCTCATACCGCATAAGATCTTATGCCGCATGCTGCTTCAAGCTGCATGCTCCAGACAAAAGTCCATACTTTAGGACAAGTGCCAACGTGATGTGTCAGAGAAGTGACTGAAGTGATGGATATGACAAGCCATAAAGTGTTAGAGAAAAAAGGCAAAATCATAGAAAGATGTGCCAACAGTTCAGAGTCATACGTCCAAGGGAAAGTAGCCGCATACTTTGCTTGCCGCATACTCTGCTTGCCGCATAAGTCACTCGGTCGTATATTACTCTTTGGACATAGCGAATTTCTTATTCGTCGAGCGAACAAAACAAAAAGAGTTCTGCCATTACACTCCAGAATACTTTGTGTAATGGTCAGTAATGCATTCAACAATATGGATGCATAGTGGTTGGTTATGTGACAAAGGGTCCAGGCCGCATAAGGATCATGACGCATGGAAGTCTCGGCCGCATATGTTGCTGGCCGCATGAGAACTACTTCTTCTCCATACAGCAAGTTCAGCCATGGTGGAAAAGCTCAAAAAATCCAAAAATTATTTTTTCATAAAAACTTTATTTTATCTCTGAATCAAGTAAAACAAAAGCCAAAATGCTCGAAATAAAGTTCTCCATCAACCACAAAAATTGTTTTTTCTAAAATACCATATTTTAGTAGATCAAAACAACAAAAAACACACAGAACCTGTGTCACGACCCACACCCGAAATTGGGGCACGAGTATGCGGGTACGTCCAGCCTACGCCGCAGTATCGGCGGTAGAATGCTGTCTAGGTCATGATTCTATCTAAGCAATCTTATACAGGCATCCAATCTCCATAAGGAGGCACGGATGACGCAATATAAATGAACAACATACTCATCACATAACTACAGCACGATAAGATATCAAAGAAATAAATAAGAACACAACACAAGTCTAAAAGTAAATAATCTAACTCAACAAATATCCAAGTCTCAACAAGAATGCCGACGACAAATCCGGTACCAAATAGTCTGTGCCCTGTCAATGGGCAACCCTCCGGGAATCGGAGTCGGTGGAGGAGGAAGGTTGTCCGTCACAGCTGCGGCAATCCTCTGGACTGGTGGGGGAGGAGGATCCCGGAAAAGTACAGATACTCCCACATGCATCGGAGATGTAGAAGGAACTACGGATGTCTGTCCATCAGGTAAAGAGGTGGCAGACCCCTCTAAAGCTGGTGCTCCCACTCGCATAGATCGTGTCTTCGGCGACATCCTGAAGACAGATCCAAAAGAATCAATTAAGATAATAAATGCGATATCATCAAAGAAGGACAGTAAAGTTCTAAAGAAGCAACATTCAAGATAAAGGACAACAAGATAAATAGATGTGAATATTCCTAGTTTTGATTGCATAGGTCAAAGATGCATCCAAGGTTTGATACCTCTATCCCTTTAGGTACCACAGTTCTATTACAAGCACACTCACTGCTAGCTTTCTTACCTACTGTAATTGTTGATACTAGATGTTCTTATCACTCAAGTGCATATCAAACCCACCATACTAAGTACTGCTCCCTCTAATACAACCCTAGATGGACACCCAAGTCAGTTTGCAGTGCAATCTCAATCATGCTCAAGCCAACAGATTCTTACACATACACCTCATTTACTCATATACTAATATATATCTCTTCCACTATAAAATTTTATCCTCAAAACTAACTCCTCGAATAATTTAAAGTAAAATGCATATACTTTCCTTAAGGTCAAATATTCAAATACTGAAACGAAAATTTAATCACTTCTAAAAATCCTTGCTGCTTTGTCTAGGTTCATTGAATTGAATCTGAATCCTCAAAAAATTTTAATAACAATATCTCAACTTCTCAAAATTCTTAAAAATTGTAATTCATTTTTAATCTTCAAATTATAATTTAAATCCATATCTTGTAGTCCAATAGCCCTAGTGTTAATCTTTCTCACTGTCCTTATCGACATGTGTCATCTGATAATACCATAAATTAGTCCGTAAATTCATCTTGATATGAAATCAAACCCTACAATGACACTAAGATCTTAATTTACTAACTGATCAACAAGAATCAAATTTAATATCAACAGGTAAGAATGGACAGAAATAAGGGAAATGATTTAAATTGGAAATTATAATGAGGTTCTCAGGGGTCATCCCAGGAATCTCTCAAGAAATTATGATTGAATATCTGCTCTCATCCTAGTATACTAGATCCTAGATCCTATCGCAGGCATGCAGTAGTGTAACAAAGATGCCACACTACCATGATATCGCACAACTTGCGAAGTCTGACCTGCATGGGCCACCACTAAAAAAGTGTCATGACCCGCACCCAAAATTGGGGTACAAGTATGCGGGTACGTCCAGCCTACGCCGCAGCATCGGCGGTAGAACGCTGTCTAGGTCATGATTCTATCTAAGCAATCTCACACAGGCATCCAATCTCCATAAGGAGGTATGGATGACGCAATATAAATGAACAACATACTCAATCACATAACTATAGCACGATAAGATATCAAAAAATAAATAAGAACACAACACAAGTCTAAAAGTAAATAATCTAACTCAACAAATATCCAAGTCTCGACAAGAATGCCGGAGACAAATCCGGTACCAAATAGTCTGCTAAAAGAACTAACTAGATGATTAGTGATTCCGGCTAGACCTCCCGGAATCACAACTGAACTACCAAGTCCAAATCTGCAGCTACTCACCATATGGTCCATAAAATGTCGAATACCGGTCCTCTAAGGCATAGTCTGGAAAAATGTTTCCAGTCAGGAAGAAGCAAAGTACAATCTCAAATAACAGTTCCTTTTAATTGATAAGTACTATAAAGCAATAAACAGATGATGCTATATACTGAGAGAAGACAGTGAATAAATGCAATGGCAAAATAAGAGACAGGCAATATAGGCGATATGATACAGTCAGTGCATATATGAAATGAAGAGAACAAGGTACAATATCATATACGGGTGATATAGTATATGATCTAAAATAGAGAACTGTAATCTATTCTAAGTGTTAGAAATAGCAGTTTCGAAATGTGATCGACTTAGGAACATGTACGTGAGTTATAGGGCCTGGCTAATCATATGTGAGGAGCATGATTAACACTTACATTGTTCTATACTTTCATAATAAGGATATAATCACATTTCTCACTAACTACTTCCCCGCCCCCAACTAGTACTGTGGGTCCAATCATGACATGTCATGATACACGAGCAATGTCGAATATATCATGTACGAGGTCTAAATATCAATATCGTGTACAATGTCAATACGATAATCAATGTAATATCTCATGACTAAAGATCCATTCGATATACTAGTCCGTGTAGCATAGTGTCAAGGATCAGATGTAACATTTCTAGATACTGGAATTATAGAAATTATCAAACAATTGGAAATTATCAGAGAATGTACTTGCCTTGGGTCCTTAGCTGGTAATACCAATATCCTGTTCCAGAGTATCGCCTGGATGAACCAACAGTCCTATAGACATATCATAAATGTAACATTTGTATCAGATGCTATACTAACACACAATCAAAATACACTGAACTCAGGGGCTATGCCAGGTATGGCACTAGTCAACTAGGGTCAAGTGCGTCAAGTTGCACGGGCATCGAGTCTGTGATTGCTGGGCAAGACAGACGATCAAAAATGGTACTGGACTTGCCAGTACGTCAGTGTACGCGTGGCAGTCAACTAACATTTCACAGGATCACAGGTCATGTGTAGTTACGGGGTATCCGTATTTACACTCGGGTCGTCTACAATATATATATATATATATATATATATATATATATATATATATATATATATATATATATATATATTTATATATATATATGCATATTACCAATAATTAAATTAATACATATTTATAGGTATACCAATAGTATATACAAATATGTATAATTGTATATACACTAAATTATATGATGTATATATATATATATATATATATATATATATATATATATATATATATATATATATATATATATGTTAAAAAATATATATGCCACATTTATATATGCCCAAAATACATTTTATCAACATATACTATATACATATATATATACATTTATATACCAAATAATACTTACACTATATACATATATAGTACATATATATATATACCAATATTATATATATATGTATATACATATACCAAAACAATATATATATATATGTATATACATGTACCAAAATAATATATATATATATATATATATGTATATACATATACCTTAATACGTATTTATATCTATCCCAATACATACATGTATACACACATATGTGTATACACATATACACATATACGCACATACACATATATACATACACGCACATACACACAAAAATACATATTTATACGTATACGTATATACAATATGAAGGAGGGAAGAGGGACAGGAGACTCACGGTGGTGATAGGGTGGTGGTGGTGTCGGAGTACAGCAGGAGGCCGCTGGAGTGCTGCTCGGGAAGAGGGGAGGAAGCTCGGGATGGCCGGGTCGGGGCTTGCAGAGGTGGAGGAGCAGTAGGGATGAGCGGGGACAGCAGGGTGGTGGCCGTGTGAAGTGTCCCGGCGGTGATAGTGGCGTTAGCTCGTGGTGGAGGTGGTGTTCGTTGTGGTGGTGATAGGTGGAGGAGAGACGAGCAGGGTGGTTCAGAGGTCGGGCTGAAGGGATGGTCGGCCGGGGCAGTGAGTACTGGTGGTGGTAGTACACAGCCGTCGGAGTTGCGTGGATACAGGGGAGTCAGAGCTGGCCGGTGGAGTAGCTGGAGGGTGGCCGGGGAGTTGCAGCAGGGAAGAGCCGGAGTCGTGGATGTAGGGAGGAGCTCCGGGTCAGGAGCTCGGGACTCGGCTGGCCGGCTGTGAAGGGAGTTACAGCGGGCCGGGCACGACGAAGCTGGCCGGATTAGATGGTCGACTGGAGGTAAAGTATGGAGGAGGATGGAACGGTGTGGCAGTCGGCGGGACTCGCCGGAGCTGAGGGCCGGGGGTCGGCTGATGAACAGTATGGTGATGGTGATGATTTCCCCCTTTAAAAAATAAGGAGAAGAAGAAGAAGAAGAAGAAGAAGAAGAGAAGAAGAAAGAAAAATAGAGAAATGTAGAAGGGGGGTGGCTACGGTTGAGTGAGGGAGATGGGAGCTTCCCTAGGTTTAGGGATTAGGGTTTTTCTTGGGAAGGGTGAGTGATGTGACTTTAAATAGGGAGAGGTGTGAGGAAAATGAATGGTGATGATGCAACTATTTTAAATGGGTGGTTAGGATTTGTCATGAAGGAATCCTTCATATAAGGATGAGGGTGGTTGACTAGTCAAAATTAGGGCTTCTCCATTTGGTTGAACCAATGGGGTGTTGACACCTAATGCAATATTTGCAAATTAGCCCCCTTAAATTTGGGTATTAACACAGACACATAAAATAATGAAAAATTAAGAGGCAATTTGGTATTTGGTGTTTTGTAGGGTGAGGGAGTATTGTGTGTTTGGTATGGGCTTAATTAGCGGGGTATTTGGATTAAGTCGGGATTAAACGGGATTAGTCAAAATGGTATCCTCAATTTAGTTAGAAATAAATGCAAGCTGTGTTCTAAAATTAATTAGGAGTACATGGGGCCAAAATTAGGTTGGGCCACAAATATCATTAGTGAAGAAAACTCAGAACAGAATATTACCTTAATTTGGGTCGCACAAAAAATGGGTCAAGATTGCCTCCAATTTTGATTGGAACGCACAACGATACAAAATTGAAATTTATTTAGCAATTAAATAAACGTTCGCGACGAATATTGTGCGGCTAAAATGAAGCACAAGGGAGCATGATTATGAGTTACAAAAATTTCAGAAAGGAAGGCGGGCACATCTAGGGCAAGGTTGTGAAATTTTTTAGAAGGCAAAACTTACGGTAGTGCTCCAAATATCGAAGCAACGGGAAGGCACAATAATTAAATAAATTATGGTAATTAATTACTACCTCCAATAATTAAATTCTAATTAATACAAATTAAATACAAAATCCTATAATTCGGTCAGGTGTTCGTCTAGTGGGTTTCTAGGTCAAGTCTACTAGCTCAAACATTAATGAACACTGTAATTATTTAAATACACATCTCATACAATTATTTAAATTAAATATACTTATCATGCAATTATTTAAAATAACTACCATAATATTAAATATATATAAAAGTCGAAAATATCCATGTTTTTGGAATGTGGTAGTGACAAGTCTACCCTCCTTAAAAGAATTTTGTCCTCGAAATTTAAATCCTCATAGTAGTATTTTCCATCAAAATTTAAATTCATCTACCACAAAATCAGGAAGTGATCCACATTGTCATTTTACGATTTTCAAAATTTTGAAATTACTGTAATCCTGAAAAATCCTCGAAATAAAATCGGTTTCCATTTTCCTCACAATTTCCTCCGAAATTTTAAGTTAATAATTAAATACTCGAAATTTAATATCCACTCCTCTAATTAATTTCAATCGATGTATATATATAAAAAATTGAAATCTCATCCTAAAAAGTCTGAATCCAAACACTAATCCATCAATGATCTTATTCCTTGGTTTTTTTCCTCAAAATACTCAACAATGTGATAATTATGGATTCTTCAATGCAACATCCATAATATAAAATTTTAAAACTCATAACTTGCAGTCAAATATATATAATGATAATCTCCTTAATTTTCTTAAGTTTTTAATGATAAATATATCATAATCAATAATCATCAATCCTACAATATTAAATTCTTAACCTCTCATTTAATATAATGTTTATCCTCGAATTTTAATGATAATTTAATCATATCTCAATCTTGATAAAATCAATGATTCGTCAACTCTGCCATATTAAATTCTTAACTCTTTATGCTTATCCTCCAAAATTTTAAGCATCTTGTTTCTCTTGTCAAGTCATAACCTCTTCATAAATCTACTATGGTCAATCCCAATAATCATGGTCTAAGAAAAATTATACCTATAGTCATGCAATCTAAGAAAAATGTGTACGATCATGTATCTTTTGTCATGGTATTGCAGTCTCTGTCAGGTGTACTACTAACTACATTCAAAAAAAATCATGCATACAACTACGGTACTAGGGAATCAGTCAATCAATCAAATAGAAAGGAACAGAAGGAAGAAAAGAATAGAACATGCTAACACATTACCTGCAGTATCGGTCTCCTCGATAGTCATCGCAAATGCCCCGCCCTGCTGGGGTGGTTCCCTTCGCGGGTGCTGAGCAATATACGGTTCCACAGGTAGCCTAACTGGATCTCTATAGTTTGGAGCTGCGCGCTGACCGGGAAGATTAGGAACTCGAAGACAATCCCTTACTCGATGTCCCGCAGTGTCGCAGTGCAAACAAAGTCCTAGTCTCGTTCTACAGCTCTCCCAAAGGTGACCTGGCTTCTTAAAGAAATGACAAGTCTATTGTGTCTCTCTCGGAGACTGCTGCTGATCCTGCTGAACACCGACTGGTGCCTGGTACTGCTGTTGATGTTGAAATGCCCACAGCTGTTGCTGAATATGTACTGGTACCTGGTAATGCAGTTGATAATGAAATGCCTATGGCTGTTGCTGAATATGAACTGGTACCTGGTACTGCTATTGATGTTGAATACGGGGATGCTTGGCCAGTCCTGTGCTACCATTCGTATCTCTAGAAATATTATGACTCCTCTTAGGCCTGAGATCCAGATCCTCTTCTGCAATATGGGCATCCATCAAGACACCCTCAAAGGTAGCGGTACGATGACCAGAAGTGCGCGACCTAATCTCTCTCGTCAGCCCTTTCTAAATTTCTGGGCTAGATCTCCTGGGTCCCGAATCATAGACGATGCAAAATGGCTCAATCTACAGAATTCTGCAGCGTACTCATCGACCGACATGTTTTCTTGAACCAAGTCATGAAACTGACTTTCCAAGGTTTCCAATGCCACGTCGGGAAAGAACTTCTCCTTGAAGGTCTCCCAAGTAAGTCCTTTTGCAGTAAGTCTCGGCTCCGTGCGATACCACATGAGTGCGATATCGAACATCTGACTGCCAACCGCCTCTATCCGTAAGCTCTCCGGAATCTTGGCCAATCGCAGGCTCCTCTCTATGTCCTCTAGCCAGTCGTCAGCGTAGAGTATCCCTTCGATACCCTTGAACTCTCGAGACATCATCCTCTTGAAGTCCACTATAGTGCCTGATCTCTGCTGTTGCTGGCCAGGAAACTGCTGGTATTGTGCTACTCTCTCCAAAGCTTGGAGAGTCACCTGATGAGCATTCTCAATGCTCTCTCTCATCAGCTCGGTTTGTGCCTGGTATGTTTCTGCTTGCACCCTCTGAGCCTCAGCTTAACCTCGCTGAGTGTCTGCCATCACTCTCTAGGCATCTACCATGCCCTGGATCAAGGTAAACATCTGTGCCCTGTCAATGGGCAAACCTCCAGGAATCGGAGTCGGTGGAGGAGGAAGATTGTCCGTCACAGCTGCGGCAATCCTCTGGACAGGTGGGGGAGGAGGATCCCCAAAAAGTACAGATACTCCCACATGCATCGAAGATGTAGGAGGAACTACGGATGTCTGTCCATCAGGTGGAGAGGTAGCAGACCTCTCTAAAGCTGGTACTTCCACTCTCATATATCGTGTCTTCGGTGACATCCTGAAGACAGATCCAAAAGAATCAATTAAGGCAATCAATGCAATATCATCAAAGAAGGACAGTAAAGTTCTAAAGAAGCAACATTCAAGATAAAGGATAACAAGATAAATAGATGGGAATATTCCTAGTTGTGATTGCATAGGTCAAAGATGCATCCAAGGTTTGATACCTCTATCCCTTTAGGAAACACAGTTCTACTACAAGCACACTCACTGCTAGCTTTCTTACCTACTGCAATTGTTGATACTAGTTGTTCTTATCACTCAAGTGCATATCAAACACACCATACTAAGTACTGCTCCCTCTAATACAACCCTAGATGGACACCCAAGTCAGTTTGCAGTGCAATCTCAATCATGCTCAAGCCAACAGATCCTTACACATACACCTCATTTACTCATATACTAATATATATCTCTTCCACTATAAAATTTTATCCTCAAAACTAACTCCTCGAACAATTTAAAGTAAAATGCATATACTTTCCTTAAGGTCAAATATTCAAATACTGAAACAAAAATTTAATCACTTCTAAAAATCCTTGCAGCTTTGTCTAGGTTCATTGAATTGAATCTGAATCCTCAAAAAATTTTAATAACAATATCTCAACTTCTCAAAATTCTTAAAAATTATAATTCATTTTCAATCTTCAAATTATAATTTAAATCCATATCTTGTAGTCCAATAGCCCTAGTGTTAATCTTTCTTACTGTCCTTATCGACATGTGTCATCAGATAATACCATAAATTAGTCCGTAAATTCATCTTGATATAAAATCAAACCCTACAATGACACTAAGATCTTAATTTACTAACTGATCAACAAGAATCAAATTTAATATCAACAGGTGAGAATGGACGAAAATAAGGGAAATAATTTAAATTGGAAATTATAATGAGGTTCTCAAGGGTCATCCCAGGAATCTCTCAAGGAATTATGATTGAATATCCGCTCTCATCCTAGTATACTATATCCTAGATCCTATCGTGGGCACGCAGTAGTGTAACAAAGATGCCATACTACCACGACATCGCACAACTTGTGAAGTCTGACCTGCATGGGCCACCAATAAAAATGTGTCATGACCCGCACCCGAAATTGGGGCACGAGTACGCGGGTACGTCCAGCCTACGCCGAAGCATCGGTGGTAGAATGATGTCTAGGTCAGATTCTATCTAAACAATCTCACACAGGCATCCAATCTCTATAAGGAGGCACGGATGACGCAATATAAATGAACAACATACTCAATCACATAACTACAGCACGATAAGATATCAAAGAAATAAATAAGAACACAACACAAGTCTAAAAGTAAATAATCTAACTCAACAAATATCCAAGTCTCAACAAGAATGTCTGAGACAAATCCGGTACCAAATAGTCTGCTAAAAGAACTAACTAGATGATTAGTGATTCCGGCTAGACCTCCCGGAATCACAACTGAACTACCAAGTCTAAGTCTGCAGCTACTCACCATATGGTCCATAAAGTGTCGGATACCGGTCCTCTAAGGCATAGTCTGGAAAAATGTTTTCAGTCAGGAAGGAGCAAAGTACAATCTCAAATAACAGTTCCATTTAATTGATAAGGACTATAAAGCAATAAACAGATGATGCTATATACTGAGAGAAGACTGAATAAATGCAATGGCAAAATAAGAGACAGGCAATATATGCGATATGATACAGTCAGTGCATATATGAAATAAAGAGAACAAGGTACAATATCATATCCGGGTGATATAGTATATAATCTAAAATAAAGAACTGTAATATATTCCAAGTGTTTAAAATAGCAGTTTCGAAATATGATCGGCTTGGGAACATGTACGTGAGTTATAGGGCCTGGCTAATAATATGTGAGGAGCATGATTAACACTTATATTGTTCTATACTTTCATAATAAGGATATGATCATATTTCTCACTAACTATTTCCTCGCCCCCAACTAGTACTGTGGGTCCAATCATGACACGTCATGATACACGAGCAATGTCGAATATATCATGTACGAGGTCTAAATATCAATGTCGTGTACAATGTCAATACGATAATCAATGTAACATATCATGACTAACGATCCAATCTATATACAAGTCCGTGTAGCACAGTGTCAAGGATCAGATGTAATATTTCTAGATACTGGAATTCTAAAAATTATCAAACAATTGGAAATTATCAGAGAATGTACTTGCCTTGGGTCCTTAGCTGGTAATACCAATGTTCTCTTCCAGAGTATCGCTTGGATGAACCAACAGTCCTATAGACATATCATATATGTAACATTTATATCAGATGCTACACTAACACATAATCAAAATACATTGAACTCAGGGGCTATGCCAAGTATGGCACAAGTCAACTAGGGTCAAGTGCGTCAAGTTGCACGGGCGTCGCATCTGTGATTGCTGGGCAAGACAGACGATCAAAAATGGTACGGAGCTTGCCAGTATGTCAGTGTACGCGTGGCAGTCAACTAACATTTCACAGGGTCACAGGTCATGTGTAGTTACGGGGTATCCGTATTTACACTCGGGTCGTCTACAATATATATATATATATATATATATATATATATATATATATATATATATATATATATATATATATATGTATGCATATTACCAATAATTAAATCAATACATATTTATGTGTATACCAATAATATATACAAATATGTATAATTGTATATACACTAAATTATATGTTGTATATATATATATATATATATATATATATATATATATATATATATATATATATATATATATATATATCAATATGTTAAAAATATATATGCCACATTTATATATGCCAAAAATACGTTTTATCAACATATACTATATACATATATATATATACATTTATATACCAAATAATACTTATACTATATACGTATACAGTACATATATATATATACCAATACTATATATATATGTATATACATATACCAAAACAATATATATATATATGTATATACATATACCTAAATACGTATTTATATCTATCCTAATATATAAAAGTATACACACATACGTGTATACACATACACATATACACATATACGCACATACACATATACACATACACGCACATACACACAAAAATACGTATTTATATGTATACGTATATACAATATGAAGGATGGAAGAGGGACAGGAGACTCACGGTGGTGATAGGGTGGTGGTGGTGCCGGAGTGCAGCAGGAGGCCGCCAGAGTGCTGTTCGGGAAGAGGGGAGGAAGCTCGGGATGGCCGGGTCAGGGCTTGCAGAGGTGGAGGAGCTGCAGGGATGAGCGGGGACAGCAGGGTGGTGGCCGTGTGAAGTGTCCCGGCGGTGATGGTGGCGTTAGCTCGTGGTGGAGGTGGTGTTCGTAGTGGTGGTGATAGGTGGAGGAGAGACGAGCAGGGTGGTTCAGAGGTCGGGCTGAAGGGATGGTCGGCCGGGGCAGTGAGTACTGGTGGTGGTAGTACACAGCCGCCGGAGTTGTGTGGATGCAGGGGAGTCAGAGCTGGCCGGTGGAGTAGCTGGAGGGTGGCCGGGGAGTTGCAGCAGGGAACAGCCGGAGTCGGGGATGTAGGGAGGAGCTCCGGGTCAGGAGCTCGGGACTCGGCTGGCCGGCTGTGCAGGGAGTTACAGCGGGCCGGGCACAACGAAGCTGGCCGGACTGGATGGCCGACTAGAGGTAAAGTATGGAGGAGGATGGAACGGTGTGGCAGTCGGCAGGACTCGCCGGAGCTGAGGGCCGGGGGTCGGCTGATGAACAGTATAGTGATGGTGATGATTTCCCCCTTTGAAAAATTTAAAAAGAAGGAGAAAAAGAAGAAGAAGATGAAGAAGAAGAGAAGAAGAAAGGAAAATAGAGAAATGTAGGAAGGAGGGTGGCTACGGTTGAGTGAGGGAGATGGGGGCTTCCCTAGGTTTGGGGATTTAGGTTTTTCTTGGGAAGGGTGAGTGATGTGACATTAAATAGGGAGAGGTGTGAGGGAAATGAATGGTGATGATGCACCTATTTTAAATGGGTGGTTAGGATTTATCATGAAGGAATCCTTCATGTAAGGATGAGGGTGGTTGACTAGTCAAAATTAGGGCTTCTCCATTGGGTTGAACCAATGGGGTGTTGACACCTAATACAATATTTGCAAATTAGCCCCCTTAAATTTGAGTATTTGCATAGACACATAAAATAATAAAAATTGGTGGGCGATTTGGTGTTTGGTGCTTTGTAGTGTGAGGGGGTGTTGTGTGTTTGGTATGGGCTTAATTAGCAGGGTATTTGGATTAAATCGAGATTAAACATGATTAGTCAAAATGGTATCCTCAATTTAATTAAAAATAAATGTAAGCTGTGTTCTAAAATTAATTAGGAGTACATGGGGCCAAAATTAGGTTGGGCCACAAATATCATTAGTGAAAAAGACTCAGAACAAAATATTACTCTAATTTGGGTCGCATGAAAAATGGGTCATGACTGCCTCCAATTTCGATTGGAACGCACAACAATGCAAAATTGGAATTTATTTAGAAATAAAATAAACGCCCGTGACGAATATTGTGCGGCTAAAATGAAGCACAAGGGAGCATGATTATGAGTTGCAAAAATTTCAGAAAGGAAGACGGGCACGTCTAAGGCAAGGTTGTAAAATTTGTTGGAAGGCAAAAGCTAGGATAGCGCTCCAAATATCGAAGCAACGGCAAGGCGCAATAATTAAATAAATTACGGTAATTAATTACTATCTCCAATAATTAAATTCTAATTAATACAAATTAAATACAAAATCCTATAATTCGGTCAGGTGTTCGTCTAGTGGGTTTCTATGTGAAGTCTACCAGCTCAAACATTAATGAACACTGTAATTATTTAAATACACATCTCATACAATTATTTAAATTAAATATACTTATCATGCAATTATTTAAAATAACTACCACAATATTAAATATATATAAAAGTCAAAAATACTCCTGTTTTTGGAATGTGGTAGTGACAACCCATGAAAACCCTAAACTTCAAGTGTAGATTTACACATACCTAGCCATCAAAACCGAAAACTCCAAGTATTAAAAGTGTTTAGAATCATAATACACACATATATAGACAAATAAAATGCAAGAAAAGAGCAAGAATAAAAAATTAAGAGGTTTCTCCATCTAATGCAAGGTGTACTTGTCTAAAATAAAGAAAGGAGGAAAAATGAGAGAATGAGGGAAACAAGAAAAAGAAGTTAGCTTATATATGCTAGGGTTGAGGTCTAGACCATCGGTTCACTCATGACCAAACCAACCCAACAATTAAACCCTAAGTCTAATTGAACCAAAGAATGGGTCTAGTCTCCATGACATGCAATCTAATCACCATGCAAGTAAGAAATAATATAAGAAGAAAAACTAATATGTCCCAAATATGTATCTCGGGAACGGGAAGTGACATAACCGTTATCCCCAGCAGAGTTTGCCATATCCATATTACCTCTTAACAAACCTCTCTTTATATGACTAGAGTTTTTTATGTCCATATTACCTCTGAGAAAACCTCTTTGTATGATTATCGATTATCACGTCCAAAATACCTCTGATATCGGTAGTCATCTAAACTTGTCACCCGTACTTAACTTTAAGTACGCCAGCTATATTAAGTCCACAAAACCTGCCACATCCATATCACCTCTAGCAGGGCTTGTCTCGAATCTATTACTTGCACTCAGGTGAACAACAAGTAATGGGTCCATAAAATATATCATGTCCATATCACCTTTGATAGGGTTCTGTTTTAAACTTATTACTTACACTCAGGTGCGCAAGAAGTAATGAGGCCACAAAACCTATCACGTCCATATCACCTCTAATAGGGTTTTATTTCAAACTTATTACTTGCACTCCAATGCGCAAGGAGTAATATATCTACGAAAGATCCTCTAGTAGAATGTCCTCAGCAAAAGTAAATAGTTCACATCCATATTACCACTGAACTATGAGATGCCCATATTCCCAATCCAAAGAAAACAGCCACTCTATATTACCTCTGGCTCGTTTCCTTTTTCTTACACAAAAATACCATGATCGAACCTAACCCTTATGTATGATTATCGATTAGCACACATCTACGTTATCTCTGAGCTATCGTCCTCACATCCTCCCCAGTAGAGTTTGCTATGTTCTTCTTACCTCTGAGCAAATACCTCTACTTCACTATCGATTATCACGTCCATATTACCTCTGATATTGGTCATCATCTAAACTTATCACCCTACTTAACTCTAAGTATGCCAACAATGTTAAGTCCATAAACTCTTCTACGTCCATATTAGCTCTGGTAGGGCTTGTCTCGAATCTATTACTTGCACTCAGGTGCACAAGAAGTAATGGGTCCACAAAACCACCTATCACATCCATATCACCTCTGATAGGGTTTTCACTTTGAACTTAATACTTGCACTCAGGTGTGGAAAAGGTAGTACGGTCTACCAAAAGGTCCCCCAGTGGGACATCCTTAACAAACTACGTTGTTGTGCTATGTCCATATTAGCTCTAGCATAATACCCAAAGACCACATGCAATATGACAAAAAAAAGAAATTTTGAAAAAGGAGTGAATTTATTGTTTAATATTTAAGATCATCAATATATATGATGGAAATTCATTTTAAGGATTTTTTATTAGTATTCAAGGTCATGAGCACATATGACAAAAACCCATATTTAAGGGTTTTCATGAAGTCTCGTTGACACGAACCTTTTTCATTAGAGGCGCCCCTCCGTATTGTTTTGGCTACTGACACAAGCAAAACTAATAACAGGTAGCATCACATACTGGATCATCCCTCTGTAGTGCAAACCTTAGTATATGGAAAAGAATCCATACTAATGGATAGCAAGGGAGGAGCAGGATCATGCGCTCTGCAACCATACAAAAAGATAGAAGACAGGAATGATAATTAATCCAAATCCTGGAATCGACATCGCAGGCCCCCGTTCGGTAGCAAGTCGCATAGAGAGGAGAAACATAGCAAGCACGCTGTATATGCAGGGACAGCTCTGCGCATGACGTAGGATGTTCATCCTCATCTCCTGGATCAGTTCTTGGCAAATCGTCGTGTAAGGTTGTCATTCTCTTCGAATGATGGGTTATATGATATCCTTCTATGCTCCATCACGGGCATCACAAAGGGTGGTAAAACCTGCATAAAGAGAGCAAATATTAGTCTCAACGAAGATTGTAATAGTATACAGCGGTCGTATGTCGCTTCCAGATTATAGCCACACACAGAAGGGGACGTCTTTAGATAGCTAAGTCTGTACGCATGAGCAAGAGAAGATCTCATCAATACGACCAAGCTACAGATGGACTGATTCCTCATCATGGGCCAAACTACAGATAGGCTCTGCGTGCATATTACAAATAAGTTCCCATCCATGCGGCCAAGCCACATACAGGCTCTGCGCATGTTTTAGAAGATTGCTCATCCATAGGCAGAACTTTACGGGGGGCTGCACGTGTTCTAGATAATTTCTCATCCACGCTGCGAGGTCGTATACTTGTGTCTCTGTGTTCCTGCAATCATGACACACCCCTACCACCAAAAAGAACGCCAATATCAGGAGGCCATGGATCGACGCACTTTTGACAAACCCCTAGGCGAGATAGACAGTAGCCATCGACATCTTCTTTCACAAAATAGGGGGAAGCCGAGAGATAAAAGTTCTACCTCCTCCCTAGCCCACCTATTTATAGACTCCTAGGGCGCGTGAGCAGATTGAGGCAATAAATCAGGTAGTTATGAGGATGAATCTGATCCCTCGATTTACGTAATCCATATTTATCTCCTCAAAAATTGTCGTTGACTTTGAGTCCCAAGAAATCATCTCCAAGATCGAGCCAAATCTCGGCATTTAATGATCTGACAGCCTAACGGAAGCACCTATGTGGCAACGTGCCTATATGGCATCACAACCATATGGCCGAAAGTGCTTGACCATGCTTTTTGTTCAAAGTAAACTTATCATTTTAGAAAATTTGAACTGGTCTTGTAGAAGCATGGAAAATTCATATCCATGCGTCCAACGAGCGCCCCAAGTTTGACTCAGAAGAAATTAAGCCAAAGAGGAAGCCACATAGCAGAATTCATGGGGCATGAACAACCACGAAGTAAGGGCCGCATGAGATCCCCTGACACGACATTAAATTCCTGTCAGAAGTCCTGACATGCCACTCATCACCCAGAGCGCTTCGAGAATCGTAAGAGAGGCAACGAATCATAAAAAAAAAGTCACATTAGTGTATTAATGACTTCGTCAGACATGTCATGCTACGTGTTCCCCCGTATTCAGTAACTGCCCTATGTTGCATCATCATCATGCGGCTAAAGTATCCATTCGACCAAGGCCAGACAAGAGTTTGCATGCAGCCACAACGCCATGTGGCCAAAGTATCCATAAGACCAAGGCGAAGATGCTATGTGGCCAGGATGTTATACAGCTTTCAGTTTGCAAGATCTGTCCATTATAACCAAAAAGATCTTCACACAGTCACTGCTGATTACGTATCTACCAGATCGAGTCACGCATACGAGGGATTTGAAAACAACCTCGAGAACTTATCAAACAACAAATCCCAAACGAAGTCGCGTGGCAGCCTGCCCATAGTAAGCGGCTACAGTTACAACCATATTATGTTAAAGGAGCCCCCTTCGGCCACCTAATAGAAGCATATATGGCATCTATAGCCCATCAGCATGATGGCTATAAATAGGAGATACTTGGACGTTCCAAAGGGATAGTTTTTTTTTTGCTTCAGAGACAACACCCCCCAGGCGACCTACGTACGTGAACACAAGCTCAAGAGAGATAAAAGAGAAAAGAACATCCTCATTCCCTCATCGGACCGTCAACGGAATAAAGGAGTCGCTGCAATACTCGATCTTCATCGTCATATTTTCTAAATAAAAAAATATTGTACTTAGATTTTCTGTCTAGTATTTTTTTATACTTTTTTGTTTGTTGTTGAACAAAAGTTTTCCAAACTCAATTTAATGGCGAATAGTTCCCCCTACTAGTGTTCAGTCCAAACTGCACACTGATACTGCCTGATATCAAGTCCGCCCAAGCTAATACCAACAATAATCTCTAATACAACCATGCAACTCCTCAATCCTAGTGCACCACAACTTTACAGCAAGTTGCTCCCCCTTCTTCAGTACCAGCAGCATCCCCTCCCAACTCGAGCACAACACCAAACTCCCACACACATGATCATCTTACACACAGTCACTGTCAAACTTCCCCCTCCTGTTATCAGTTGAACACCACCACTAATAAACAACAACAACAAATAAACTTATATATATATATATATATATATATATATATATATATATATATATATACACACACACACAATTAATATTTTAGTGTATACATATACTAATAGTCATTTCATCAAACACCTTGAGTGGACAAATATGATACTCATGATACGCACCAAAAAAAGAACCAAAACCCCCAATACTAAACAATTAATATTTATACCTATCAATTACATCTATATATAACTAATATAATTATTCACAATGAAATTTAAAGAGTAATTACTTTAACATGCATAAATAACCCAAAATAAACTAATGTATCATAGTGTATCACAAAGTATCATGGTACCCCCTACTCGTATCCATTTGTGGACACGTAGCTAGCCTCATAACACTAAGACAAGTCTAATTAGACCTAATTGACCCAATGTCAAACACTTGGTGCACCAATCTCAGAATTTTTCTAAATTTGGCACAAAACTCAATGTAGAAGTCACAATACAAGTCATATAAAGCTAGTTCTTGTTCCAATGGGTAAGCCCTAAGCCAAAGAAGGGTTCCTAATGGTCAAATGCATGAATTAGAGTCTAAATTAAAGGAGAAATCAGAATTATTCATATTTTAAGATGGATTCCCAATGAGTTGCTTAAATGGATACAATGAGGACACAAACTCCTATCTAATTTATTCTTCTTCAAGTTTTTCTTGCAATCCAAGCTCTAATTTTTCTTAGATGATGAAAATAGAAGAGAATAAGAGTAATTTAAGGTAAAATTAATGGAGGGATGAGTGGAATTGGAGAAGAACATAATTGGTGATCTAATGTAATGAATGAATGATAAGGAGAGAGAAAATTCTCCCCTCCTATAGTGGCCGGCCCCCTATGCTTGGATCCCAAGCAATGTGCAATGCCAACAATACCCCCACTAATTAGTCATGAGGTATTTAATTAGGAGAGCTATATTGGGAAGCTTCTAATTCTATTGAAAGTTTAATCTAATCTCCTAATTAATGAAGAGGGATGAGTCTAAATGGCCTAGCCTAATTGTTGGGTTCAATGTGTCATGACTAGTCTAATTAGGTCCACTGGTGTCAATTCCAAATAAATAGGCTAGTCTAATACTAATCAATAACTACTAACACAATTTATATAATATAAATACAATACAATACTATATATATATATATATATATATATATATATATATATATATATATATATATATATATATATATTCAAAATAACAAAAGTACCCCTATCTTGAAATATGGTAGTGACAACATCAGAGGGCATCTCAAAGTAGCTTAGGATAGTCAGCATCATTGGACGTATTCGCATTGACGACATCTTGAGTTCTCTGTTGGCGACCATGTATTTCTTAGGATTTTGCCTACCCATGGATTCCTCAGATTTAGAGTACGGGGAAAGCTTAGTCCTAGTTTGATTGGTCCCTTTGATATTCTCGAGCGCATGGGAGATGTATCATATATATTAGCTCTTTCGTCATCGCTTCACGAGGTACATGATATCTTTTACGTATCTCAATTATGTCAGTATATTTTGGATCTGAGACATATCCTAGATCATTTGGAGCTGGTCGTTGGTACCGACCTATTGTATGAGGAGAGACCTGTATCTATTTTGGACAGGATGGATAAGGTTCTCAAGAACTGGACTATCCGACTAGTTCACATGTCTTGGGTTCATCACTCACCGGGTGATTCGATGTAGGAACGCGATGACGATATTTGTGTTTGTTACCCACATCTATTCGACTCAAGAGTATACTTATTTGTTTTCTCCGTATTTTATCCTAGCTTACGTGTGATTGTTTGTTTATTGTAGCTTGTAGTTGCTTTTATATTGCTTATTCCATTTACTTACCTGGATTTCATAGTTACATGAGTTTCCTGCTTAGTTCTTGATAGCATAATTTTTTGGATTTTATTTTTTGATTTAGACCTTATTGAAATTGTGAGGACACAATTTTTCTAAGGAGGGGAGAGTTGTGAGACTTGTCTCATAATATTTGTATTTGTATATGGATACATATTTTATATTATATATATACTGTGCTTTATTGGATCTCGTAGAATCTTAAAATTTTCTCAAAATTGGAATTTTACTACCTGATCGGCATACCGCTGGCATACTCCAGCATACCGATAGTATACTGCCCACGGGCAGATATTTGTTTTACTTTTGGGATATTCTAGATATATTTTTGAAATATTTTTAAGAGATATTTTTATGAGATATTCTTGTAAATAGTATTCGATACTTTCTATTATCCAATGGTTTCTTGGTTTTTTTTTGAGTGATCGAGAATGATTTAATCTCGTGACTTGGATCACTAACGAGGCAAATCGGACGGTCACGATTAAATTACCTCTGCTATATATATATATGTGTTCTTTTTCTCTCTCCTCTCTCCTCTCTCCTTTCTTTCTTTCTTTCTTTCTTTCTTTCTTTCTTTACTTTTTTATTTTCTCTCATTTTCTTATGAGAGCTAGGAGCTTGGTCTTGAGGCCTAAGAGTGTAGTTTTTGAACCCCTTCTGGTGGTGGAGTTGAAGGTTTATGCTAGGAGCTTGACTAAAGGCCAGTATAATTTTTATTGATGTTTTTGTTTTCCTTGACTTTGATTACTTATAATTTTTTGTACATGCTTTGTTAAATATATTTCTCTAGTAATTTCCAACCGTGAGCATATTTCAGAAATTGGTTTGAGCTTTGTTTTAACTTTTCTTGTAGAAACTATGGTAATTAACAGCTAGGAAATTCGATGTCAAAATGATAACCAGAGTGATTGCCATAAAATCTAGTCGATATGCTATATGAGACTTATCCCTAATCTTGACATCTTGCCGGAATAGTTTCTTTTATGTTTCAAAACGAGATTTCGGTTCCGAAATACCAGTCTGGATTTGACTTTCCCTAGAGTTGCCTATGGGAATCTACATATCGACGGTATATTGGTGTATACCGATGGTATACCGATTTTTCCAGACATGGAATCAAGAAACAAGTTATGATCGAAACCGACATACCGACGGTATACAGGTCTGTGCTGACGGTATACCGATTTATTGGAATCGTTTAGCTACTGCCTTTTTGCTATCTCTAGACCAACATACCGATAGTGTACTGGAGTATACCGATGGTATACCAATTTTTTTGACTTATTTTTTCTACCTTTTCAGTTTGGTCTTGGACGAATACCGATAGTATACGGTAGTATACCGATGTATACCAGTTTTGTACTCTTGCATATGTTTTGCTTGCTATTATACTTTTTACTATTTTTTGCTTAGCATCTGTGTGCCTATTGCCTATATATATTTTCCTGTGATTCTTCTTGTTTTATCTGTTTGTTATACCGCATCTGTCCCGCCTTGACATCATGTATAATTTTAGGGCCATTACCAATTATGCACCTACCGTGTATAGTTTTGGGGATACCTACCCATTATACATATGTCCAGACTTGTCTTGGTATATTTGGGACACTTACCCATTATACACAAGTCATGTACATTCGTGATAGTGACCTGTCGTGGTACACTCGTGATACTAGACCCTATATATAGTTTGGGGCACCTATCCATTATGTAGTTGTCCTAGTATAGTTTCGGACACATATACATTGTACACATGTCTTGGTATGTACATGATAGTGACCGTAGTGGTGCACTACTGATTCTTGACCTGTATATTACCTGTTGTGGTTGTTATAACACATGCTCGTCATGACTATAACCATGTGGTTGTTTTCTTGTCTAGTCTTATTCTTGTGCTTGTCAAATTATTATTCTATCTAGTTCATTTATACGGGGAGCATCATGTCTAGGATGGATTCTGCAGAATTCCATACTGAGATGTCACGACCCGCACCCGGATAATCGGGCACGAGTATATGGTTACGCCCAGCCTACGTCGTAGAATCAGCGGTAGAATATTGTCTGGGTCATTTCTAACTATCTAACATCTCAACAATATAATATAGTACCTGTCAATCATCTCAACTCCAAACGAAGGAGCAATATTGTATCTCACATGAAACTAATCTCAATCACAAAATAAACTAAGGAAGAATAATGCATGAATGGAATAGCAAAGGAAAGAATAAAGATACAATCCATAATCTGAAATAATATACAAGATGTTAATCCACCAAAATAACAGTCTAATACAATCCAATACAAATATAATCTAGACCTCCTCAGGCTCTACAAATAAGTCCTCCTAGTCTATAGGAGTATTCTTTATAGGTATGCCGTCCTGCGGCCCGTAGAATATGGGATACTGCTCTATAAGCCAGTCATCTGGAAAAATATATCCAGTCAGGATTGGAGTGAAGTATATACCTCTGAAAGTAGTTTCAGTAGCATAATCGAGCATATAAAAAGATATAGAAATGAAATACAAGATCACTAATCAAATAAAATGAATGAACAATAGATATACTAGTAATGTACGAGAATATATATCAACAATATGAATATCACAATATGATAAAATAATTACAATCTAAACTAACTAATGTGCCTCAGAATATAAGTTCATTATGTGATCGGTTTGGATGAACATGATCAGGTAAGACGATTACAAGTGAGGTATGTAACCAGAATATACACGATATAACAATAGCTTTTATCACATAATCAACTCCTACTCTCCCACCCCCAATTAATACCGATGGATCCAATTAGGATACACTACGAACACGAAATATAACCACTAAACACGAGCAGTGGGTGTACAAGAATATCATAACCACCGAACACGAGTGGTGGGTGTACACGAATAAGCACACTGAACATGAAATTTAATCAATATCCAATATATACGATTAGATACAATGTACACGAGTACCCGCTTAACACGGTAGGGGATAACATCTCATGACGGGATCCATATAGTACCAGTCCGTGAAATCACTGTGTCGGGATCAAGTATACAATTCTAGAACATGCATATATACAATTTTATGAATTGAAAACTATCAGAGAAATATACTAGCCTGAAGTCCTGAGCAAGGTATGTCTCTCGATGCCCAAGCTGGTGTCACACAACCTATATATGGTATGTTGCATCAATACAAGGTTCAAGAGTGGAAATAAGTAAAGTTTATGCAATTCTAGGTCGATACGCCATTTCTAAGTCAAACCACTGAAATCTATGTTGCAAAAGTCTAATACTAAGTCACTAAGTCGATACACTATGAAACTATGCTATACTAGCTAAGCTAAGTGTCATGACCCACACCTGGTATAGGGGCACGAGAGCGTGGGTACGTCCAGCCTACGCCGCAGCATCGGCGGTAGAACGCTGTCTAGGTCACAGTAATACTATATAGCTAAACACCTGTCAATGATATCCATCTTCGTAAGGAGGTCAATATACATCTCACAATAATCTCACAATGTAACTCAATCATAACAACTATAAGGCACGATAAAAGATAAAAGAAAATGACATAGTTAAATACCATATCTCAACATAAAGATAACTCACAGTCTAGCTTTCCAACACAAGTCTCCAAATAAACTTAACATGAGTCTAAACATAAACTAAAATAACCTCCATAAGTCTCGAAGTATAATAAATACTATCTAGATAGCTGCGGGTAATGTCTCATCTAGAGGCATAGTCTCCTCTAGGGTCTCTGGTGCGTAGTCAGCATCTATACCTGGTCCGTAGTGCGTAGTGCAGAAATCCTCAAGATTGTCTGAAAAAAATATCCAGTCAGGAACGAAATACACCTCTAACAGCAGTTCCACATATATTGATAAAAACTATAACACAGTGTAAAGAAATACAAGACAGATATGAATAACTGACAATAAGAGATACTAAAATAAAGAAAATACTGGAATAAGAAATACTGGAATGTCATCATCAATATGCATCTAGCAAGAATAGAACTACAAGTACACGCAAGAACAAAGAACTGGTATGTAAGTATGTATAAGATCAACAACTAAATATATGTAAATTCAAGATCAATCTACCAGATACATGTCAAGAATTATCTAACTAAGTGTGTGAAACATCAGTATATCATATGATCAGCTTGGGACTATATGACTCATTACATTAATTAGCGATCCTCCCCAACAAGTTCGGCTAACCATATGTAACAGCGATGAGGCATGTAAGGGTAAGGTTGCACCAACGTGAGGTGAGGTTGAGCTATGATGCATATAAAGTTGGGTATGATCACATAAGCTACTAGTATTTCCCTATTTTTCCCTAGTTAGCACGATAGATTCCAATCATGACTCCTCGTGACATGTCTCAATGATGCCAACTCGTGTGAACAATAGTGTCAGAGTCATGTATGCCATACAACAAGAATTATAGAGATAATCAACATAATGGAAACTGTCAGAAAATGTACTCGCCTGGGGTCCTTAGCTGGCAATACCACTGTCCGGGTTCCAAGGTATCGTCTGAGTGATCCCATAATCCTATAGACATATCACATAATACAATACTTCATCAGACATTACTCTAGCACACAATCAACATAATGATCTCAACAGGCTACACTAGGGGTCACATGTCGATGTACCTACGGGGTGTCCGTGGTTACATTCAAGTCCTCCACATAATGTGATCTAACATATAAAAAAAAATTTATAGGTTATAATTATAGTAGATATATGTATATACATATACTTTAAATAGAATTTATGCCTTGTATCTATATTAAACAGGTATTAGGGAGATATATATATACTATATATATATATATATATATATATATATACCCGAAACACATTCAATCCTATTTTAAATACATGTACTCTGTATATATATATATATACTAATTTGGGTTGCATACATTAGGTTTATACATATCAATGCATACATAATAACCATATACGTATACTATTACTAATACGAACTTACGTACACATCAAGTCATATATCTATATACCAGTATTCAACATAACAAGTGCGACGGCCTCCAAGGGAACTATATGTATGCGTACACGTATAGGCAAGAAGGAACTCGAACCTGTGCGTGGGAACGAGACGATGATAATGGTTATGAATAAGGAAGGGTCGGTCGAGTTCACGGTCTGTCGTCGAACTCCGGTCGGCACAGCAATGCGTCGCGGTGTCGTCGAGCAGTCGGTCGATAGTGTGCAGGCGGGAACCTCGGTCGGCATCGTGCGGGAAGGAACCTCGATCGGCGTCGTGCGGGCAGGAACCTCGATCGGCGTCGTGCGGGCTCTGGGCAGCATCATGCGGCTTTGGGCAGCATCGTATGGCGCTCGACGGTGCTGCGTGATCTCGGTCGATGGGATCCAAGCGGCTCAGGGTCAGCGGGTCTGGCCGGTCTCTGGCGTTCAGTCGCCGAGGGTCGACAGTCGGGTGGTGGTCGGCTCAGGCCGCTCGGCTCCGGCGAGTTCACGGTCTGCTTTCAGCGATGAACAGTGAGGTAAAGGGGGCGTCGGCTGTAGCTAGGTTAGATGGATAGGAAATAAAGGGAAAGGAAAAGATGATAAATAGTAATGTAAGGGGGGGGCGGCTGTACTTGAATAGAAAAAACGAAAAGTAAAAGGAAGGAGTTATATATATAAGGGGGACTTAGGTTTGACCTAGAAAGGAGTTAGTTTGGTCAATTCCTTGGAAAAATCTTCTCATGGATACCTTAATGGTTAGGGTTTGAATAAATTAAAATGAATGGTCATGATGCATCGGTTTAAAGGTCTGGAGACCCTGGTTTTGAGGGGTTGATGTTGCAATGTCACAGTCCCAAAAGTTTATGGAAAAAAAACACATGAAGGAAAACTGGATTTATTCACGTGTTGTGTCCAGTAGGATAGACACCTTAGTACACTTTTGCATAAAAGTGCCCAACAGTTTAGGAAATTGCGCAAAATTGAATTTATTGTTTAATTAATGCAAAATGGTGCTCTACAATTAAATAGAAGTATGAGGTACTGAATTTTGGTGGAACACAAGCATAAATCAACGGTCTGGTACATTTAGGTCAAGATGTGAATCTGTTGGAAGTCAAGGGATAGCATAGCGTCCTAATTATCGAAGCTACGATAAATTAAAACAATCAGACAATATCACCATTATTCAGATATAAGTTACTATCGTGCAATTCATTTAAACATTAATTATGAAAAGACAAAAATATCCCTAATCAAAAAAAATGGGGGTGACAAGTCTACCCTCCATAAAGAATTTTTTCCTCAAAATTTAAAATAACTAGCACAAGAACAAGCAATCAATTATATACCTCCAGTCTCGAAGAGATATAGATACCGCTCGCGTATTTCGTCCTCTCTCTACCAAGTTGATTCTCCTGGAGAGTGATTTCTCCATGCAACACGAACCAAGGGAATAGTCTGGTTCCGCAATACCTTTTCTCTATGATCCAAGATCTCCACCGATTGTTCAGGATAGCTGAGTGTCGGTCCAACTTCGATCTCCGAGTGATCTAATACGTGACTAGGATCTGCTACGTACTGTCTCAGCTGCGACACGTGGAACACGTTATGCACTCCATCTAGAGCAGACGGCAAGTCCAGTCTATAGGCCACTGTACCAACCCTTGCAAGAATGTTGAAGGGTCCGATGTATCGTGGACTAAACTTTTCTCCTCTGCCGAAATGAATCGTGCCCCGTGTCAGACAATCGGCAAGTCCAGTCTATAGACTCCTCCAGAAATGGAAAGTGAAATGACTATCCCTATTTGAGATAATGCTCACAGGAACTCCATGCAATCTGACAATCTGCTGTACATACATTTTTGCTAGCTTTTCCGTCGATGTACCCACTTTGAAAGGTAAGAAGTGGGCTGATTTGGTCAACCTATCCACGATGACCCAAATTGCGTCCTTTCCTCCTGGAGAACGAGGAAGTCCCGAAACGAAGTCTATAGTCACGTGCTCCCACTTCCATTCTGGAATGGATAAAGGTTGAAGCAATCCCCCTGGCCTCTGTCGATCAACTTTCACTTGTTGGCATACTAAACCTCGAGATACGAAGCGTGCTACTTCGTGCTTCATACCATACCACCATACATGCTTCCTTAAATCTCGATACATCTTGTTTGCTCCGGGATGCATCAAGTACTGAGAGCGGTGTGCCTCCTGTAAAACTTCTTCGCGCAACTCTCCACTTGGCACACACATCCTCGTGCCATATCATAAGGATCCATCATCCGCAATAGTAAAATCGTCTATCAATCCTAACTGAACTTGTGCTCAAATATTCCTTAGTGTCTCATCATCATACTGTGCGGCTCTAATTCTGTCCATCATCTCTGATTATATCTGTAGTCCCCATATCTGAATCTCAGCTCCTGGAACTAATACCTCAATTCCCAAACTCTCAAGATCAGCTAATAAGTGTCTATCCGAACTCAAGCACATAGCCATTGGGTACCTGCTCAAGGCATCCGCGACTACGTTGGCTTTCCCTGGATGATACTGTAATAAGATATCGAAGTCTTTCATCAATTCTAACCACCTTCTCTGTCTCATATTTAGCTCCTTCTGTGTAAACACGTACTTTAAGCTCTTGTGGTCTATGAATATCTTCACACGCTCTCCGTACAGATAGTGCTTCCACAGTTTTAGGGCAAAGATAACTGTCGTTAATTCTAGATCGTGAGTGGGGTAGTTCTTTTTATGAGGGCATAATTGTCTTGAAGCATAGGCAATTACTTTCCCATATTGTTGAAGAACGCATCCAAACCCTTTTCCTGAAGCATCACTGTAGATAGTGAATCTACCTGTCCCTGATAGCAACGTCAAAACTGGTGTTGTCGTCAATCTTCTCTTCAGTTCATCGAATGCAGCTTGACATTCTTCTGTCCAGGCAAATTCTACCTCTTTCTTGGTCAGCCTAGTCATTGGCTCTGCAATCTTGGAGAAGTCTTGTACAAATTTTCTGTAGTATCATGCTAGTCCGAGAAAGATCCTGATTTTAGCTACCGTACTGGGGGTAGCCCATGACTCCACTGCCTCTATCTTCTTAGGGTTAACTAAAATTTTGTCACCCATTACCATATGTCGAAGAAATTCAACCTTGTCAAGAAAGAATTCACACTTTGAAAGCTTCCCGTACAATTTCTCTCTCCTGAGAGTTTCTAAGACTATCCTCAGGTGCTCATCATACTCTTCTGGGGTTTTTGAATATACCAGAATGTCGTCAATAAACACCACTATGAACTTATCAAGGTACTGGTGGAACACCTTGTTCATCAAGTTCATAAACACTGTTGGTGCATTAGTTAAACCAAACGGCATTATTGTAAATTCAAACTGGCCATATCTGGTCCGAAAGGTGGTCTTTGGTATGTCTTCTTTCTTCACTTTCACCTGGTGATAGCCTGACCTCAAGTCTATTTTTGAAAATACCTTTGCTCCGCTCAATTGATCGAAAAGATCATCTATCCTCGGCAGTGGGTATTTGTTTTTGATAGTAAGTTTATTCAAGGCTCTATAATCGATACACATGCGTACCGTGCCATCCTTCTTTGGTACGAATAATACTGGTGCTCCCCATGGCGATGAGCTGGACCTAATAAAACCTTTGTCCTGCAGCTCCTCTACTTATTTCTTCAGTTCTATCAACTCGTTGTTGTTAATTCTATAGACATGTTGCGAAATAGGCTCCGCCCCTGGTATCAAGTCTATAGAGAACTCAATATCTCTGTCCGGCGGCAAACCTGGCAACTCATCCGGAAATACATCCAGGAACTCCGCTATAAGTGGATGCGGTAATTCTTCTTCTTCCACCCTGGCTCCGCAAAAAGTGCCTCTGCTCCGCTCCTCTGCTCCTCTGGCAATCTCAAACTCTGGCTCTTCTGGTGGTCGAAATACTACTCTTCCTCCGTGACAATCTATAGAAGCATGGTGTTTACTTAACCAGTCCATTCCGAGTACAATATCGTATTCCAAAAGTGGCATGACGAGTAAACTCACGCTTAACTCTCGGCCTTCCAGTGACACTCTTCGATTCTTGCAACAATCACGGACTAGGATAATGCCTCCTCCTGTCATGATCATGCAAGTCCTATCTAATGGTTCCATTTTAAAATGATGCTTGAGGGCATAAGATAAAGATACGAAACTATGGGAAGCGCCAGAATCAAATAATGCAAGTGCTGGAATATAATCGAGTAAAACTGAACCTGAAATCACGTCTCCGGCTGGCTCGGCCTCCTCAGTGGTCATGGCGTAAGCTCGCCCTTGTGGTGCTCCTCTCTGCTGATGCTGATGCTGAGCAAACCTATCCTGCTGTAGTGGAAGTGGAGGTCCTCTCTGCTGCTGGCCTCCTGGTACAATGGGTGCTCTGGCTGGTCCTCTCTGAGCTGCTGCTCCTCCCTGGCGAGTCTGAACAGCTGGGCAGTCCTTCAGCTGATGTGCTGCTGATCCACACAATAAATAAGTGCCCAACCTTTTCCTGCAGATGTCTCTTGTATGTCCCATCTTTCGGCAATACGAACATGGGGTAGCAAGTTGATTATGCCTTTGTGGTTGTTGTTGTTGAGCATGTCCTCGAACTAGTGCCTGTTGTTGGTGCTGCTGCTGGTGTTGCTGCTGGTACGGCCTATGTTGTTGTTGGAAGTGTGGGCGCTTGGCTGGTCCTGTGTTACCTCCTGTTGCTCCAGATGTGTCGCGTCCTCTCTTGGGCCTGAGGTCCAAGTCGTTTTCGATAATCTGGGCATCCATCAGAATACCCTCAAATGTAGCAGTACGTCATCCCGAAGTACGAGACTTGATCTCCCTATTTAATCCCTTTCTGAATTTCTGTGCTCTGTCTCCTGGATCTTAAATCATCGATGGCGCAAATCGACTTAATCGACAAAACTCTAAAGCATATTCGTCGACTGACATGCCTCCTTGGACTAAGTCATGGAACTGACTTTCTAATGCTCCCAAGGCTATGTCAGAAAAGAATTTCTCCTTGAAGATCTCCTTAAAGTCCTCCCAAGTAAGTCTTTAGCGACGAGTCTCGGCTCTGTACGATACCACGTCAGTGCGATATCAAACATCTGACTGCCAGCGGCCTCTATCTGAAGAATCTCCAGAATCTGTGATAAACGCAGGTTTCTCTCTATGTTCTCTAACCATTCGTCAGCATATAGTATTCCTTTTGTGCCTTTGAACTCTCGAGGCATCATCCTCTTAAAGTCCACTATGGTACCGGGCCTCTGTTTTTGCTGACCTTGATGTTGCGGTTGTCGTGCTACTCTCTCCACAGCCTGGAGAGCCACCTGATGAGAATTCTCCATGCTCTCTCTCATCAGTTCGGCCTGCGCCTGGTGTGCTTCTGCTTGCACTCTCTGATCCTCAGCTTGAACACGCTGAGCTTCTGCTGTTACTCTCTTGGCCTCTAGCATACCCTGCATCAGTGCGAACATTTGTGCCCCGTCAGCGGGCACTCCTCCAAAAATCGGTGTCGGTGGTGGTGGAAGGTTGTCTGTCATAGCTGGGGCAATCCTCTGTATAGGTGGAGAAGGAATCTCGTTAGTTGCAGAAACTCCCACACGAACAGGAGATGTAGGAGGATCTCCCAGTATCTGTTCGTCAGGTTGAGAGGTGGCAGTCCTCACTGAATTTGCTGCTCCCACTCCCATGGATCTAGTATTCGGCGGCATCCTGAATACAGATCAAGGAATCAATTAAGGTGATAGATATGATATTATCAAGGAAGGACAGTAAGGTGCTAAAGGAAGCAATCAATTAGAGTAGCAATATAAAGTTCAGAATTTCCTAGTGTGATTGAGCATACTCTCATCCTAGATCCTATTTCCTATATCCTAGCACAAGTTCGCAGCAGTACAACTAAGTTGTCGCACTACCACGATATCGCACAAATTACGAAACTAGACCTGCATGGGCCACCACTAAAAATGTGTCACGACCCGCACCCGGTATAGGGGCATGAGAGCATGGGTACGTCCAGCCTACGTCGCAGCATCGGCGGTAGAACACTGTCTAGGTCACAGTAATAATATATAGCTAAACACCTGTCAATGATATCCATCTCCGTAAGGAGGTCAATATACATCTCACAATAATCTCATAATGTAACACAATCACAACAACTATAAGGCACGATAAAAGATAAAAGGAAATGACATAGTTAAACACCATGTCTCAACATAAAGATAACTCACAGTCTAGCTGTCCAACACAAGTCTCCAAATAAACTTAACATGAGTCTAAACATAAACTGAAATAACCTCCATAAGTCTCGAAGTATAATAAATACTATCTAGATAGCTAGGGTAATGTCTCATCTAGAGGCATAGTCTCCTCTAGGGTCTCTGGTGCGTAGTCAGCATCTATACCTGGTCCGTAGTGCGTAGTACAGAAATCCTCAAGATTGTTTAAAAAAATATCCAGTCAGGATTGGAACGAAATACACCTCTAACAGCAGTTCCACATATATTGATAAAAACTATAACACAGTGTAAAGAAATACAAGACAGATATGAATAACTGACAATAAGAGATACTGGACTAAAGGAAATACTGGAATAAGAAATACTAGAACGTCATCATCAATATGCATCTAGCAAGAATAGAACTACAAGTACACGCAAGAACAAAGAACTAGTATGTAAGTATGTATAAGATCAACAACTAAACATATGGAAATGCAAGATCAATCTACCAGATACATGTCAAGAATTATCTAACTAAGTGTGTGAAATATCAGTATATCATGTGATCGGCTTGGGACTTTATGACTCATTACATTGATTAGCAATCATCCCCAACAAGTCCGGCTAACCATATATAACAGCGATGAGGCATGTAAGGGTAAGGTTGCACCGACGTGAGGTGAGGGTGAGCTATGATGCATGTAAAGTTGGGTATGATCACATAAGCTACTAGTATTTCCCTATTTTCCCCCAGTTAGCACGATGGATTCCAATCATGACTCCTCGTGACAAGTCTCAATAATGTCAACTCGTGTGAACAATAGTGTCAGAGTCATGTATGCCATACAACAAGAATTATAGAGATAATCAACATGATGGAAACTGTCAGAAAATGTACTCGCCTGGGGTCCTTAGCTGGCAATACTACTGTCCGGGTTCCAAGGTATCATCTAAGTGATCCCACAATCCTATAGACAAATCACATAATACAATACTTCATCAGACATTACTCTAGCACACAATCAACATAATGATCTCAACAGGCTACGCTAGGGGTCACATGTCGATGTACCTACGGGGTGTCCGTGGTTACATTCAAGTCCTCCACATAATGTGATCTAACATATACACAAATTTCTATTGGTTATAATTATAGTAGATATGTGTATTTACATATACTTTAAATAGAATTTATGCCTTGTATCTATATTAAACAGGTATTAGGGATATATATATATATATATATATATATATATATATATATATATATATATATATACCCGAAACACATTCAATATTATTTTAAATACATGTACTCTGTATATATATATATATATACTAATTTGGGTTGCATACATTAGGGGGTTATACATATCAATGCACATATAATAACCATATACATATACTATTACTGATACGTACTTACGTACGCATCAAGTCATATATCTATATACCAGTATTCAACATAACAAGTGCGAAGGCCTCCAAGGGAACTATATGTATGTGTACATGTATAGGCAAGAAGGAACTCGAACCTGTGCGCGGGAACGAGACGATGGCAATGGTTATGAACAGGGAAGGGTCGATCGAGTTCACGGTCTGTCGTTGAACTCCGGTCGGCACAGCAATGCATCGCGGCGTCGTCGAGCAGTCGGTCGACTGTGTGCAGGCGAGAACCTTGGTCGGCGTCGTGCGGGCAGGAACCTCGGTCGGCGTCGTGCGGGCAGGAACCTCGGTCGGCGTCGTACGGGCTCTGGGCAGCGTCGTACGACGCTCGACGGTGCAGCGTGCTCTCGGTCGATGGGATCCAGCGGCTCAGGGTCAGCGGGTCTGGCTGGTCTCCGACGTTTAGTCGCGGAGGGTCGATAGTCGGGTGGTGGTTGGCTCAGGCCGCTCGACTCCGGCGAGTTCACGGTCTGGTTTCAGCGGTGAACACTAAGGTGAAGGGGGCGTCGGTTGTAGCTAGGTTAGATGGAAAGGAAATAAAGGGAAAGGAAAAGATGATGAATAGTAATGTAAGGGGAGGGGGTCGGCTGTACTTGAATAGGAAAAATAAAAAGTGAAAGGAAGGAGTTATATATAAGGGGGACTTAGGTTTGACCTAAAAAGGAGTTAGCTTGGTCAATTCCTTGGAAAAATCTTCTCATGGATACCTCAATGGTTAGGGTTCGAATAAATTAAAATGAATGGTCATGATGCATCGGTTTAAGGGTCTGGAGACCCTGGTTTTGAGGGGTTGATGTTGCAATGTCACGGTCCCAAAATTTTATGGAAAAAAAATACATGAAGGAAAACTGGATTTATTCACGTGTCGTGTCCAGTGGGATGGACACCTTAATACACTTTTGCATAAAAGTGCCCAACAGTTTGGGAAATTACGCAAAATTGAATTTAATATTTAATTAATGCAAAAATGTGCTCTATAATTAAATAGAAGTATGAGGGACTGAATTTCGGGGGAACACAAGCATAAATCAACGGTCTGGTGCGTTTAGGTCAAGATATGAATCTGTTGGTAGTCAAGGGCTAGAGTAGCATCCTAATTGTCGAAGCTATGATAAATTACAACAATCAGACAATATTACCATTATTCAGATATAAGTTACTATCGTGCAATTCATTTACACATTAATTATGAAAAGACAAAAATACCCCAAATAAAAAAATGGGGGTGACACTAAGAAACAACAAGGCACTCAAAGAGCCTTATCCTAAGATACGCAAGTTTTCGTATATGAAAATAGTATTTTATATATATATACAAGTCATATATTATAATACTAGATCAAAACAATGAAAATACGATACGTTGGCCTTGCACGAATGTGTATCACGCCTATCTCGATACCCAAACTCAATACCTTGGGTATCGGCCCAATACCTTGGTAATACCTTGGTATCCCGAGGTAACCCAAACCTCTAACATAATATCTAACATATATATGATACCCCAAGCGAATATGCTAATACACATATACATAAACTTTTAGCACTAGCTATATAAGTATCTAACTACTAAACAATAATACCACACTATATCTATACATAACTAACTACTACTATACAACTCAATATCTCAATAACCCATAACTACATATATACATAGTACATATGGCTAGATAGGTAAGCAACTAATCGACTATTAACAATTTAACAACTAATAGATCAACTAACTACTATTATCAACCATTATACATAGTTATATATGCATACTAACTACACCCATAACTAATAACCAAAACCAAGCTAAGCCAAAACCTCAACTAAACCAATACCTTGCCGAAGCTGAATAATAATACTGAAACTAAAACTATACCTGAATATTGATCTGTCCATCTGATAATGATACTGTGTATCTAACTTGCACAGTGGACTGATACCATAGTGATACCTGAACCTCACCTACTGAACTGCACAGTATCTCAGTGTGTGCTATGGCTGCTGCTCTCTTCACTTGAAGACTCATTGCTGTGCAGTTTCTCGCCGAGCCCCTTCCATGCTGTATAGTGAAGCCTCCTGCACCAAAACTGTGTACAGCAACACAGTGAACTGACTGTGCAGTCCCTGCTGCCCGAGTGCAGCTAGCTGCACTGTTGCACAATCTGGTGCAGCAGCTCCCCTCTCTCCAATTAACTGCTACTATAATGAGGGCTCTTGATATTGTCACTATGCAACACTGCAATCAACTGAGCTGATACTTCCATGCCCGAATCCTCTTGTTAACTGACTGCAGAGGCACAATGTCGATACTGAATGCAGTTGCTGCACTATGCAGTACAGATACTACCTTGCTCTATGTGTGCAGTTGCACATAGCCGCTGTGCATTGATACTTCCCTGGTGAGCAGTTTACTCCCTCTCACACACACAAACATATCTACACAAATACACTACACTCAACCTCTATGCATATCTCTCTCTCTCTCTCTCTCTCTCTCTATATATATATATATATATATATATATTAACACCTACACACACACACACACACACATATATATATACATATATATATATATACACATGCACGTAGAGCAAGAAAGCTAAACCACAAACACGTGGAGTGCACCGCACCCGTATCACACTTGCTCTATGATACGCGTAATACACGGCTCCAACACACAACCAAACGTATCTCGGAGAACACGAACAAGTCTAATACACTAATTATGAATAATATGTATAGTAATTAGAGTAACTACATGTCCGTGTCATAATATGATATGTACAAGGTCCCGTGTCAGAGAAAAATTCCCAAAATCAATCTGTTTCGTCAAATTAACGAGATATGGCCTACTCGTACCCAATTATGGACACAACAGTAGTTACAAACAAGAAATCATATGTTAATTAGATCTATTAGACCCAATGACAACCACTACATGTGCCAATCTCGAAATTCTCCTAAAATTGATACCAAATTGGATATAACTTCCATCGTAGGTCTCCGATGAACCTAAAACTAATTTCTATGAGTATTCTACGCATGTGGGTTGGTTTCTCATGGTTAAATCTCATATGTAGAGTCTAGTTGAAAGAAAAAAACTAAAATATACCTATTGGGAGATGGATTCTCAGTAAAATGTCTCCAAATACAAAATAGCTCCTCTCCTTGTAGATCTTGGCCTCCTCCTCCTTGCTCCTTGCTTCCTTCTTGTAGATCCTTTATATAGAAGCCTTAATGAAGAATTAGGAAAGGAATTGGTGAAGAATTGGTGGAGAATTGATGAGGAAAATAGAGGAAATTGGAAGAGGGAAATTGTAGATCTAAGAATTTGGGAATTTGGTGAAATAAAATGGTTTCTCTCTCTTCATAGGTGGCCAGCCATGTAACCCTCTCCCAAGCTATGTAAAATGTCTTAAATACCCCTTGGGGCCTCTCATGAAGAAATTAATTAGGGACGGAAGGTTCTAGTCTAATAGTTTCTCTAATTAATCTAACCTCCTAATCTATGAGCCTAATGCACAGGCTCAAATTAAACTCATCCAAAATATTGGTTTATACATTCTAATAAATAGATTAGGTCCACTACACAAGTCTAAACAAAACTAAAACTAGCAAACAATAAATAATAATCATGCATGCATGCACAAATAATTAAATATAATTAATCCTAAAATTAAAATTACCCAAGTCAATTATCAAACTACCCTTGAGTAAAAATATGAGGGTGACAATCCTACCCACCTTAGAAAAATTTCGTCCTCGAAATTAAGGAAAAAACTAACTACCAAAAGCAAACAATACAAAGCAAGAAAGAATTATACCTCACGGCTCGAACAAATATGGATATCGCTCGTGCATCTCGGCTTCTCGCTCCGAGGTACTCTCTCCTGGCGAGTGATGCCTCCACGTGACGTACACCAAAGGAATCGTCTAGTTCCTCAACACCTTCTCTCTCCGATCCAGAATCTCTACTGGCTGTTCTAGATAGCTAAGAGTAGGGCCCACCTCTATCTCCGAGTGATCCAACGTATGACTGGGATCTTCAACGTACCATCTCAACTGTGATATGTGAAACACGTTGTGCACTCTCTCTATTACAGGTGGTAAGTCTAGTCTGTATGCAACTGCACCGACCCTCTCAAGAATACTAAATGGTCCGATAAATCGCGGACTAAGCTTCCCGCCTCCACCGAAGTGAATCGTGCCACGTGTCAGAAAAATCCTCAAGAAAACCAGACCGCCAACCTAGCAAGAGACACAACCTTAGCACTCAAACAACAACAATCAAACACAAGCAAAACAAAACTAAAGCTACACCTCAAACTCCAAAGGTCTTCGGTGGCTATCTGCCCAATGTTGCTGCCTATCCTGCGCCACTCAAAGTCTGTCCCTGATAAGCTTTACCTTCTCTGCTGCATCCACTACCATCTCTGGTCCCAATAAAGCTCTGTCAACAAAATTATCCCAGGACAACAGAGTGCGGCATCTACGTCCATACAATGCCTCGAATGGTGACATCTCGATAGTGGCTTGGTAGCTTTTGTTGTATGAAAACTCTACCAAGTGAAGGTGATCCTCCCAAGAACCTCCAAGATCCAAAACATAGATGTGTAGTATATCCTTGAGAGTCTGAATAGTCCTCTCTGACTGTCCGTCTGTCTGAGGGTGATAAGCGGTACTGAACTTAAGCAAAGTGCCCAAGCTAGCCTGCAAACCCCTCCAGAAGTAAGATATAAAGCGACTATCCTAATCCAAGACTATGCACACTGGAACACCGTACAATCTGACAATCTGGCGCACATATATCTCCGGAAGTCTCTCCGTAGATGAACCTAGTTTAAATGGCAGAAAGTGGGCTGATTTGGTCAACCTGTCCACGATGACCCAAATCGCATCTTTGCCTCCTGGAGAATGTGGAAGTTCTGATACAAAATCCATAGTCACATGTTCCCATTTCCACTCCTAAATGGGTAAAGACTGAAGCAATCCACCTGGCCTCTGTCTCTCCACCTTGACCTGCTGGCAAACTACGTGTCATGACCCGCCCCCGGAATTGGGGCACGAGTGCGCGGGTACGTCCAGCCTATGCCGCAGCATCGGCGGTAGAACGCTGTCAAGGTCGTGATACTATCTAAACAATCTCACACGAGCATCCAATCTCCACAAGGAGGCACGGATGACACAATATAATATGAACACATACTCAATCACATGACTACAGTACGATAAGATATCGAACAGATAAAATTAAATACAACATAAGTCTAAATGTAATAATCCAACTCAACAAATATCCAAGTCTCAACAAGTATGCCGGAGACAAATCCGGTACCAAATAGTCTACTAAAAGAACTAACTAGAAAAACTAGTGATTCCGGCTAGACCTTCCGGAATCACAACTAAACTATCAAGCCCAAGTTGCAGCTACTCACCATATGGTCCATAAAGTATCGGTTACCGATCCTCTAAGGCATAGTCTGGAAAAAATATTCCCAGTCAGGAAGGAGCAAAGTACAATCTCAAATAACAGTTCCATTTAATTGATAAGGACTATAAAGCAATGAACAGATGATGCTAGATACTGAGAGAAGACAGTGAATAAATACAATGGCAAAATAAAGAGACAGACAATGTAAAGAGACAGGCAATAGGCAATATGATACAGTCAGTGCATAAAAGAAAATAAAAAGAACAAGGTACAGTATCATATACGGGTGATGTAGTATATGATTTAAAATAGAGAACTGTAATCTATTCTAAGTGTTTGAAATAGTAGTTTCGAAATGTGATCGGCTTGGGAATATGTACGAGAGCTATAGGGCCTGGCTAATCATATGTGAAGAGCATGATTAACACTTACATTGTTCTATACTGTAATAAAAGATTATGATCATATTTCTTACTAACTACTTCCCCGCCCCCAACTAGTACTGTGGATCCAACCATGACACGTCACGATACACGAGCAAGTCCAATCTATCATGTAAGATGTCTAATATATATGTCGTGTACAATATCAATACGATAATCAATGTAACATCTCATGACTGCAGATCCAAGCTATATACTAGTCCGTATAGCACAGTGTCAAGGATTTAGATGTAACATTTCTAGATACTGGAATTATAGAAATTATCAACAATTGGAAATTATCAGAGAATATACTTGCCTTGGGTCCTTAGCTGGTAAATATTGATGTCCTATTCCAGAGTATCCCCTAGATGAACCAACAGTCCTATAGACATATCACAATATCATACTTGTATCGGGTGTTACACTAACACACAATCAAAAATATCGAACTCAGGGACGTGCCATGTATGGCACTAGTCAACTAGGGTCATCTAGTACATTCACCAATTAAACATATTATTAATAATTAAATATAATACATATATATGGTTATTCTAAAGTATATACAAATAGGAATAACTGTATGTACATAAGTGGAAATATATATTATTTATGTTTATGTGAAAAAATATACATGACCTCCATTATAAGAATATATGTATTTATACATATATATAAACTAATATACATATATGTACCAAAATACATATTAACGTATACTATATATATATATATATATATATATATATATATATATATATATATATATATATATATATATTCCAAAATAATTATATATATACTACGTATATATATACATCAAAATACGTATTAACATTTACTATTTAATACGTATACACAATATATATATATTGAATACATATATATAAAAGTAGAGAAATACACGAGATGTATATATATATATATATACATATATATATACATATACGCGTATATATATAAATCATATATATACACTAATAAAAATATGTAATATACATACATTAACATATATATACCAATATGTATTTATACTAAAATACATACATATATATATGTTTATACATATACCAAAAGTATGTTTATATATATGTATATATGCACTTACATATCAATATAACATATATATATATATAAACTACTTATATATATACACCAAAAATACATATTACAAATATTATTTAATACGTATACACACGTATACGCCTACACACACATATACGTATATACGTATATGCAAATATATATATATATACATAAAGAAGGAGGGAGAGGAAGAAGAGGAGAGCTCACTGAGGAGGGTGGTGGTTGTGCTGGGTGGCCGGACTGCGGGCTTCAGGCGGTGGTCGTGGTGGTATACGGTGGTAATGGTGGTGGTTGGTGGTGGTGATAGGTGAAGATGGTGGTGTAGGTGAAGATGGTGGTGGGGATAGGTGAAGATGGTGGTGGTGGTAAGTGGCTGGCCGAAAGCGGGGAGCTAGGAGAAGGTCGGACTGCTGTCGGGTAGAAGCTCCTTGGTGAAGCGGCCAGAGAGAATGGATGGGGAGTGGCCGAGCAGTGAGGTTGCCGGAGTCGGGCTCGAGGCTCGGCCGGAGCTGGCCGAGTGGTTAGCCGGAGTCGCAAGGAACAGTGGCGGGGCTCGATTATAGGCCGGAGTGGTCGGCCATGGGGGAACTCGAGCGTGGGGGAGGAGTTGCAGCAGGCCGGAGCTACAATAGGCCGGAGCTGCAGCCAGCGGGCCGATGGGGGAAGGTCGGCTCGAACCGCCGGAGGAGACTGAACCGTGGAGGGTGTCGGGGTCAGGCCGGAGGGTGGCTGGACCACGCCGGAGTGGCAGACCGGGGGTCGGGCTCGGCCGGGTGTGGGGTGACAGAATGGTTTCCCTCTCTCTTTTAAATTCAAAAGAAGGAAAAAAAAACAAAGAAGAAGAAGAAAGGAAAAAGAAGAAGAAAATAGAAGAAGAAAGGAAAGGAGCTTGGTTTCCTACGTTGGAGAGAGGGGAGGCGTGAGGTGAGAGAAAAATTGGGGCTTGGTTTGGGGATTAGGGTTTTCTTGGGAAGGGTGTGGGGGATGTGACTTTAAATAGGGAGAGAGGGTATGTGAATGAAGGGTGAGGATTGACTCATTTAATGAATGGCCAAGATTAGACATGAAGGAATTCTTCATGTGGGAATGAGGGTTGGGTTGACTAGTCAACATTAGGGCTCCTTCATTGTTTTAAACAAATGGGGTGTTGGCACCAAATACAAATTTGCAAATTAGCCCCCTTAAATTTGGATATTTGCGCAGATGCATAAAATGATGAAAATTTGGCGGGCGATTCGGTGTTCGGTGTTTTGTAGGGTCAGGAGGCACTGTATGTTTGGTATGGGCTCAAATAGCAGGACACTGGAATTAAATCAGGATTTACGGAATCGGTCAAAATAGTATCCTCAAATTTATTAGAAATAAATGCAAGTTGTGTTCTAAAATTAATTTGGAGGACATGGGTCCAAAATCAGGTCGGGTCATCAATACCATTAGTGAAGAAGACTCAGAATAGAATATTACCCTAATTTGGGTCGTATGAAAAATAGGTCAAGATTGCCTCCAATTTCGATTGGAACGCACAACGATATAAAGTTAGAATTTATTTAGGAATTAAATAAACGTCCGCGATAATTTTTGTGCGGCTAAAAAGAAGCAGAAGAGATCATAGTTATGAGTTGCAAAAATATCAGAATGGAAGGCAGGCACGTCTAGGGCAAGGTTGTAAAATTTGTTGGAAGACAAAAGCTTGGGTAGCGCTCCAAATATCGAATCAAGGGCAGCACAATAATTAAATAAATTACAGTAGTTAATTACAACCTCCAATAAATTAATTCTAAATAAAACAATTAACCACATAATCCCATAATTCGGACAGGTGTTCATCTACTGGGCTTCTAGGTCAAGTCTACCAGCTCAAACATAAATGAACACTGTATATAATAATATATTTAATTACACATCTCACATAATTATTTAAATTAAATATACTTATCATGCAATTACTTAATTGTAACTACCATAATATTAAATACTATAAAAAGTCAAAAATACCCCTATTTTCGGAACGTGGTAGTGACACTAAGCATCTGGACACGAAGCTAGCTACCTTCCGCTTCATGCCATACCACCATACATGCTCTTTCAAGTCTCTATACATCTTATTGGCACCTGGATGCATAGAGTACTGAGAACGATGCACCTCTTGCAGAATCTCCTCGTGCAATGATCCTCTCGGTACGTACAACCTGGTAGCGTGTCACAATGATCCATCATCTGCGATAATAAAGTCCTCTACCAGCCCCAACTGAACCTTTATTCTGATGCTCCTCAGAGCCTTATCCTCATACTGTCCGGCTCTGACCCGGTCTATCAGCTCCGACTGAACCTGAAGTCCCCACATCTGTGCTGCGACTCCAGGAATCTATACCTCAATATCCAAACTGTCAAGATCTGCCAATAAATGTTTGTCTCTAGTCAAGCACATAGCTACGGGATACCTGCTCAAAGCATCCGCGACTATGTTGGCCTTCCCTGGATGGTACTGCAAAGATATGTCAAAGTCTTACATCAGCTCCAACCATCATCACTGCCTCATGTTGAGATCTTTCTGTGTAAACACATACTTTAAGCTCTTATGGTCTGTGAAGATCTCTACTCTCTCTCTATATAAATAGTATTTCCATAATTTGAGAGCAAAGATAACCACTGCCAACTCCAAATCATGGATATGATAGTTCTTCTCATGTGGGCGTAATTGTCTAGAAGCATAGACAATCACCTTTCCATGCTGCTGTAACAAACAACCCAAACCCTTTCCTGATGCATCACTGTAAATAAAAAGTCCTCCTGCTCCTGATGGTAGTGTCAAGATTGGAGTTGTAGTCAATCTTCTCTTCAGCTCCTCAAATGCCGACTGACAATCCTCAGTCCAGACGAATTCTACCTCCTTTCTGGTCAGCCTAGTCATTAGCTCTGCAAGTCTAGAAAAGTCTTGAACAAACCTCCGGTAGTAGCGTGATAATCCAAGGAAGCTCCTGATCTCTACTACTGAACTCGAGGTAGACCATGATTCAAATGCTGAGATCTTCTTCGGGTCCACCGAGATTCTATCTCCTGTAATAACATGCCCAAGGAATTCAACCTTATCAAGGAAGAATTCATACTTCGATAACTTGCCATACAACTTCTCCTTCTTGAGGGTCTCCAGAACATTCCTCAAGTACTGCTCATGCTCCTATTGGGTCTTCAAATATATCAAAATATCATCTATGAAGACTACAATAAATTGGTCCAGGTACTGATGAAACACCTTGTTTATCAGGTTTATGAACACTGTCGGGGCATTAGTCAACCCAAATGGCATCACCAAGAACTCGAACGGCCCATAGCGAGTCCTAAAAGCTGTCTTCGGGATGTCTTCCCTCTTCACTTTCACCTGGTGGTACCCTGATCTCAAGTCTATATTTGAGAATACCTTCACTCCGCTCAACTGGTCAAACAAGTCATCAATCTGCGACAACGGGTATTTGTTCTTTATAGTGAGGTTATTAAGTGCCCTGTAGTCGATACACATACGTACTGACCCATCATTCTTTGGAACAAAAAGTACTGGAGCACCCCATGGTGATGAACTGGAATGGATAAAGTATTTGTCTTGCAATTCATCCACTTGCTTCTTCAACTCCGCTAGTTCACTGTTGTTTACTCTATAGACGTACTGAGATATCGGCTCTGCGCCTGGCACTAAATCTATATAGAATTCCATATCTCTGTCCGACGACAACCCGACAACTCCTCTGTAAATACATCCAAGAACTCTGCAATCAACGGATGTGGCGGCTCCTGCTCTTCTACCAAAGCTCCACAGAAATTGCCTTCACTCTGCTTTGCTCCTCGGATGAACTCGAACTCTGGCTCTTCCGGCGTCTGAAATAAAACTCTGCCTCCTCGACAATCGATACTAGCATGATGTCTACTCAACCAATCCATCCCGAGTACTATATCGTAACTCGGAAGTGGCATTACAAGTAAACATATGCTCAGCTCACGGCTTCCCAAATAAACTCTCTGGTTCTTACAAACATTACAGACCAAGATAATGCCACCCCCGGTCGTGATCTTGCATGTCCGCACCAACGGTTCAGACTCTAGACGATGCCTTAAAGCAAAAGATACAAATACAAAGCTATAAGAAGCACCATAATCGAACAAAACATGAGCTGGAAAGGAGTCGAGATCAATTGAACTTGAGATGACATCGCCAATTGGCTCCTCCTCCTCGACAGTAAAGGAAAAAGCTTGCCCTTATTGCTGTGCTCCTCTCTGCTATTGATGCTGGGAAAACTATTGCTGCTGTGGTGGAAGAGATCCTCTCTGTTGCTGTCCCATTGGTGGTCTAGCGGGTTCCCTCTGTGCCTGTCCTCCACCCTGAACTGGACGAGTTAGGACTTTGGGACAAGCCCACAACTGATGATCTCCCGAACCACAGAATAAGCATTGGCCTAGCCTCATTCTGCATGCGTCCCATCCGTGTCATTGCTTCTTACAGAAAGTGCAAGGAACTGCTGCCCTCTGGATCTAATGCATCTACTGTGCCGACGCTCTAGCTGGCCCATGATACTGCTGCCTCTTGTGCTGGTAAGGCCTTTGGTGCTGCTGTTGGAAGTGAGGCCTTTTTACTGGACCCGTGTTGTTGCTGGATCCTCCTGTGTTCCTCAACCTCTTAGATCCAAGCACTAAGTCATCCTCCGCTCTCTGCGTCTGTCTGAGTATCTCCTCGAAGGTGGAAGTAGGATCTCCGTTGGTGTGAGGTTTGACCTCTTGGTTCAGGCCCTTCCTGAACTTCCTTGCTCTGCCTCTAGGGTTCTGACCCTCTACGAAGCGACCTAGACGGTAATACTCTGTCGTATACTCGTCCACTGACATACCTCCCTGGACGAGGTATTAGAACTAACTCTCTAAAGATGTAAGGGCCACATTTGGGAAGAACTTCTCCTTGAAAAGCACTTTGAAGGCTTCTAGAGAGAGTCCTGGTACTGCAATCCTCGGGTCTGTCCGGAACCATGTCAGTGCAATGTCAAACATCATACAACCCGCTGCCTCTATCTGTTACATCTCTAGAATCTACGCCAGCCGCAGATTTCGCTCGATGTCCTCGATCCACTCATCCGTATAGATAATCCCCTCTGTGCCCCTAAAGTCCTTTGGGCCCATCCTCTTGAAGTCTATGATGGTATCCGGCCTCGGCTGATACGGAATAAACTGAGCTGGTGTAGTCTGTGGCTGGGCTGTAGTAGCTCTCTCAACTACTGTAAGTGCTATCTGGTGAGCATTCTCTACGCTCTGTCGCAGGACCTCTGACTGTCGCTGTTGCACCTCCATTATCTGCTAGAAGAGCACGAACATCTGCATCTAATCAACTACTGGTGGTAGAGGTGGAAGATCCTCAAAAACTGTCTGTCCTATCCTCGGTATTGGAGGTGGAGCACCTCCGAAAGCTGTTGCCGATACGCATACCTGGACCGGTGAAGATGACCTCCTGAATGGAGGTGCTGGACCATCGTCTGAGGGTGCTGCCCTTAAGTGTGATGAAGTGACTGATCATGCTGTCACGGCACCTGATCTCTGGGAACGCGTCTTCGGCGGCATCCTGAAGATAGATTGAAATACGGAATCAATATTGAATATGATACGATACCATCAAAGAAGGACAAAATTTTATTCAAAGTAAAGCAATATTCAATAGATAAGGATTTGCAAAAATAGATTTTAGAATTTTCCTAGGTGTGATTGAGTAAACTCTCAGCCTAAATCCTATTTTCTAAAGCAGGCTCGTAGTAGTAGTCTATACGAGCACAACTACAAAATCATACTAATTGCGAATCTCGACCTACATGGGCCGCCACTAAAAACATGTCACGATCCGCACCCGGATAATAGGAGACGAGTACGTGGTTACTCCCAACCTACACCACAGAATCGGCGGTAGAATGCTGTCTGGGTCATTTCTAACTATCTAACATCTCAACAATATAATATGGCACATGTCAATCATCTCAACTCCAAACGGAGGAGCAATATGGTATCTCACATAAAACTAATCTCGATCACAAAACAAACTAAGGAAGAATAATCTACGAATGGAATAGCAAAGGAAAGAATAAAGATAAAATCCACAATCTAAAATAATATACAAGATATGAATCCACCAAAATAATAGTCTAATACAATCTAAAACAAATATAATCTAGACCTCTTCAGGCTCTGCAACTAAGTCCTCCTGGTCTATAGGAGTATTCTTTATAGGTACGCCGTCCTGCGGCCCGTAGAATGTGGGACACTGCTCTATAAGCCAGTCATCTAGAAAAATATATCTAGTCAGGATTGGAGCGAAGTACATACCTCTGAAAGCAGTTTCAATAGCATAATTAAGCATATAAACTGATATAGAAATGAAATACAAGATCACTAATCAAATAAAATGAATGAACAATAGATATACAGGTAATTTACGAGAATATAGATCTACAATATAAATATTATAATATAATAAAATAACTGCAATCTAAACTAACTAAAGTGTCTTAGAATACAAGTTTATTATGTGATCGGTTTGGGTGAACATGATCAGGTAAGACGATTACAAGTGAGGTATGTAACCAGAATATACACGATATAACAATGGCTTTGATCACATAATCAACTCCTACTCTTCCACCCCAACTAATACCGATGGATCCAATCAGACACGCTACGAACACGAAATATAACCACTAAATACGAGAAGTGGGTGTACACAAATAAACACACTGAACATGAGCAGTATGTGAACATGAAATATAATCAATACCCAATATATACGTTAAGATACAATGTACACGAGTACCAGTTGAACAGGGTAGGGGATAACATCTCCTAACGGGATCCATACAGTACCAGTCCATGAAATCATTGTGTCGGGATTAAGTATACAATTCTAGAACATGCATATATACAATATTATGAATTAAAAACTATCAAAGAAATGTACTCGCCTGAAGTCCTGAGCAAGGTGTGTCTCTCGATGCCCAAGCTGGTGTCACACAACTTATATATGGTATGTTGCATCAATACGAGGTTCAAGAATGGAAATAAGTGAAGTTGATGCAATTCTAGGTCGATACGTTATTTCTAAGTCAAACCAATGAAATCTAGGTTACAAGAGTCTAATACTAAGTCACTAAGTCGATACGCTATAAAACTATGCTATACTAGCTAAGCTAAGAAACAACAAGGCACTCAAAGAGCTGTATCCTAAGATACGCAAGTTTTTGTATATAAAAATAGTATTTTATATATATATACAAGTCATATATTATAATACTAGATCAAAATAATGATAATATGATACCTTGGCCTTGCACCAATGCGTATCGCACCTATCTCGATATCCAAACTCAATACCTTGGATATTGGCCCAATACCTTGGGTATTGGCCCAATACCTTGGTATCCTGAGGTAACCCAAACCTCTAACATAATATCTAACACATATATGATACCCCAAGCTAATATGCTAATACACATATACATAAACTTCTAGTACTAGCTATATAAGTATCGAACTACTAAACAATAATACCCCACTATATCTATACATAACTAACTACTACTATACAACTCAATATCTCAATAACCCATAACTACATATATATATAGTACATATAGCTAGATTATTAAGCAACTAATCGACTACTAACAATTTAATAACTAATAGATCAACTAACTACTATTATCAACATTATACATAGTTATATATATATACTAACTACACCAATAACTACTAACCAAAACCAAGCTAAGCGAAACCTTCAACTAACCCAATACCGTGCCCAAGCTGAACAATAATACTGAAACTAAAACTGTACCTGAATATTGAACCATCCATCTGATACTGATACTGTGTATCTAACTTGCACAGTGGACTGATACCACAGTGATACCTGAACCTCACCTACTGAACTGCATAGTGTCTCACTGTGTGATGTGGCTGCTGCTCTCGTCACTTGAAGACTCCTTGCTATGCAGTATCTCCACGAGCCCCTTCCATGTTGTGCAGTAAAGCCTCCTGCACCAAAACTGTGTGCAGCAGCATAGTGAACTCACTGTGTAGTCCATGCTACCCGAGTGCAGCTAGCTGCACTGCTGCACTGCTGCACAGTCTGGTGCAACAGCTCCCCCCTCTCCAGTTAACTTCTACTACAGTGAGGGCTCTTGATACTGTCATTGTGCATACACTATAGTCAATTAAGCTGATACGTCCATGCCCAACTCCTCAAGTTAACTTACTGCACAGGCACAGTGTCGATACTGAATGCAGTTGTTGCATTGTGCAGTACTGATACTGCCTTGCTCCATGTGTGCAGTTGCACATAGCCGCTGTGCACTGATAGTTCCCTGCTGAGCAGTTTACTCCCTCACACACACACAAACACATCTACACAAATACACTACACTCAACCTCTAGGCATATCTCTCTCTATATATATATATATATCAACATACACACACACACACACACACACATATATATATATATATATATATATATATATATATATATATATATATATATATATATATCAAGGTATCATAATACTTTTGTATATAGATGTATATATATATACTCTCACACTTAATTACAAACACACACATACATATATATATATATATATATATATACACTCTATTACATACATATATAGACACACATATATACCCAAACTCAAAAATACTAAAATATACATATATATATATATCACTTAATTATCATATATAAATATTTTTACACATGCACGTATAGAAAGGAAGACAAAACAATAAACACGTGGAGTGCACCACCCCCGTATCACACTTGCTCTATGATACGCGTGCAACACGGCTCCAACACACAACCAAACGCATTCCGGAGGACACGAATAAGTCTAATACACTAATTATGAATAATACGTATAGTAATTAGAGTAACTACGTGTCCGTGTCACAATATAATATGGCACATGTCAATCATCTCAACTCCAAACGGAGGAGCAATATGGTATCTCACATGAAACTAATCTCAATCACAAAACAAACTAAGGAAGAATAATGCATGAATGGAATAGCGAAGGAAAGAATAAAGATACAATCCACAATCTGAAATAATATACAAGATATGAATCCACCAAAATAATAGTCTAATACAATCTAATACAAATATAATCTAGACCTCCTCAGGCTCTGCAACTAAGTCCTCCTGGTCTATAGGAGTATTCTTTATAGGTACGCCGTCCAGCGGCTCTTAGAATGTGGGACACTGCTCTATAAGCCAGTAATCTGGAAAAATATATCTAGTCAAGATTGGAGCGAAGTACATACCTCTGAAAGCAGTTTCAATAGCATAATCGAGCATATAAACTGATATAGAAATGAAATACAAGATCACTAATCAAATAAAATGAATGAACAATAGATATACAAGTAATGTACGAAAATATAGATCAATAATACAAATATCATAATATAATAAAATAACTGCAATCTAAACTAACTAATGTGCCTCAGAATACAAGTTTATTATGTGATCGGTTTGGGTTAATATTATCAGGTAAGACAATTACAAGTGAGGTATGTAACCAGAATATACACGATATAACAATGGCTTTGATCACATAATCAACTCCTACTCTTCCACCCCAACTAATACCGATGGATCCAATCAGACACGCTACAAACACGAAATATAACCACTAAACACGAGAAGTGGGTGTACACGAATATTATAACCACCAAACACGAGCAGTGGGTGTACACAAATAAGCACACTGAACATGAGCAGTGTGTGAACATAAAATGTAATCAATACCCAATATACACGATAAGATATAATATACACGAGTACCAGTTGAACAGGGTAGGGGATAACATCTCCTAAGTGAAGTTGATGCAATTCTAGGTCGATACGCCATTTCTAAGTCAAACCAATAAAATCTAGGTTGCAAGAGTCTAATACTAAGTCACTAAGTCGATACATTATAAAACTATGCTATACTAGCTAAGCTAAGAAACAACAAGGCACTCAAAGAGCCGTATCCTAAGATACGCAAGTTTTCGTATATGAAAATAGTGTTTTATATATATATATACAAGTCATATATTATAATACTAGATCAAAATAATGATAATACGATACCTTGGCCTTGCACCAATGCGTATTGCACCTATCTCGATATCCAAACTCAATACCTTGGGTATCAGCCCAATACCTTGGTATCCCGAGGTAACCCAAACCTCTAACATAATATCTAACACATATATGATACCCCAAGCTAATATGCTAATATACATATACATAAACTTCTAGCACTATCTATATAAGTATCTAACTACTAAACAATAATACTACACTATATCTATACATAACTAACTACTAGTATACAACTCAATATCTCAATAACCCATAACTACATATATACATAGTACATATAGCTAGATAGTTAAGCAACTAATCGACTACTAACAATTTAATAACTAATAGATCAACTAACTACTATTATCAACATTATACAAAGTTATATATATATACTAACTACACCAATAACTACTAACCAAAACCAAGGTAAGCGAAAACCTTAACTAACCCAATACCGTGCCCAAGCTGAACACTAATACTGAACTAAAACTGTACCTAAATATTGAACTGTCCATCTGATACTGATACTGTGTATCTAACTTGCACAGTGGACTGATACCACTGTGATACCTGAACCTCACCTACTGAACTGCATAGTGTCTCACTGTGTGCTGTGGCTGCTGCTCTCTTCACGTGAAGACTCCTTGCTGTGCAGTTTCTCTCCGAGCCCCTTCTATGCTGTGTAGTAAAGCCTCCTGCACCAAAATTGTGTGCAGTAATACAGTGAACTGACTGTGTAGTCCCTGTTACCCAAGTGCAACTAGCTGCACTGCTGCACAGACTGATGCAACAGCTCCCCCCTCTCCAGTTAACTGCTACTACGGTGAGGGGTCTTGATGATATCATTGTGCATACACTGCAGTCAACTGAGCTGATACTTCCATGCCCGACTCCTCTAGTTAACTGACTGCACAGGCACAGTGTCGATATTGAATGTAGTTGCTGCACTGTGCAGTACTGATACTGCCTTGCTCAATGTGTGCAGTTGCACATAGCCATTGTGCATTGATAGTTCCCTGCTGAGTAGTTTACTCCCTCACACACACACACAAACACATCTATACAAATACACTACACTCAACCTCTATGCATATCTCTCTCTCTCTCTCTCTCTCTATATATATATATATATATATATATATATATATATATATATATATATATCAAGGTATTCACAATACTTTTGTATGTAGATGTATATATATATACTCTCACACTTAAATACAAACACACACATACATATATATACAAGTACACTTAAATATATACAAACATATATATATATATATATATATATATATATATATATATATATATCATTTAATTATCATATATAAATATAATTACACATGCACGTATAGCAAGGAAGACAAAAAAACAAACACGTGGAGTGTACCACACCCGTATCACACTTGCTCTATGATACGCGTGCGACACGGCTCCAATACACAACCAAATGCATTCTGGAGGACACAAATAAGTCTAATACACTAATTATGAATAATATGTACAGTAATTAGAGTAACTACGTGTCCGTGTCACAATGTGATATTCACAAGGCCCCGTATCGTCAAATTGACGAGATACGGCCTACACGTACCCAATTATGGACACAACACTAGTTACAAACAAGGAATCATATGTCAATTAGATCTATTAGACCCAATGACAACCACTACATGTGCCAATCTCGGAATTTACCCAAAATTGACACCAAATTGGACATAACTTCCACCGTAGGTCTCCGATGAACCTAAAACTAATTTCTATGGGTAGCCTATGCATGTGGGTTGGTTTCTTATAGTTAAATCTCAGATCTAGAGTCTATTTGAAAGGAAAAAACTAAAATATACTTATTGGGAGATGGATTTCTAATGAAAAGTTTCCAAAAGCAAAATATCTTCTCTCCTTGTAGATCTTGGCCTCCTCCTCCTTGCTCCTTGCTTCCTTCTTATAGATCCTTGATGTAGAAGTCTCAATGAAGAATTAGGGAAGGAATTGGTAGAGAATTGATGAGGAAAATGGAGGAAATTGGAAGAGGGAAATTATAGATCTAAGAATTTAAGAATTTGGTGAAATAAAATAGTTTCTCTCTATTCATAGGTGGCCGGCCATGTACCCCTCTCCTAAGCTATATAAAAAGTCTCAAATACCCCTTGGGGCCTCTCATGAAGAAATTAATTAGGGAGGGAAGGTTCTAGTCTAATGGTTTCTCTAATTAATCCAACCTCCTAATCCATGGGCCTAATTCATAGGCTCAAATTAACTCATCCAAAATGTTGGTTCATGCATTCTAATAAATGGGTTAGGTCTACTGCACAAGTCTAAACAAATCTACAACTAGGAAATAATAAATAATATAATAAATAATAATTATGCATGCACAAATAATTAAATATAATTAATCCTAAAATTAAAATTACCTATGTCAATTACAAACTACCCTTGAGTGAAAATGTGATGGTGACACCAGAATCCTAAAATAAACTGCTAAGGATTAATGACTAGTTTAAATGTTTAGAGCATCGGGTGACGAGAATCTCTGGGTTGCATGAAGTCCCGTTATCTTGACGTCAGTCTGAATAGATTTGTAGCATATTTTCGAGTAAGATAAATTTCTAGCACACCGTTGAGTAGGGCACCAGTACATACTTGTTTATTTTGTGGTTTGGATAGCTAGGACAGACTGTAGGGCATGCAACCATAAAAATTTTTAGCTATTGCATCTTGTTAGTAATTATTATTTGTGATAACTAGTTAGCTAACATAGGAAGCCATATTATTGTTTGGTCGTGGATGCTGGATGGAGTCCATACTTGATATGTCAGTTCTTGTACTTGTACCTGTCTTATTTAATTTTTTGTTCCTTGTTATGACAATTTTTCTTTTTACATATATGTTTTTGTTTACCTGGCTTGATCCTAAACTATACTCACATGATCTCCGTACATGTTTCCTATCTCGGTTTTACTTACATATTCTAGTTTACTTGACATGATCCCATACATAATAACATAATTCCCATACATGCTACATATCCTGTTTACTATATATGTTTCCTGTTTTCTTTACATGCTTCCCATTTTTCTTTCCTGTTTCCTTGTGTACTTTACATTATCCTGGTTGTTACATACTTCTTAGGACCTTGTAGCTTTGTGTTGTGTTGCTAGTTTTAGTTCATAGTTGGGCCTCCTTTTTAGTTCTTGTCATTTGGGGTCTGACTCCACTAGTTTTGCTTGGCAAGATCTGGTAGCGGAGCTATAGGATATTTTATTTCTTCCCGAGGATGGTGACCACGCGAAGCAGCAGACCGATTGAGTAGATTTCTACCTTGTTTACCCACTTATTGTACTCATATTTTGGACTTGATACATCGCCTACTGGGCATGACATGATTAGCATATTCTAGACTATAGCTAGAGTTGATTATGTATGACTATTACTCTTGCTAGTTCTTTATTTTATATTACTAACTTCGTGATCATCTATGTGTATTTGGTTTGGGATGCTTTACTACTTCTGATGATCTTATATCTAATTTATTGCTCTATTTGTTTGTGACTGAGATAGTAGGATTGCTTGACCTAGGATTAACTAATGGCTTGTAGTATTAATCCTCCATGTCCATTTACAACCGTGACCGTATCTCGGGATACTAGAGTACTCTGGTATACGTATCTAGCTTTGTCTTCCCCTGTTCTCCATTATTCTAGTTCAGTGTCCTGACATTATCAACTACTGAAGCTGAGTATATAGCTGCATGACGCTACTGTGCTCAAATTTTATATATGAAACAGACCTTAGAAGACTATAATATGTTATATAAGAGTATTCCCATATTTTATGACAATACTAGTATGATAAATGTTACAAAGGACCCTATATGTCACTCACACACGAAACATATTGAAATTGGACACCATTTTATTTGTGATCACCAACTAAATGAAAATATATGCTTACAGTTGTTGATATTGAACATCAATTAGCTGACATATTTACTAAACCTTTGGTCGAGGATCGATTCTATTTTATCTGTCGAGAACTTGGTATATTAGATCAATCTTCTACCTAGTTTTATTCGTATCAGGTTTCCTGTTTAGATTCTTTTTTTGACTTTAACTCGGGAGAAACTTAACTCAGACCGAAGTTGGACACCATGAATTTGGGTCAGAAATGGGTCTGAACATTGTACGTTTCTCTTGACATATATACCTTATTTTTTCCAGAACCTTCCATACCAGAGTTTGGCTACTGGAATGGTCTTCTCTTTCAAAACCCTAGCTTATAACCCTTAGTTTTCTTTCCTAAATCAAAACCCTAACTCTAGGAGCTTCTCTCCTTGGTTGGATTCTTGGTCTCTAAGGTTTCTCCTACTTCTTTTAGAACGTATAATTCTATTTATCCTCTTTAATTTGCATATTTATTATTTCATATCCATGGCACCACATGGAGAGAAAAGATCAAAGAGATCTAACGTCCATTGTATGAAGGATCCTCCTCGATACCTAAATAGGATTCTGGTGCATTTAGCCCTACGCGCATTTCGGGTAACCGTTTCGACCAGACTCAATTTTGTTCGCATGACATGTCGAACGATTGGTATGAGGGCTTCTACCAGAGGAATGTGACTCATAGTTGTCCTATTAGTTTCTTTGTATTTCCCGATCACCATCAAGCCTTTGAAACTCTAGGTTTTAACAAAAATTTTAAAATCTAAAACCCTATTTATCTAAATGCCATTCGATTATTTTATTGCAATATTTCTTCGGATGGTGTTAGTATTGTTTTTTGGGTAGCTGGAGTCAAGATTAGTTTGGATGCCGCCACTCTTTGTAAAATTCTTAGTATTCTAGCTGAGGGTGATCCCATAGGAGATATGTCTACTATCGAATTTCTTGAAAATTTGAGCCTAGACAATTTTCTTGTTGATATATGTCTCCCTCGTAGACCTACTTCTCCTATGTCTAAACACCTAATGCCTGATTTCAAAGACCTGTATCGCATTATCTTTTCCACTATTCTACCTAAGGGTGGTGGATATAATGAAATCACCTCAGAGGAGATTGCTTGCAAGTATCACCTACATCATTATATTCTTTTCAACCTACCTGCAACCATGATTAGAGTTATGCTATCTGTCCGTTGATCTCAGTGGCGTACACTCTTTTACGGTATATACTTTGCTGAGATATTTTAATGTACCTTTAGCTGGATGTCCATCTGAATGTGCTCTAATTAAGTTGGGAAAGTCATGACCTAGAGCCTCTTGTGGAACACCTTTACCACCCTCTTATTCTACTGAGAATTCTTCATCAAAGGGTTTCCAGATTCCACCTTCTCCACCTCCGATACTTGAAGGTGTGCATAAGTTCTTACATAAAGAGATGCGAGGACTTCATCTCCATATGTCGGCATGTACCTCCATCATAGCCAACTTCGTCCATGATCTTCACTATTACAACCAGATGATGCGGACTGATCATACTTTAGCGATTCCTTTCATGAGGGATCCAAATGATCCATAACACGTATCGGGGACCCTGTTGCCAACCACATTCAATATCCAACTCATCCAATTTATTTTGATGCAGAACCAGATGACGAGGATTATTGATTATCTCTTCTCGGTGCTTGGCATGCAGATTTAGTTATCTATTTCAGTTATTTTCATGTGATTAGTTAGCCAACTTATTAGTTATGTTTTTATTTCAGTATGCATGCTAGTGATATTTTGAGATACTAAGAACTATGCTTAGACAATTTGCTTTATGTTTGCATTGTTTTCCAGTATGCTTATTTTAGTACTTTGGTTTAAGCAAAGATTTTATGCTATTACATATCTTTCTGTTCTAGGATTGATGCTTATATGTGATTAAGTGGATTTAGACTCGATATACTTGTACTCTTACTTTTGTCTCATGATGTCTGTTTACGGGGGAGTTATCATTACTATTTCTGCTAAATAAAAAAGGGGAGAGAGTATCGAAAGAAGAAGGATGTATCAAAAGAAGAAGGATACCATATATACTTTTTGTATCAAAGATATCTCTCAGACTTTGGGGGAGCACTGGCACAAGTATATAGTTTCGGTATCGATCACTGTTTGTCAATTATCAAAATAGGGGAGATTGTTAGCCCATTTAGTTATGTTATATTTTGATATTTGATAAACTATGATGTGATACATGATATCGACATGGCAATGATTACAACTATACAAAGTTGTTGTATTACTCTAATATCGTAAAGTAATGTCTCTATTGCGGAATAATTCTTACATTTTGTTATGTATTTTATATTTCTTTTATAGGACAAAATATGCATCGAGACCACACTAACATTAGGAAGACTAAACCCTTATTCATAAACCAAAATCCTAGTCACAAAACTAAACCTGGCACAAAAGAACACTTGGAGAATTCGGTCAAAGTAAGGCCAAACGGAACACTGACCGAATTTGGTCAGAGTTCAGACCGAGTTTGATTTTGCTTGCTAAATTTTTGGAATAGCCTACAACATTGACAAACAGCTATATTTACTAATGTTGGATTAATTCGATCAGAAAATAGTCTGCAGGAAGTTCTAGAAATAACAATGGAATTTACTCTATTTTCATCAACTCAACTATTCCTTCACATTCTTCTCAACCATCTCCGAGTTCTTAAAGCGCCAAATCTTCCTATTCTCAAGAGCTACTCACTAACCTTTTAGAGCCAAGTGTGATCTCAGTTAAAAGTCTACAAGAGTTGTAAATCTTGTTTTTCAAGTTCGATTTCTATTTGTTGTTAAAGTCGATGAGCTCTTCGGATCAAATCTTGTGGTTATAAGAAGTCGGCGAGCCCTTTGGATCAAAGATCATGGTATAAAGCTATTTGGTAAATAATGGACTAATACCGGGCAAGGGTCTCTGGGAATGGACTATCTTCCATGAAAGTTTCCAGGATATATCATTGTGTTTGTGCACTTAATCCCTATCTCTTTACTGCTTTACGATCTATTACTTAATAGCTGTGTAATTGCATCTTTTAATTGGGTATTATTGTCACTACCCTCTTCACCCCCTCTAGGGTTGCCTACAGAGCATGGCCGTCGAGGGGATTGAGTGGGTTTCTTCTTCGCCACTTTGATAACATTTTATATCTTTTGGGGCGTTTAACCATAAGCACTTGTTTAGCCTGATATTCTGGAGTTTTATTTCTTTCACATAATTGTACTTATTCAGACTGCATGTGACTTATGATCATATGTAATTGATACTGTGCTAGCTCTTCATTTTTCATTTCCAACTTCATGATCATTATAATAGTGCATATAGGATACCTTATTGCTTTATCTTACATGTTCTATATTTCCTATTTTTCGTTCGACTGATTGAGACATAACAGTTCTTGTGAGGCAATAAATGACTTGTATTATAATATGCACTCTCTTGTCTAGTGATAACCATGACCGTATTATGGGGAACTAGTATACTCCGTAGTGGATAGCTCACCATGTCATATCCCATTCTCAATATTTCGTTACTAGGGCATGACACAATCACTATAGCATTTTTTTACTTAAACTTACCATAGTCCTAATATGCAGTAATAATATTATACTTGCTACTATTTGTATTATTTTGTTCGTCGAATATGCATTTATAGAAAAGCAATAAGCGAGACCAATTATGCAATAAAGAAATCATGATTGGCTAAATCACTGTTTGCCTACACGATTTTTCTGAACCGTCCGTGACACCTCCGAGACCACGCACTCAGGGGTTCTGCTTTTATAGAGTTTGTCAAATCGTATTGAGATAGAGTTATCAATACGTTGTAAAGTGGATCTTCGTATCAATGCAAGAAGATCAATACCCTTTCTTGTAAAAGGTTGAAGTCCGAAAATCTTCATATCAAAGCTTGTGTAAAAGTTGGCAAGCGTTCTAATACAAGCTTGTTTGTAAGAAGTCAACGAACCTTCAGATCAAAGCTCACAAGTAACTATTTATGATAATAGTGGAATAAAGTCGGAGAGAGTTCCAGGATTTGAGTGCCTCATTTAGGATATAAGGATACATTGGGTATTGTACACTTGCCTCATTTCTAGTATTAAGTTTTTAGTTGTCTATTAGCATTTTTAATTATGCATAATTATTAATTAAATCTTATTCACCGCTCCTCTAGGGTTCTTTCATCTTAAGCCCAAGCAAGGCAATTGCCTCGACTCTGGCGCTACATAAGCTCAAAAATGATTGGTTATTTCACAAATGATGGTTTATTTCAACTAAATACTCTATATATTTTATGAAGGACATAAGAATAGTTTCCAACCATATTAAGGATTGTACTAATCCATGTATTGCTATTTTATTCTACCTCTTATTCCTTTTGCTACTTGTTTTTCTACTTCATCTCTTTCTTTTTTATGTTTCTTCTCTTTTCTCTTCTTCCTTTCTTTCTGCCAAATCTTTTTCCATGCATTTTCTTCATTTTCTATAATATTGGTTAACATATCTTTATTTGGTATATTTTAGAGATTTTATATAATTTAATTTTTCTAGTTTTGTAGATTAAGAATTGCCTCACTTTTGATCAGGTGGAGACGAGGTCATTCTTAAGGAGGGAGTGGAGCTGGGAAGCGAAGAAGAAGGAGGAGGCAGAGAGAGAGAAAGGGAGGAGTGGTTTGCCATGGAGGAGGGATAATTATAGTTGATAAATTTTTATTAAGGAATGTTAAAAAATAATTAGATTTTGGATTAGGTTCCTGATAAATATTTCTTCTTTTTCTTTTGAATTTTTATTTATTAATGGATGTTATGAAAACCCATACAACTATATATATATATATATATATATATATATATATATATATATATATATATATATATATATATATATATAACGTTTCCATATCTGGATAGAAGTAAGAGAAGAAATATGTATCTATATAGAAGAATGAACATAATTCTAAATCTAATTATTCTTAACACCCCCTTCAAATTTATGGAGGGTCAAACAACATGATTTTGCCCAATAGAAACTGAAATCGCGATGTGGGGTGTGACTTTGTAAAAAAATCTTTCAGCTGATCAACTGAAGTCATAAGTGGCAAAGAAATAGTGCTGGCGTTGGCTAAGAGAAGTAATGATGGCATTGGATCTTGCGGTCGTAGAATAGCTTGTGCGTTTCTGGATGACGGTAAAGCAGATGGTGGTGTCGAAGGACTGGATGGACGGGATCTCGAGTTCCTTGTGGAAAGTTGCATCGTAGGAGCTCAGCTCTTTGGAAATCTGGACTGCTCTATGTTAGAACTTATGGAGATAATTAACATTATTGATTATCTGAAAGAGACTCCAAGCGACCCTAGGTTTGACCAGCGGTGACAGATGATGATGGCATGATTGAAAAATTCAAAGCTCTGATACCAGAAAACAAATCAACAATATTAATTTTTATTAGTAGATGTTATGAAAAGATATACAACTATATATATATATATATATATATATATATTATCCATATCCGAATAGAATATAAAAAAATACGGTTTTAAGTCTAACAATTTAAATAATTAGAATATTTTGTTGAAAATAATCAGATAATTAGTAACTTTATGAAATTAGTATATTTAATAAGTTTACTCTTATATTTCTTGTTGTAAACAAATAATTTGGATTATGTTCACTTTCAATGTCTAATTCTAAATTTACCAAAAAAAATTGGTTTAAAATTTGAAAGCTATAAATTCATAAGATATAGACTCGGACTGATATAGACTTGCAAAGGCTGCCTTGAATTGATCAACTCTATGGCGTTGCAATCCAAAGTGTTGTCTTTAACAATATGTACTCTTTCTTTAAAGTTGAACATGACGTGGCTTTTGCTTCTTTTTTTTGTTTTTTTTTTTTGGTTTACACCGATTATAGGTCATCTTTTACTTGTACAAATTGGACACAACTACTGAATTACCTGTAAACAAACTGATCATGTTGACGTATAATTGACTATATATCTGCATGCATAACATGCAGCGTGGAAAACTAAGCAAAGTCTTTGCTAGCACAGATCCATATTACCAGTCAGTCTCTTAAACACATTTCAAGGTCTTAAATTGCACATATCCACCTCCCAACCCTTTTTATTTATTTAAAGAGAATAGTTTGACTACTGAATCTCAAATAAGAAATGAAAATAATATCTCATAATATGAATATGATACGTCGACTTATTTTTTTTTTTAGATTCAGATTTTTAAATGTGTGAATAGGAGCGGACCCACATATAAATGTAGTTGGAGGCTGGGCCTAAAAAAAAAAAATAGTTTATGTCATTCTGTGGTTGATTTAGATAGACGGCAACCCCTCTTCTCTTTAGCAAATATCAGAATCATTGATATTCAAAAAGTTGATAAATTTAGGTAATTTTAATACATCAAAGTTGATAAGGTTGACTCAATTTTATTCTAATAATATCATTGTAATTGAATACATGACTCTTGAGCTTCAACTATAGACATATGTTGTGGATGTGCGAACATGTAACAACAAAACTTAGTCAGTTGAAGGGACTTGGTGATCAATCTAGATTGTTAGTGTTCATACACTTTGGTGTATCGACTTTTAAAATTAGCATTGGTTTTGCCTATATCAACACCAAGTGTGGAAAGATACTTTTCTGCAATGATTATTATCTAGACGGATATACAAAATCAAATTTATGATCATTTTTTAAATAATTGTCATGTATGCTTCATAGAAAAAGAGTTGTTTAATAGTATTACAAATAATGTTGTAATTAAATATTTTTAAAGTATAAAATCTCGTAGATAACAATTGTAAAATATAATACTTTATTTTATAAAATAATACTATTTGATATAATATTGTATTATTATACTAAAAAACTAATCCAATAATTATGATTGTGTCCTAATCTTGGATCCTCCACCGAGTTTAAGTGTACCTATTTTCTGTTTAAAACAAAATCAAAAGGTTGCAAACCCACAGTTACAAGCCCAACAACAGGAGACCACAACCACATCAACAACAACAACTAAAAAATAAACAATAACTATGATCAGTGGATCGGTGGCAGAATATCAGTGGATCGAGGCATTGAGGACCTATTATTTCTTCAATTTATTTGGTAAAAATTTAAGAACAGTGGGCCCAAAAGAAATATAATACAACATGTGTAAAGTTTCGAATGTTACATCGAATATAAAAAAAAAAAACAAATGAAATGTTCTTACCCTCAAAAGAAAAAAGAAAAAAGAAAAACCTATGTAATGTTCTTTTCCTTAGTTACAGCCTTCCGTCTTGGAACAAACCACGTGGTTTCTTCCTCACTTTTCATAAAGTTTCTTCGTGAGACTATTTGTTTGCCTAAATTGTGGATCTGAAAGTGAGCAATGGCATGACGCATATATATAGAACTTGTTGAGTTCGGTTCTATTGTTTGGTTCTTTTGAAAACTAAGAGGCACTTTGCGTATTTGAACGAAGTAAAACATATGAAAATAGAAAGTTTATGTACGCAATGTGTGTACGCATCACGCTTATGTATATTTTATAAATTCTTTCATTTGGAGACATGCTTTGAAGAAATGGAAGTTTGAAGTGAAATATCATAAATTTTGGTATTTTGATGATTGATAAAGTAAGTTAAAATGTGTAACCTTTTGTAATTTTTATGTTCGGTTTATAATGAAGTGGTAGTTAAGTTATATAGTTTTCACTTTTGAATAGGATAAAGCTACGTCCAACAAGTATTATTCAATAGTATTTTTTTTTTATGTATGGATTAAATTTATATGACTTTGATATAAATAATTAGAAAAAAAATATATGTTTAAAATTAAAAGTTAACAAATTTTCAAGTCACCGATTTTCAACAACTTTGATAATAATAATAATAATATTATGATATCAAAATTAAACTAATTTAGCAACTTTGATATAAATATTAAACTAATTTTTAATCTTACAATTATTATTATGATAAAATAATCTTTTGTTTCTTTTCTCTCTCGTGGTTCATACAGCCACCAAATTCCATTCTCCCATTTTCTCCCTCAAACTCTTTTATCTCAATCGATTCTTCTTTAAAAAAATTATTTTGAGAAAAAAAAAGAAGGGATTCTTCTCTCTCTCTCACGCGTGATTCACAGAGGCCTCCTCCTCCTCTTCTCCTATACTGCTATCACCATCTCCCCTACCGTTGTCCACTCCTCTACGGCCACCACCTTGTTGTCGTCATCCTCCTTCTGTGCAACTTTCGTCGCACGACATCTAGACCTTTGACGACGTCGGCTCCGGATTCAATGGAGTTCCCATTTATTAGCCCAATGTTTAAGTTGAGTTTTTGAATATGGCTAATCAATTAAGTTTAACACTATGATAATCATGCAATCACTATAGTAACTTTTACTTAAACTCAACATTGTCCAAATATGCATTAATTTTGTAATATTTACTACTGTGTATATTACTTTGTTCGTCTAACATGTATTTGCAGACAAGAAGAAAAGTAAGATCATATATGGATATATGCAGTGAAGAAAACATGATGAGCCAAATACGACGTTATACCAGATGATTTCTCTGAACCACCTAAGACTTATCCTGAGCCTCGCACTCGGGGGTTCTGTTGACCGCCTACGACTTATCCGGTCAGCGGACTGGGGTCGAGGGGGCAGCGCCCCTTGTCGGGGTTCGAGGACGAAGTCCTCAAAACGTATTCAGATTTTCAAATCTATTATCTCTGGACGACTGTCGTCAAAGAAAAATGCGTCTTCAAGCCAGCATACGTTTCAGAAAAGATTGGTGTCATCAAGTGCTTTTGTTTTTTTACTTGTATTATGTATTTTATATTTTGTTTATAGGACAAATGTACATCGGGTTCATAGTTGGCACTAGAGAGCTCAAATCCATTTTAAACAAGAACCTAGTCCACCCAAAACAGCCTGAACCCAGGCATTCTGGATTTTGGGTTGACCGAACTCGGACCGAGTTCTGCCCGAACTCTGGCCGAAATCGGTTAGCCCAAAACAAAAAACATAGTCAATCTCGTCTTCTGGATGACCAATCTATAACGTTCAAATTTATGAACGTTTAAGGACCAAACTCTTCCTGAATTCGGTCCATAAAAATCCTATAAATAGTGGTAGAATTCCATTCATTTCATTCATATCTCTCACTTTCAAAGCTATTTTATTTTGAGCTTTAAACCTTTCTGTTCGCCATTGAAGTAAGTTTGGAAAACTTTCGTTTAATAACAAACACAAAAGTACAAAAAAATCCTAGACAAAAAATCTAAGTATAATATTTTTTATCAGGGTAATGCGAGGATGGAGATCGAGTATTGCAGCGACTCTTTTACTCCGTTGACGGTCCGACGAGGGAATGAGGATGCTCTCTTCTCTCTTTTGAGGTTGAGTGCACGTACGTAGCTCACCTCGAGGGGTATCGTCTCTGAAGCAGAAAAATCAGTCCTTGGAACATCCAAGTTGCTCCTATTTATAGCCATCATGTTGGTAGACTATAGGTGCTGCAAATGCTTCTATTTGGTGGCCGTAGGGGGCTCATTTAAAAAAATATGGTTACAACTGTAGCTGCATGTTATGGACAGGCTGCCACGTGTACATCCTTAACATGATGTAGTTGAGTCCAAGTCGAGTTGCCATGTGGACGTTTGTTGCGATTTGCTGTTGCTGAAGATCTAGGCGATTCTCGTCTTTTGATTGCATGACTTGGTAAACTTGACATGTGCCCTATATTTAGTTGGAGAGAATCACTTCAGTCACAGCAGAAATATTTCGTCTAATGGAACCCTGCCATATTGGACGCATGGAGTCTGTGATGCATAGGACGCATGGAACGCATGGAGTCTGGAACGCATGGGGCAAGAGACGCATGGAGTCTAGAATGCATGGGAGCCAGAGACGTATGGACCGCTAGGAGTCTGGAACGCATGTGGCCTCGTACATGTGGCATTGCACGCCTGTCAAGAGTAAAGTTCATGCTGACATGAGGTTCTGTCGTTTAGCGTGCTCACGTCTTTCGAGGCATTCAAAAAGTCATTTTTGTCAGGATTTTGTGTTAGACATAATCTTTGTGTCAGGCCTTTATGTGGCCAGTATTAGGGTACAGGGATGCTTGATGGAGTAGTGGCACATGGTACTGCAGACGCATGTGGACACTAGTTACTTAGTGGCACATGACACTGATGGCACACGGGAACACTAGTTATGAAGTGATTGGGGCATGACGCTGGATCATTATGGCGTCGGGGGCTTAATCACTACGGCGCATGGCCTTTGATTACTGTTGGCGCATAGTAGCTGCTTTTCTGGACCGCATAGTCGTTCTGCAGCCTGATTTCTTCTGAGTCGATCTTGGGGTACATGTTTGTTGGACGCATGGATCTAGATTTTCTATGCTTCTAAACTTTATATTCCCAAGATTAAATTTCAGCCATCTAGTACCTAGTGCGATCTCGGTTAGAAGTCTGTTCGATTTGTAAAGCTTGAGTTCCATTACTACCAAAATAATTTAAATTAGCGATGCCTGGAAACATCGCTAAATGGCCTAAAAAAGTCGTTAAAAAATTAACGACGTTTTAATGAAGTCGCATTTAAGCTAGTCGCTGGCAAAAAAATGTCACAAAATGTCGCTATAGCGACGTTTCTAGCGACGTATTTGCGTCGCTAATGGTTTTTTTATTAGCGACATTTAGCGACTCAATGTCGCTAAATTAGCGACGTATTATGTGTCACTAAACATCGCTAAATTTTTTCTATTTAGCGACGTTATGCAACACATATAGCAATATTTTATTGACTTAACAAATACTGCCATTTCAACAATTTAGCGACATTCAGCGACGTATTAAACGACATATTTAGCGATATATTCAACAACATATTTAGCGACGTATATAAACGTCGCTAAACGACGCTAAACTTTGATAAATTTTTTGTGAAAAAATAAAAAAAGAATGTAAAATGGTTTCCAAACCAATCTTCCTGCAGTTTATTAATTCCCAATTTACATAAATAGACCCGGAGCAACCCTCCATTGAATTTCTTGGGTTCGCCGACCCCTTCGGTGGAACACTCAACACCGGTAAATTAACATACATTTATTATGAATAAAAGAAATACACAGACTTATAATAGTTCATAAAAATAGACAGACCCGGAGCAACCCTCCGTTGAATTTTCTCGGTACAAAATATCAGAAAAGTATATGAAATATCACAGTCACACAATAACACAAAATAAAAGTATCACAGTCACACAAAAAGAAAAATATAAAAGTATCACAGTCACACAATAACCACAATAAAAGTGTCACAGTTACACCATAAGTCTTATCCAATTTCTCAATCTCTCAAGTAAATCCAATACGCTGGGGCAGAACCCAGTCCCTCAGATACTTCGCATAAGTAGAGTCTAGGTGATCAATCTCCACTATAGGTGCTGGGTGACTGGAACTCCCCCTCTGAGCTGGTGCCTGCCCAATAGTAGGAGGCACCACTTCCTCCTTAACTGTAGAAGTTGCCACTTTCTCCTTAACAACCGCTTCCAATTTAACAATATGAGATATCTCTTCCTCCTTAACATTCACTTCCTCCTTAACAGTAGGAGATATCACTTCCTCCTTAACAGTAGGAGGTGCCTCCCTCAACCGATGTGCACGTGCTCGGGTCATGGGTGCCATCTTGTAAGATAGATGAAAACAAAAAATATAATTGATAACAGATATAAATATATGTATCCATATAGTTAAAATAGATGTTACGTTCTATATTAAAAATACAGTACAAAATTTAGTTGTTATACATTCATGTTTTTGTACTCATAGATAGTATTTTCTTGTGGTAATTTAGACATTTTACATTGTTAACAAACATGAGAGAAATAGAATTGTGTAATGTATGGATTCAATAGTGCATTTGATAGTGCTAGTAAGTAGTAGCTAGTAAAATATCTTTTAAGATAATGTTGTGAGGTTGAAGTATATTACATTGGTGAGACAATGGTAAATAGGAGCTGGTAAGTAGGAGTGCCACAAACACATGAGTTGGCCTCTAGTTTACTATCATTTAGCTACGTTTTGTCATAGTTGCCTATGAATGTCATTCCTGACTGATCAAGTGGCCTCTAGGTAGGATTAATTTTAAATGTGTGTGCACAAGTGTATTCATGATATACTTTAACAATAGGGGTGTGTGTGTGTGTGTGTGAGAGAGAGAGACTAGGTAAGTATTAACCTATGTGTTAGTGAAGTGAGATGGAGTGATATCTCAAGTGGGGGGGCGTAAGTTATGAAACCACAGTAGCATTGATCCTATGACTGCATTTGTGTGTATGATAATGTGCAATACAGAGTATGGTATCTAAGTGTGTATGTGAGCTGATGACACACATGTGTTAGTATGAATGTTGAGGTTTGCAGGGGGAGCATGGATTATGGGGGTGACTGAATTGTGAGGAATGCACACTTGATTATGTATCAGAGTGGTTGCAATAGCAGATCATTGGCAGTGTGTTATAGGCAAGGCATTAGAAATGGGGGTTTCAACAGCAGCCAGAAACTGGGAATAAGATAACTGCAGTAGCAGTAGCTACCTGAGAGCAAAGGGGTATGTATGTTGTACTATAGGTATCATTGTAAATTAGGATATGCATCAGTTAGTATATCATTTAGTTGTAATATTAGTTAGATAGTTATAAATGATATGAGTTAACAATTAGTTAAGTTAGTGGTATATTATTATAGCTAGTACTAGTCATTAGTGTGTATCCATATGTCCTGATTGTGTCCAGTATATGTGTGTGTGTCCTAGTTGTGTCCGGGTATGGGTTAGCGTTTACTGAGCCAGGAGGAAGGGATGAGGAGCGCCTGAGAGAGGGGTCGACAGAGGAGGATATATATATATATATATATATATATATATATATATATATATATATATATATATATAATCTTAGATATTTCTTTTTAAAATTATGATCTTATCATTAGTAGTTTGTCTCTTGAATGAAAAATGAATTAATAGAGCTAGATAGGTGCTAATGATCAATATCATTGTGTTATAATTAAGTCTTTTATGCATATCAAGAAGAGGTAGCTGCTATGTTGTTAGTATCGTGTACAATACAATCTTATGGTACAATATTATATACTACTATTTTCATAAATATTGGTTTATCTAATAAAATATAAATTAGGATGATAGTTTTGTAGGTTTGTCTATTTGAGTCATGATATTATGTGTACTTAAGAATTTGGATTCTAGAACTAGATTAAACTGTAAACGATGAAACAAGTAAAAGAATTATCAAAAAATTATTTCAAAATTATTTTTCTAAGTTCTAGGGATACTATATCCTACGATATGTGATGCATAATATTATATTAGAAAATCTAAGGTAGGGGTAGTAAACATTTTGATGTTCTTCATCTCCTTGCTCTGGACAGAGCTAAGTCCTGGTCGTTCAACCCAAGTTGTGTGCGACAAAGAAAAACTGGTAGTGCGGATATTTTACCACTAGGAGCAATCGAGATACATCTGCACATAGACCTCGAATCAACTCTTAGGGTAGTGCTTCGTACACGACTTTCCCCGAGGCCGGTAACATTAAGTTATGTTTTTTTTGTTTCAAGTTTTTTTTAAGATAAACCAAAAAAAGAAAAATTGTCTAACTTGCATTGTAACTTTGTATTCATGTGGTGGCAGATAGAATTTTAGTCAAGAAAACTCTGCTATCTTGCATTGTAACTTTGTTGTGCTTAGTATCTGTAGTGTAGGTAAGATCAAGAAATTTTAATCACTTATCCATAAAGACGGAGATGAAGTATTTTTTTACTTTTATCGATGATTACTCGAAGTACGTTTTTGTCTAACTCCTTAAGTCAAAATATGAAACTTCAAAAAGTTCAAGAACTTTAATGCAAAAGCTGAAGACAAAGGGTCAACAACTCAATGATCTTAATAAAAATAAGGTAATTATAACAAAATATATGTATTAATATACCAATTACCAAGTAAAGCACCTTAAAAGAGAGAGAAAGCATCACAAGAAGCATCAAAGAGATACTATATTGGTTCTGCATTATTCTTGATAAAAATACATACTATATCGATCAAACCACTTGATTAGTATATGGATTAAAGGTCTATCTCTCTTGCTACTAAAATATACACTGGATCGTAACCCTATCCAAGCACGATAACTCATATTTTGAATCCTTCATGATAAACATGATATATCTAAACTTTTGATCTTCTGTACTAGTTTCTAGGTTAAGATCGGTTAAATTTAGGATTTGTACAACTTTGCATGAAGAGTATCAACCCTACATTTTAGTAGCAAGAGAGATATACTGGATCGTAAACCTATCCAAACACTGGATCATACTATATCGATAAAACCACTTGATTAGTATATGGATTAAAGGTCTATCTCTCTTGCTACTAAAATATATACTGTATCATAACCATATCCAAGCATGATAAAATTTATGTTCTACATATTTCTAAAATTCACGATTATAGAAATTTTTAGGAAAATTATATTTATATGGTTGCAATGATTGTGTAGAATCTTTCAAGATTCCTATAAAATATGATTCTTTACCTACACAACAGATACTAAAAACAACAAAGTTACAATGCAAGTTAGCAAAGTTTTCTCGAATAAAATTCTATCTGCCACCACAGGATCTTTCTCTCCCTAGATCTATCTGTTCGGGTCCATGTGTTAGTGTGTCTCCATATATGTCCGTGTTCACGTGTGTTCATATGTGCTTGTATGTGTTCGTGTCCATTTGTGTCTACATATGTATCCATGTTAGAACGAATTGTGTCATTAGGGTTGTGTTTTATGTGTGTGTCTATGTGTTCGGGTCTATGTGTCAGGTTTAGGGTTTTGTCCTGTGTGTGTCCATGTGTCCTGATTGTGTCCAGTATATGTGTGTGTGTCCTAGTTGTTTCCTGTGTGTGTCCATGTGTCCTGATTGTGTCCAGTATGTGTGTGTGTCCTAGTTGTGTCCAGGTCTAGGTTAGGGTTTACCGAGCCGGGAGGAAGGAAGGAGGAGCGCCTGAGAGAGGGGTCGACGGAGGAGGCCCACACTGGAGGGGAGGAGCCGCGCCGAAGGGGGAGGAGCCGCGTCTAGGGTTGCCTATTTAGGGGTTGGGGGGCGAAAACGTCCGCATCGTGGTGGGGGGCGAGGGAGGTGGTCAAGGGATGGGTCGCCTGAGCCGCAGAGGGTTGGCGGAGCCGCGTAGGGTCGCCGGGGGAGGATGGATCGCCGGTCGGGGCGGGCATTTTCAAAAAGTTAGGGGGGAAGAAATAAAAAGTCGAATAGACGAGGGAACCCTATATTCAGTAATTTAGCGACTTCCGTATGAGACGTCGCTAATTCAAAAAGTAGCGACATCATAAAAAGACGTCGCTAAACGTCGCTAATTAAAGTTTGTGACGTTAGAGACGTCAATAAAAGCGTTGCTAAAGATAAAATAATACGTCGGTAATACGTCGCTAAACGTCGCTAAATCATAAAAATTAGCTATGTTTAGCGACGGTAAAGAAGTTTATAGCGACTATTCTTTTAAAAACTGAAGTACAGTCGCTAAACGTCGTTATGTATCGCCAATAGCGACGTATAGCGACATTTATTTTAGGAGTCGCTAAAGTCTTTAATATTAGCGACGTTTTATTATAACATCGCTAAAAATGTCGCTATTTTATCATATTTTGGTAGTGCATTTTGTTTGAAGTCGGCAAGCTCTTCGGATCAAAACAAGTAGTTGTAAGAAGTTGGCGAGTCCTTCGGATCAAAGATTGTGTTGTAAGAACTCTATGTGCCCTTCGGATCAAAGCATATGGTGTATTCACTATTAATTTATAGTGGATTTAACTCCAAGCAAGAGTTCTTGGACTGGACTAGTCCTCATGAGAAAAACCAGTATAAAATCTTGGTGTTTGCGTTTGCTCTCTAAACTTTACTTACTTCCATATATACTTGATATATTGCTGCATATATTAGTTGGTAACTTAGACATAATTATTTTATTGGTAATTATTTTTGTTGTACTCTATCCACCCCCATCTAGAGTTGCCATAACAGTCCTTCACCATCCACTTGGTTCCAAATAGGGATTTGTCAAGGGTTCGATATCGGGGTTAGGGCAGAGGGAGCAATAATGGTGACATCAAGGAGGGTGACGACTTCGACGAGTTTGCGGCTAGAGCCGAGAATGAAGTGCGATCCCACTTCCATCCACTTTACCACTTTTTTATGAAGTGGGAATGGAGAAAAACACCATTCACTTCACATTATAAGAAAATATAGCATTTACGATATCACGCCTTAGTACCGGAATACGGAGATGGCCAGCTACCCCATACATGGTATAGAATATCGTACGACGATCATAGCTATAACTAAACAAGGGGGTACATACTACAATAAAGTTGCCTAGGGTCACATAGAGCATGCATTATCTCAATAAAACTAACAAGAAGTAGTAACATAGAATATATATTATAAAGAAGATAGGCGTCCCAACCGCGCTCTTAAAATATTCTGGAAACTAGATGTACAAAATGATGATCTAGCTGAGTAATAAAAGTACATGACCGTGATCAACTGCAGTCTAATTAATTACAATAATGGAAAGGAAACTAAATGTCTAGACTTGCCGGCTAATGGGTACAGGTAGCTAAACGGCCAAAAGAGTAAAATATACAATAACGAACATAGAAGAAGAAACCCACTCATGTTCCTCAGTGGCGATCCGTTTGGTGCACACCATTGTTCGAAGGAAAGTAAGCTGGACCCTCGGATACTGGCTATAAACTTGGCCATACAAAACCAGTGGGGTTAGACCCAAAACAGCAAGTACCACAAATGAAGCACGAATAAGGAAACAAAAACTATGGCAATATAAATATATATATAATTCTGTCTCGTAGTTCGGTCCATATCCTATAGTGACACTGTGACCTAACCCTACAACCAAACAAAGGATAAGGGTTAGACTATCGCACAATGATAGTTCATATTCCAAGGCTATTTAATAGAAGATACAATACATAACCAAGCTGAATTATAAAATAGACAATCACTTATACTTCTTGCTAGGTGGACTTAGGGTTATCCCAGAATTAAAGCATAACTGGAAATCCTCAGATCGTGAGTTGTTTAGCTGGTCTAGCCAAGCCATGTAAATAATATAGAATATTGTATATGCGCCGGTCCTTCGCAAGGCCACCGTGCTAAATCATGCTAAATCACATAGAACACTTATACAATATAGTATTCGGATATTGTCATCCACTAGTATGGATGTGACACAATATTCATGGGGGGTAGCCTTGCACGTCAGGACAATTATCTAAGGTGGCTTACATGCACGATCTCAGGATTCCATCCCTCCCAATATTCTACAAGTTTTAGTTTCCTAATTAACCCTACGGTTATCTGGAATCACATGGCGTGGTCATATGTTACTCCCCTTATATGATGTACCACAGTACAACACGCTAGATATGGACCCACTTTGTCACTTGATAGTTCAATTTGGATTCACCCGACCATGATGCAACAATCAAACAATTCCAAACTATGCTTGGCTATTGACTAACTATCATGTCCATGCTGGAGGAATAATATAGTATCACATGTCTTGTTGGATAGGGCAACTCGTTGCACAACCCTGAACTTGTAACAAGTAGCAAGATATGCGCACCTCAGTGCATATGTAACACATAGCACAAAGGAACACATAGAAAGTAGTAAGTGTATCAGCACGGATACGAGTAGTCTATTCAAGTTACCAATTAGTCATTCACATCAGTTCTAGCATATTGCAACACATATGTCAAGTCATGATATGGGTATACATAGTCACTTAATACATGGTCTAGTTCTGCACATAATCGAGTCAGGAACATAGTCAGGTCTAACACATGGTCACTTAGTTCTCATATACTTACAATCACCAAGATTATACATGAAATCACAAAATTTAATAAAATATCCAAACCAATAAAAAACAAGACGTGTGCATGGGGCGCATAAGAATTAGGGACGCATAGGGATTAGGGACACATAGGGATCGGTGATGCATAAGGGTCAGGGAGACATAGGTGAGGCAAAGTTCACTCATCGGGATAAGTGCTAAGTGACGGGCAATGCATGTAAGTTAGAGAAGTGACTGATATGACAAGCCAAAAGTGTGTGTCAAGGGAAAGGTAAAATCATGGAAAGTCGTGCAGAGACATTTACCAAAAGAAGAGATGCATGGCTCTCTGCCGCATAGTCATCTGGCCGCAAGAACTCTAAGCCACATAGATTCTTGGCCTTAGTAAAATTTTATGCATTTGGTGTTCTATGAGTCCAGCTTTCGCACGCAGGCACATAGAAGTCATGCGCCTAACAAGATAGGCACATGCTAAAATATGTCGCACAGAGCTGTGTCACATAAGACTACATCGTCCCAGAACATTACGAACTCCATGAAAAAAGCTTCAAAATCTGAAAACTTATTTTCTTCATAAAATTTTCATTTTAACTCCAAATCAAGTGAACCAAAAGCCAAAATACTCGAAATTAAGTGCTCTATCAAATAGAATAAATAATTTTCTAAAATAACAAGCTTTAAAAGATCAAAACCAAGAAAAAATTATGGAACCCATGGAAAATCCTAACTTAAAATATAGATATACAAAAATCCATCCATCAAAACCGAAAACTCCAAGTACTAAACATCATTAGAATCATAATGTATACATATTAGGCTAATAATATACAAGCAAAATCAAAGGAATAAAAAAATTCATATTTTTCTATGTCATGCAAGGTCTAGTTGCCTAAATGAAGAAGAAAGTGAAGAATTAGGGAAGAGAGAGAAAGATGATAGATTATATAGCAAGGGCTTGAGGTTTAGACCATGTATTCAATTTATGACCAAATCCAAGCACACTAATAAACCATAAACCAAGTTAAACCAAAGAATAGGTCTAGTCTCCATGTAATCTAATTTTCATGCAAGCAAGAAGTAATATGTTCCAAATACGTATATCGGGAATAATGAGTGACATCTCTACCCACCTTAAAAAAAATTTGTCTTCGAAATTCAAACCGAAGACTAGCTAGAGAAATCAGAATAAGCAACATACTAACTATAAACATATCTAAACATGCAATTAAATCCAATCATATAATATAAAAAGCAACATCAACTGTATGAGTAAGCGAATCACAAGATTCGAGATATGAAGGCATAAGAAAAAAATTATCTTTGAGTCGAAGATGTGCGGATACCGAGACCGGATATCATTATCGTGCTCCCATGTCGACTCTTCCAAAGGGTGATGACCCCAAGTAACCCGGATAAGGCGAATAGTCCGATTCTTGAGCACCTTCTTCCTTAGGTCCAAAATGGATACATGTTGCTCCTCGTAAAATAAGTCGGTACCAATGACTAGCTCGGAATGGTCGAGAATATAATTCAGATCCGGGACATATCTACGTAACTGAGATACATGAAATACATCATGCACCTCACGTAGCGAAGGTGAAAGGATAAGACGATAAAAAACATCGCCTACCCGCTCGAGGATATCGAACAGACTGATATATCGCCGACTAAGCTTCCCGCGGACCCCAAAATGTATAACTTTACTCGTCGATAAAATTTGCAAGAATACGTGGTCGCCGATACAAAACTCTATAGGCCTACGTGTTGATATGCCCAATGACGATGCCTATCTTGCACAAACCGAAGTCGCTCTCTTATCTTCTTGAAAACTTCTACTGTCTGCATGATCATCTTTGGGCCCAAGATCTTTCTCTCACGAATATCATCCCTTGCCAGTGGTGACCTACATTTCCTCTTATATAATGCTTTGAAGGCTGCCATATGGATACTGGCCTAGTAATTGTTGTTATACGAGAACTCAACAAGGTGAAAGTGATCTTTCCAAGACCCTCCAAAATCCAAGGTACAAGCTCGCAATATTTCCTCCAACGTTTGAATGGTTCTTGCTGACTGTACATCTGTTTGAGGGTGGTAAGAGGTAATAAATCTTAACTTAGTGCCCAAACTCTGATGTAAGCTCTTCCAGAAATGAGAGGTCAACCAAGTGTCTTGATCCGATATGATACTCACTAGAATACCGTACTGTCTCACTATCTGTCGTATATACATCACTGCTAACTATTCTGTGGAATATCCTACTGGAAAAGGAAAAAAGTGAGCTACTTTCATGAGTCGATCCACTATTACCCAAATTGCGTCTCGACCAGTCGGGGATCTAGGTAAACCTATTACAAAGTCTATTATGATATGCTTCCACTTTTACTCCAGGATAGGAAGCGGCTACAATAAACCTGCTGGTATTTGCTGGTCGGCCTTCACTTGCTAACATACAAAAGATTGAGAAATGAATCGCATTATCTCCCTCTTCATCTTGTTCTACCAGAAATATTGCTTGATACCATGATACATCTTTGTACCTCCTTGATGAATCAAATATTAGGAGTTGTGTGCCTCAGTCATGACTTGCTGTCAGATATCTCCACTTGGTACACAAAGAAGATTTCCAAATCAATGTGTTTCATCATCGTGAATCTTTAACTCCTTTCTCATGATGCCCAAAGCTTCTGAACTTTTGGATCCTCCTCTTAAGCCGTCTTGATTCTCTCAACCAAAGTAGACTGTACTTTCAAGCTAGCCATAATCCCTATGTCCTACCAAAGTACTATCTTAATATCCATTTCTTGAAGATCCACTAAGATATGTCGCTGGGATGTCAACATGTATGTACTACCTTTCCTGCTAAGAGTATCCCCTACCACGTTCACCTTGCTTCGATGGTACTGAAGTTCCATATCATCATCCTTTAACAGTTTTAACCACCTTTTCTGACTCATGTTCAGGTCTTTCTAGGTGAATACATATTTTAGGCTCTTATGATCTGTAAATATCTCTACTCGATCACCATATAAGTAGTTCCTCCATAACTTAAGTGCAAATACTACTGCCACCAACTCCAAATTGTAACTCGAATAGTTTTTCTCATGATCTTGAAGCTGCCGAGATGAGTAAGCTATTACTCTTCTATTTTGCATCAATACACACCCCAGTTCCTTGTCGAATATGTCACAAAATACTGTAACCCTCTGTAACATATCAGAAGCGTGAGAATCGGTACAAAAATCAACCTTCTTAATACACACCCCAGTCCCTTGTCAAATATGTCACAAAATACTGTAACCCTCCTGAACCTATCAGAAGTGTGAGAATCGGTACAGAAATCAACCTTCTCTTCAATTCTTCGAACGCTATCGGACATTCTGTTGACCAAACAAACTTAGCCTCCTTGCGCGTCAATCGAGTCAACGCTGCTAAAATCCTTGTAAATTCTGCTATAAATCTTCTGTAGTTTCCTGCCAAACTCAGGAAACTACATACTTCTGCTACTGCCTTCAGAACTGGCCAATTCTCTATGGCCTTAACCATTTTTGGATCTACTTCCACTCCTTCTTCCAAGATAATGTTCTCCAAGAATGATACATGATCTAACAAAAAATCTCACTGGTTGAGCTTCCCATACAACTGGTATTTTCTCAGAAACTGTAAGACCTTCCGAAAATGCTCTTCATGCTCCTCTTCGCTATTAGAATAGACAAGAATGTCGTCTATGAAAACTACTGTGAACTAATCTAAGTATGACATGAAGATGAGGTTCATCAAATCCCTAAATATTGCCGGAGCATTAGTTAGTACGAATGGCATAACTAAAAATTTGTAATATCCATATCGTGACCTAAATGTTGTTTTGGGTATGTCTTGTTCTCAAACTCTTACTTGATGATAACCTGATCGAAGATCGATCTTGGAGAAAATATTGGCCATGATCAACTGATCAAACAAATCATCTATCCTCGGTAATGGGTACTTGTTCTTCACCTTTACCGCATTCAACTTCCTGTAGTCGATACACAACGATTTTGACCCATCCTTCTTCTTCTTCACTAAAACCACTGGCGCTCCCCAAGGTGATCCACTAGTTCAGATAAATCTTATTTGTCTTTAGCTCTTCTACATGTTGGTACAACTTATCCAATTTTGACGGTGCTATTTGGTAAACCTTATAAGATATTGGTCCTTTTCGGGAATCAATTATATATAAAACTCTATATCTCTTACTGGGGGTGACCATAGAAGCTCTTCTGGAAAAATATTTAGGAACTCCTTGACTATCTCGGGAAACTGTTCTCCTGCTATCACTGCCACAACAATCCTCTCTTCATGCTAGTCCCTCATACATCTATCAAAGGCAAAGTCTTTCTTGCTCGAGATACTAAACAATAACCTACCATTGTGACAATCTATCGTAGCATAACTGTCTCTCAGCTAGTTCAAGCCTAAGATAATGTCAAAGTTACCCATAGAGAAATCGATCAACCGTGCAGGTAATGAATGCCCGCATACTACGATTGGACATGCTATACACACTCTACTAACTTCTACAAGCCCATTACCTGTGAGTATATTCAACCTCTCTGGCAATATCTCGAACTCTAATCCAATGCGTGTCACAAATCATAGAGATATAAATGAATCAGATGCACCCAAATCAAATAATACTATAGTAGGAAAATATGCGATAGCGATGTTAGCTGTCACCACGTCGCCTGATGCTAATGCCTCCTCCAGAAACAAAGTGAATGCCTACAACTGGCCTTGCATAGCTCCTTCTTACTGCCTCCCTTGGAAACACTATTGTGGCCTCTGTTGGTCCTACTACTGATCCCGTTGCTGGAATATCTGAGCTTACGTCGGTAATAGACGATGAGCTATGGGCCACACTGCTATTGTTGGCCCTTTGTAATGTGCTGCCCCTAGTTCTAGCAATATTGGGAACTGCTGAACCGTCCCTCCTGACCTCATTAAAGGGCAAGTGGAAATTCGGTTATCTGGACTCCCATACCTCAGACACAACCCATTGGCCGCCCTACATATATCTCTACTATGACCTCCATTTCCACAGTAAGTGCAACCCACCGGTGCTCCCTAGCGCTGCTGTTGCTATTGCCTCGGCTGCTGCCGAGCCAAAATTTTTACTGATGAAACTGCCTCCCTCCGCGGTACTGAATCATGGATATGAACGCTAGATGATGGTGCTGACATCCGAGATACTTCTTCTCCTCCTCTCTTACTCTTGGTATGATACCTCTTATGGCCTTTTGTTCTCACTAACAACCTCTACATGGTAAGATAATGCCTCCTTTCTGCTATTAATACTTCCTCATTGGTATAGTAGTCGTACCCCTCTACCATTTATAAAATTTACAGGTGAATTCCCTGCTGGAACCTCATCGCTCTATCTGCCTTCGTAGCCACCATTGTTGAAGAAAAACTACTCAGCCTGCAGAACTCCGCTGCATACTCATCCACGGTCCTACCGGCTTGCTTGAGGTCGATAAATCATTGTTGTAGCTCATATTGTGCCACTACTCCAAAGTACTTAGCCCTGAGATGGGTCCTGAAGTTTCACCATGAAATATGATACCGCAAGACAAACTCCACAGACGCCCACCAATCACGAGCAAGGTCCTGAAACGGCAGTAGGACCTGGTCCACTTGTTAATCAGCTGGAACCTTTGCCATTGCCAGAATACCCTCAATGTCTTAAAACCATGCGTCTGCTGTAATGGCATCCTTTGTGCCATCAAAGTACCTCGGGTTATGTTGGAAAAATCAGACCGATGCCTCTGAATCTGTCCTTCCACCTCTCTCTAGAGACGTTTGTAACCCTTGGTTCAACAAAACATTCTGCTCCTATTGCTGAAATTGCTAGTGCTGTTGAGTTGCTAACATCCCTCAAATAATTTCCAATAATACCAGAGTATCAAGTACCGTTGGTACTGCTAGAGGTACTAGGATCTATGGGGTTGTTGTTCAACAAGATTCGCTACTGGCTCTACTATCTCGACCTGCTCAATCACCGGCTCAACCCAAAATTGACTCTACACATGTGTTGCCTCTCACTGCGGCCCAGAGGAAACCTGACCTGTTAGATTTGCTGCACCAGCAACTAAAGAAGCCATAAATAAAAGGATAAGAAACATCAAGAATAGGACCGGAAGGATCAAGGAAATAATTTACGTGATAGTCAAGCAGGGCATCGAGAAGAACGAATTCAGGATTTCAAAGGCACATGTTTGATTTAGTCTCCTAGGTCCATAGCACCCCAAAAGTTTGAAAACACAGACCTGTATGGGCCACCGATAAAATATGTTTCACGCCCAGTACCAGAATACGGAGACGGATATAGCCAGCTACCCTGAAAAAGGTATAGAACGTCATACGACGATCATAGTTGTAACTAGACAAGGAGGTACATACTATAATTAAGTCGCCTAGGGTCACATAGAGCATCTATTGTCACAATCAATCAAACAAGTAGCAGTAATATAGAACATATATGATAACAAAATACATGACCGTGATCAGCTGCAGTCTGATTAATTACAATCATGTAAAGAAAACTAAATGTCCTGACTTGCCGGGTAACGGGTGTCGATGGCTAAATGTCCAAAATCATAAAATATATAATAATGAGCAGGGAAGAAGAAACCAACTCGTGTCTCGCATGTTCGGGGGAAAGTAAGCTGGACCCTCGGATGCTGGCTCCAAACCTGGCCATGCAAAACTAGTGGGGCTAGACCACAAATAGCAAGTACCACAAAGAAAGAATGAATGAGGATATATATATATATATATATATATAATTTTGTCTCGTAGTTCAGTCCAAAGCCTATTGTGACACTACGAGATCTAACCCTATAATCAAACAAGGACAGGGGTTAGACCATCACACCATGATAGTCCATGTCCCTAGGCTACATAGAAAAATATACAATACACAACCAATCATAATTATAAAATGGCAATAACTTGTACTGCTTGCTAGCTGGAGTCTGGGTTATCCCGAAATTAATGCATAACTATAAATCCTTAGATCATGAGTTGTTAAGCGAGGCTAGCCGTGCCATAAAGATCACGCAGTATGTTGTATATGCACCGGTCCCTCATAAGGCTACCGTGCTAATTCACGTAGAACACTTGTACAATATAGTATTCGGATATTGTCGTCCATTAGTGTGGACGTGACACAATATCCAAGGGGGCCAGCCTTGCATGTTAGGATGATTTCCTGAGGTGGCTCACGTGCACAATCTCTGGATTTTATCTCCCAATGTTCTACATGTTTTAGTTGCCTAGTTAACCCTACGGTTATCGAGAATCATATGGCGTGGTCATATTTTACTCCTATTGTATGACATATCGTAGTACGAGCACACTAGATACGAACCCACTTTGTCACTTGATAGTTTAATTTGGATTCAGCCGAGCGTGATGCAACAATCAAACAATTACGAAACACGCTTGGTGTAAACCACCTGATTTTTAAAAAAAAATTTAAATTAATTTTTCATAATTTTTTAGAATTTTTCTGCTATTTTAACTAATTAAAACTAAGGTATTTTGAAAGTAAATGATTTTTAAATGATATTAAATAATATTAAAATATTATGAAAATAATATTTTTTTATGTAAAATGGAAAATTAGACATAAGATAATTTTTTGGGAATTTATTGGACCCCAGAAGTATTTTTAAAGACCTAAAAACCAAGTTTTAATTAAACTAAATAAACCCTGAATTAAACTCGATTCAGTTGAACCAAACCAACCCGAACCGAACCATGGAGAACCGAACCTAATTGAACCCAACTCTTAACGGGTCGGGTCGGATCCGAATTGAACCCAACCCGGACTCGTTAACCCGACGGAAACCGTAATCCGAAACCCTCTCCGACCCCGGCGGCTACCCTATTTAATCCCCGCTCTGCCGCTCCAGAGCCCCGCCACTCGCCACCCTCGGCCGCCCTAGCCTCCTGCCACCGCCTTCCCTCTCTCCACCATCGTCTCCGACCAAAACCCCTCCGCCGCCTGACCTAGAAACCCCTCTCCGTCATCGTCCCCGACGAACTCTCAGCCCGCTTAGCCGTCTCCCCGAGCAGACCCCTCGCCTTCCTCCGCCCTCTCCCCATCGCAGCAATCTCAGCAGCCCGAGCCTCTGCCACCGAGGACCTCGCCGTAATAGCTCCAACTCGCCGTAGACGACCCGCCAAAGCCCCGGCCAGCCTCGCCTGAGCCGTCCCCGGCCGCCTCCGCCCGAGCAGCCCACCCAGCCGTGCCTAGCCACCTCCGACGAAGCCCCAGCCGCTGTTGATCAAAACCCAAACCCTAGAACAGTACCCGGACACAGCACAGTGTCATATCGTGTCGCCTCGCGGACACGAGAATTCGGTTTCCACCGAGCCCTGTTTAGGTACCCTTTTCTCTCTCCTCGCTGCCCCATTTTCTGTCCCGTCTGTTGTGACACGTAGACTGCGTAACCCTCTCAATGATCGTGCAACCCGCTCGATGTGTCGCATCCTGTGGCGATCGCAAACCGCGATCAAAAAATAGGAAAAATAACACCCCGTTTCCTCCGGAACTGAGTACGTCCCGCCAAACGGGACGACTTGGTCGCGTGCGGTCTTCACCGAAAGGTGCGCGCCGTTGATACGGACGTGCGAGATTTTGCAGAAGTTGATTTGGATGTGCGTGCACACCAAAATCAACACATATCCGCCGACAACGCCCCGTATTGGCCTGTTATGGAACACGTTGTATCTTTGTGTACACAAGTCGGATCGAAACAAAACTTACGCGATCGAACTCGTAGCAATACGCTGGTCCTGTGATCCAAGTTTGGTTCGATTATGAGAACCTTGACAAAATCGCGTATCGTGGGCCCCACGACTTCACTTGACGGGCGATTTTGTGACCGGCTCATCGAAATCCAGTTCTGGAAATTCTTTTGGGTTCGTAACAGCATTCTTGACCTATTGACACTAAGTTTGACGAATTTGGAGACTATTGTTTCTGACACATTTTTCGGTGCAAAACGGCCCACATGTGGACCCCGCTTTGACCAGAAACTGTCACTTTTGCCCCTGTGTCCAATTTGGACTCAAGGACAGGCGTTTCTAGCTATTTGATATTTTTTGAATCTGATGGTGATGTCTATTTCAGCAACCGGAGGACTATCCGCAAATTCCACTGAGACCAGAGCTACAGTTGGAGTCAGAACCCCAGGCAAGTGTACCTTACCAACTTTGCAGTTTTGTTATTTATTTCTTTGACTTAAATTAATTATTATACACGCTTAACCTAGGACTGTGTGACTTACATAGCGTCCGATTAATAGTCGGGTGCCAACACCGTACGCGGAGTGGTGTAACGTTACCTAGAGATGGATATCGTGACCCTTTACATTCACGTGCTTGCATTATCAAGTACGTTAACCCAGGACACCTGACACTATTCATGAGACATAATCTACCTAAGATATTCATGGTGATTCATTGTAGGTTACATAATTTATGATATATACATTATATTCATAGATATTATATGACTTGCTGCATTAGATATGATCTTACGTGACATGGACATGAGGCATCGTGGACATGAGACGTGTGATTACATTGAGTGGGGAGAGACACACATGCTACAAGCTGATTTCATATATATACTACATAGTAAATTACATAGTAAAATACATAGTAACTCTGCTACAGGCTTCCAGACACAGAGCTTGTAGTGGTCTCAGCCTGAGTTTTAGTGATGATCTCAACTTGCATAACACTTAGCTGGTTATATAGTTTACCCTATTGTTTCATTTATTTCTGTACTGTATTTATTTTGGCTAGAGTTATTTTGTACCTTGCTATGTCCCCTGAGGACCTGGATCTGGATTATGTCTCCAGGATTAGCAGACGAGATCTACCCCGAGGTATACGGGACAGGAGCATTAGCAAAAGCAGGGACAGTAGCAGGCACTGGAGCAGTACCAGATCCAGAAGACGAGGTGATCACCGAGGATTTCTCCTGAGTATATGTCTTATCCATACTAAGTATATGCAGTTGTTATCTTATTTCTTGACTATTGTATCAGACTCATTATCGGGTTGTTTTCCGAGTTATGTTTATTGAGATTGATATTGCACTATATTTCTGATATTGATGTATTCATTTCTGTGGATGAGATTAGTATTTTGTACCCTTATTGTTGTATTACAGCTTAAGTACGCCCCGATGGATCCATTAAATTGGGTTTGTCCATCGGTGTGTGTTGTTGGCCATTATCGCGTGTCTAGTCCCTCGATATTTTTAGACTGGGGCGTGACATAGTTTTTGTGGTGGTCCATGCAGGTCTACGACTAAATTTCTTTGGTTTCAACTTAGGGACCGAACAAGCCTGCAGTAAGAATAGGATAAGTTTTTAGGATCTCATTCACTTGTTTGAATCGTTCTTGATATCTATATCGTATTCGAACAAAAATTTTTACTTGCATCCTGTCTTGATTCCTGTGCACCTCTTATAAGTTTATTTTTGATGCAGAATAATGGATCCAAGACCCGAAGATGAGAATCCCTTAGGTACACCATACGATGCTGTGGTTACCAATGATGAAGGAGTGACACTAGAAGACCGAGGACAATCAGCTCAAAGCAATCAAACAGCCCAGCATAATTCAAGATTCTGGCGTGATGACATCCCACCTCCTCCGCAGTTTGTTCCACTGATGCCTGTTTTCCCACCAGGACAAGTCATGGATGGGCAACAGATATTCCAAATGATCTACGTAATGATGCAAGCCCAACAGCAAATTTATCAAGAGGCTAAGCATCACGAGGCGGAGTACTTGAGGACCAGCCTAGTAACCGTATTGGAGCAGGCAAAGCCACAAGCTAGGCGACCAGTGACGGGATCTATCATCAATTTTCAGCAGTTGAAGCCCCGTACCTTTTCTGGCAAGGAGGGACCAACCGAAGTTCATGAGTGGCTCACCAACACACAACACCAGTTGGAAGCAGTTGAGCATCCAAGAGAACGTTAGATGACTGCCGTTAGAATGTAGTTGATTGACAATGCGCATCACTGGTGGCTATTTGAGGAGACACGGCTCGGACCAGACCGAGTAACATGGGAAGAGTTTTTCAGACTCTTTCAGGAGATGTATATCCCGGCTATCGCTTGATCAGAACTTCGGGATAAGTTCAATCGTCTCACTCAGGACAGTATGACAGTGGAAGAGTACAACGCGGAGTTCATTCGTCTGAGTCGCTTCGCCCCTACTTTGATCCCGACAAAAGAAGAGAAGGCTGAGAAGTTCTTCGACCGACTAAACTTTGAGCTACAGAGACTCATCGGATCCGTCGCACCTACCTCTTACTCGGACGTTCTTGCTGCAGCTCGATGCATGGAATGCGTCACCAGGAGAGAGACCAGTCTGAAATGGTCTTCCACATCAGCCAGAGCACCATAAGATCCAAAAGAAAGGGCTTCTAAGCTTTCAGGCAAGGGATAGATACATAGATTCCTATTCGTGAAATGTGTCCCAAATCAAGCTGCAAAGAGATCTCACATGCAACAGCCACCCAGAGCCTCTCCGTAGATACTACCTACATGTCAATACTGTAGCAAGGTAGGCCATATTGAGAGGGACTGCAGACGCATGTTAGGATTATGCTTGATTTACGGAACCAACCAACACTTAGCCAAGGATTGTCCGCAGCATCAAGAAGGAGCACTAATGTTAAACAAACAAGCTTTACCAGCACCAAGGCCAGTCTATCCAGCATTGGGAGTACCACAAACAGGAGTTGGAGAAGTCAGACCACCAGCCCAAGGAGGGAATCAGCCGAGGCCACCCTTGGCACCACAAGCAGCACTCTACCAGCAGGCCCAGCAACAGCAGAGGAATCTACCGCGAGGACGCGGACAAGCTTTTGCGATGACTTTGGAGGACGTGCAGACTCTTGGAGTAGCTAATGTAAGTTTTTATAGTAATCTGTTTCTAGATTTATTTTATCTCATGCCTATTGGATCGTGACCCTAGTCTTAACCTAGTAATTTTGAACTTGCTAATAATTGATAATCTAGTATGTTCTTAAGTGATAACCTAGTTTTCTAAACTGTAGTCTTCTAGATCTCCTTCATGCGGGAGATTGCATAACTTTTAATGCTTAGGGTAATATTTTTCCCTATGTGTTCTTCTCAAAACCCTCAACCTTGATTCTCCTTGATCATGATGTGCTTCGAACAAATGTTTACAACCGTGTTATCTTTGTTGACCGGTTATTCTTTGATTGAGAGGACACAATCCTCTTAAGGGGGGTAGATTGTAAACCCCCTGATTTTTAAAAAAATTTAAATTAATTTTTCATAATTTTCTGGAATTTTTCTGGTATTTTAACTAATTAAAACTAAGGTATTTTGAAAGTAAATAATTTTTAAATGATATTAAATGATATTAAAATATTATAAAAATAATATTTTTATGTGTAAAATGGAAAAATTAGACATAGGATAATTTTTCGGGAATTTATTGGACCCCGGAAGCATTTTTAAAGACCTAAAAACCAAGTTTTAATTAAACCAAATAAACCCTGAATTAAACCCGGTTCAGTTGAACCAAACCAACCCGAACCGAACTATAGAGAACCGAAGCCAACTCTTAACGGGTCGGGTCGGATCCGAATTGAACCCGACCCGGACCCGTTAACCCGACGGAAACCCTAATCCGAAACCCTCTCCGACCCCGGCGGCTACCCTATTTAATTCCCACTCCGCCGTCCCAGAGCCCCGCCACTCGCCACCCTCGGCCGCCCTAGCCTCCTGCCACCGCCTTCCCTCTCTCCACCGTCGTCTCCGACCAAAACCCCTCCGCCGCCTGACCTAGAAACCCCGCTCCGTCATCGTCCCCGACGAACTCTCAGCCCGCTCAGCCGTCTCCCCGAGCAGACCCCTCGCCGTCCTCCGCCCTTTCCCCGCCGCAGCCATCTCAGCAGCCTGAGCCTCCACCACCCAGGACCTCGTCGTAACAGCTCCAACTCGTCGTCGACGACCCGCCAGAGCCCCGGCCAGCCTCGCCTGAGCCATCCCCGGCCGCCTCCGCCCGAGCAGCCCACCCAGCCGTGCCTAGCTGCCTCCGGCGAAGCCCCAGCCACTGTTGATCGAAACTCGAACCCTAGAACAGTACCCGAACACAGCACAGTGTCGTATCGTGTCGCCTCACGGACACGAGAATTCGGTTTCCATGGAGCCCTGTTCAGGTACCCTTTTCTCTCTCCTCATTGTCCCATTTTCTGTCCCGTCTGTTGTGACGCGTAGACTGCATAACCCTCTCGATGCCCGTGCAACCCGTTCGGTGTGTCGCGTCCTGTGGCGATCGCGAACCGCGATCCAAAAACAGGAAAAATAATACCCCGTTTTCTCCGAAACTGAGTACGCCCCGCCAAACGGGACGACTTGGTAGCGTGCGGTTTTCACCGAAAGGTGCGCGTCGTTGATACGGACGTGCGGGATTTCGCAGAAGTTGATTTGGATGTGTGTGCACACCGGAATCAACGCGTATCCGTCGACAATGCCCCGTATCGGCCTATTCTGGAACACGTTGTAACTTTTTGTAGACACGTCGGATCGAAATGAAACTTGCGCCATCGGACTCGTAGCAATAAGCTGGTCCTGTGACCAAGTTTGGTTCGATTATGAGAATGTTGACAAAATTGCGTATCGTGGGCCCCACGGCTCCACTTGACGGGCGATTTTTTGACTGGCTCATCGGAATCCAGTTCTAGAAGTTTTGTTGGGTTCTTATCCTCGTTCTGGATCTGTTGACACTAAGTTTGATGAATTTGGAGACCATTATTTCTGACATATTTTTCGGTGCAAAGCGGCCCACATGTGGACCCCGCTTTGACCAGAAACTGATATTTTTGTCCCTATGTCCAAATTGGACTCAAGGACTGGCATTTCTAGCTATTTGATATTTTCTGAATCTGATGATGATGTCTATTTCAGTAACCGGAGGACTATCTGCAAATTCTACTGAGACCAGAGCTACAGTTGGAGTCAGAATCCCAGGCAAGTGTACCTTGCCAACTTTGCAGTTTTGTTATTTATTTCTTTGACTTAAATTAATTGTTGTACATGCTTAACCTAGGACCGTGTGACTTACTTAGCATCCGATTAATAGTCGGGTGCCAACACCATACGCGGAGGGGTGTAACGTCACCTAGAGATGGATATCGTGACCCTTTACATTCACGTGCTTGCATTATCAAGTACGTTAACCCAGGAGACCTGACACTATTCATGAGATAGAATATTCTTGAGATATTCATGGTGATTCTGTGTATGTTACAGGATTTATGACATAGACATTATATTCATAGATATTATATAACTTGCTGTATTAGATATGATCTTACGTGACATGGACATGAGGCATCGTGGACATGAAACGTGTGATTACATTGGATGGGGAGAGACACACAGGCTACAGGCTGATTTCATATATATACTACATAGTAAATTACATAGTAACTCTGCTACAAACTCCCAAACACTGAGCTTGTAGTGGTCTCAGCCTGAGTTTTAGTGATGCTCTCAACTTACATATCACTTAGCTGGTTATATAGTTTACCCTATTGTTTTATTTATTTTTGTACTGCATTTATTTTGGCTGGAGTTATTTTGTACCTTGCTAAGTCCCCTGAGGACCTGGATCCGGATTATGTCCCCAGGTTTAGCAGACGAGATCTACCCCGAGGTATACGGGACAGGAGCATTAGCAGAAGCAGGGACAATAGCAGGCACTGGAGCAGTACCAGATCCAGAAGACGAGGTGATCACCGAGGATTTCTCCTGAGTATATGTCTTATCCATACTCAGTATATGCAGTTATTATCTTATTTCTTGACTATTTATATCAGACTCATTATCGGGTTGTTCCCCGAGTTATGTTTATTGAGATTGATATTGCACTATGTTTCTGATATTGATATATTCATTTCTGTGGATGAGATTAATATTTTGCACCCTTATTATTGTATTACAGCTTAAGTACGTCCCGGTGGATCCATTAAATTGGGTTTGTCTATCGGTGTGTGCTGCTGGCCATTATCGCGTGTCTAGTTCCTCGATATTTTGGGACTGGGGCATGACACTTGGCTATTGACTAACTACCCTGTCCATGTTGGAGGAATAATATAGTATCATATGTCATGTAAGATAGGGGGCAACTCCTTGCACAACCCTGCACATGTAACACGTAACACGTATGAACGCATAGCAAGTAGTAAGTGTATCAACATGGATGCGAGTAGTCGAATCAATTTACTAATCGGTCATTCACATGAGTTCTAGCACATTGCAACACATAGGTCAAATCATGCATATGGGTACACATATTCACTTGGCGCATGGTCTAGTTCTGTACATAGTCGAGTCAGGCTCATAGTCAGGTCTAACACATGATCACTTTGTTCTCATATACTTACAATCATCACGATCACACATGAAATCACAAAATTTAATAAAATGTCCAAACCAAGAAAAATCAACAAGACATATGCATGGGGCATATAAGAATCAGGTGCGCATAGGGATTAGGGATGAATAGGGATCAGGGGCACATAGGGATCAAGGATGTACATGCGAGACAAAGTCTACTCATTGGGATAAGTGCTAAGTGACGGGCAATAAATACAAGTCAGAGAAGTGACTAATGTGACAAGCGAAAAGTGTGTGTTAGGGGAAAAATAAAATTATGAAAATTCGTGCAGAGTCATTTGCCAAAAGAAGAGACGCATGGTTCTCTGCCACATAGTCATCTGGGCGCATGAACTCTGAGCCGCATAGAATCTTGGCCTTAGTAAAATTTCATGCATTCAGTGTTCTATGCATACGTATTTCGAACTCATGCACAGAACAGTCATGCGCTCAATAAAATAGGCACATGTTAAAATATTTCGCATAGAGCTGTGCCGTATAAGACTCTATCATCCCAGAATAGTACTGACTCCATGGAAAAAGCTCCAAAATTTGAAAACTTATTTTTTACATAAAATCTTCATTTTAGACAATGTATTGACTGCACACTTGTGGTGCAGTTTATAGTACTATAGAGGGAGAGGTAGTCTGGAAGTGCACTGTGGAAAGAACTACAGTGTGTTAGACTGTGGCTGACCTACAGATGTGTGGGTGCTACTAATGCGTTAGGAGGTATCAGTAGCAAGTGTGGATAGGAATGTGCTATGCATATTGCAGTACATAGTTAAGGGTTTCCAATATGGTATCAACATGGGGAGTTATGTATGAATTAGTCAAGATAGCATTAATGTGTGTGTATGTCAACAGTTTACTATTAGTGAGGATCGGGGTACTTGTGAGTATCATACAGTGTATCAATTGGTGGATGTAACATGAGATATTAGTGATAGTATATGTCACGATCCGCACCCGGTATAAGGGTACAAGTCGAAAATAACGCCCAGCCTACGCCGCAGAACCGACGGTAGAACGCTGTCTGGATAATCTATCTAACAATATAATGAACCATCAACAAAGATAATATACTAAATCACAGATCTAAGATAGAAATGAGCACGAATTAGATAAGAGAATAGAAAAGTCACATACGACTCATGAGTCTAAAATAATACATCAATGAGTCTGAAAGAATACTAACAAGTAAGCTGGAGACAAATCCAGTACAAGAATACTAAGAAGCTACTAAACTCGGGTCATCTATCTCAGTTGGGATAAGCCCTCCTGAACCAGGGTGTCAGACTCTAGACCCACAACATCCTGAGGTCCATAATATGTAGGGTACCAGTCCTCAGTGTCATCTGGGAAAAATATATCCAGTCAGGAAATGAGCAGAGTACATCTCTAACAGCAGTTCTAATCAATGATAAAAACTATGTAACAATAAATAGATATGAATATACAAGATGAACAATAGATACGAGAGATATATATACAATAAGAAAATACTAGAATAAATACAATAATGAGCAATATGTCTATGAACAAGAATACTAATGTCTAAGTGTGTGAGCACTAGCTTTAACATATGATTGTCTTGGGAACATGATACAAGATATATGGCCTGGCCAATCATACGTGCGGTGTATGATTAACACTATTCAATGCAAGACTTGATACAAGGAGGGTATAATCACATATCTATACTAAAATACTTTCCACCCTCGACTGGAATAATAGATCCAACCATGGTACACTATGGCACAATATTCCCCAAGAAGATAGCTAGTGTTCCCGGGAATCAGTGTCTGTACATGTACAAGATAATCAATAAAACAAGGCTTGCATAAGATACACCATATACCAAGAAATAACATCTCATGACGAGATCCGGATATACTAATCCGTGTAACCATCGTGTCAAGTGAACAAGGATATCTACACTAGATACAATGAACATAGAGGATATCATAAATGAGAAACTATCAGAGAATGTACTCGCCTGAAGTCTAATAAATAGTCTCACCGATGTCTGACATGGTGCCTCAAAGACCTAGATATGGAATACAACATCAATACAAGATTCCGGAAAGAAAATAAGTCAAACTAATCAACTTCTAGGTCAACAATTCAATTCTAAGTCAAAAGTCAAACTAGGTCAACTCTAAGTCAACTATGGTCAACTATAGTCAAACTATGGTCAACTACCTATTTCTAGGTTGCACGAGTCTAACTCCAAAAATATTGGTTTAAATACTAAAGGCTAGGTCACAAAACCATATCTTAAATATTAGGATACCGTATCTCCGGATATATAAATCCATAGGTAAAACATCAATATATAAGTCAAACAATTATTAATAATATAGAATCCTAATTACAAACATTAAATAGGTACCATGGTTTTGAACCAACTTGGTATCACAACATAAAACCATAATCTTAATACCCCAAACCCAATACCTTGGGTATCCCCAATTACCTTGGTACTTACCTTGGTTTCTCAAGGTAATACCCAAATACTAGTTACACTATCTACCCGTAGATATATATATATACTACAATAATTATTATACATATAGTATATATTAAAAACTATTAGCACATATAAATATATTTATATATATTTCAAATAACAAATATATATATATATATATATATATATATATATATAATATAGTATATAAAACTACCAAACTATCGCGGAAGACTCTACCCGCTGTCGCTGAAGGCTACTGTTGATATTGATACACTGCTGTTTTAGTGACAGTTTTTTGCATCTGTCGCTAAAACAATCACTAAAACTCCTGATACGCTGCTGATACTGCTGTTGTTTCAGCGACAGTTTTTTGCAACTGTCGTTGGCTACTGTCACTGTTTCTCCTGCTGTGACCGTTGCTGTGTTACTGCTGCTGTGATGGTTGCTGTTGCGATGGTTCCTGCTGTCGCTAAAGCTCATGTTCTCCCCCTCTCTTATATATATATATATATATATACAATGCATATATATATATATATATATAACCTATATATATATATATATATATATATATATATATATATATATATATATATATATATATATATATATATATAACACCCATAAATAGATACTAAAACACATATAACTATAATATATAACACTATGACTATATAACATATATATAACATACATACATCTCCACATATATATGTATATATTAAATACATATGACAATAGCATACATATGTATAGTAATATATACATATATAACAACACATATATGTATACGTATATATAATCATACACAAAATGAATGCATATATCATATAAGTAGGTATATAACTATATATATATATATATATATATATATATATATATATATATATATATATATATACATGCTACAATATATATAGTTCTTACCTATGTAGAATAATAGCTACATAAAAATATATACACACCTAGATATAATAGATACATAGATCTAAGACACAATAATACATAAATATTATCACAACAATATATATATATATATATATATATATATATATATATATATATATATATATATATATATACTTCTCCAAGAAATAAGAACACAAGAGAATTAGATCTATAATTAAATTGCACACACATGGAACGTATCACCCCGTATCCTACTAGATCTAGGATACGCTTGTGACACGAGTCCACCACACATCCAAATATACCCAGAAGGACACGAACAAGCTACATATATTATTTATGAATAATACGAAGAGTCAAATATAAATCTAGGTGTCCGTGTCAAAATGTGACATGTACAAAGTCCCGTGTCGGAGGAAAACTCCCAAATCAACACGTATCACCAAATTATTGGGATACGACCTATACGTACCCAATTATGGATATGACACTAGCCCCAAATATACAAACACATGCCAAATTGATCTATAGGACCAATTGACACACACAATAATTGTTAATCTCAGAATTCTCCCAAATTTGACACAAAAAGTACCATAACTTTCTCAATAGGCCTCCTATGAACACAAAACCAAATCCTATGGGTGGCCTATGCATATGGGTTAATTTTCTATGGTTAAATCTCAGATTTAGAATAAAAAGTACCATAATTTTTTTATAGATTTCCAATGCAACCTCCAAATATGATAAAATTGCCTCCAACTTATAGATCCTTACTCCTCTTTGTAGATCCTTGCTTTCTCCTTCTAAATTCTTGCTCCACTAATCTCCAATGATGATTTGGGAAGGAATTAGAATGAAATTTGGTAGGGAAATAAAGTGGGAATGAAGGAATTTGGTTGAGGAAAATTCTAGATCTAGTTTTGAAATGAAAATAGGAGAGAGAATTTTTTTCCCCTCTTTATTATAGACCGGCCCCCTTTTCCCTCCCCTAAGTTACTATGAATTGTCCAATATACCCCTTGGGGCCTCTCATAAAGAAATAATTAAGGAGAAAAGCTTCTAGTCTATTGGTTTAATTAATTTAATCCATCTCCTTAACAATGGGCCTTCTAATTGGGCTAATTTATAACAATTAATTCATATTGGTCCATGAGTCTAACTAAACTAGTTAGGTCCACAAACACAAGTCCAAAATAAATAAATAACATCTAACAACAATTTAAATAATAAAATAAATAATTATTTATCATGCATAATATTTAATTAAATATGAATTTACTAAAATATTCTTTTCTAGAAAATGTGGTAGTGACAGTATATCTATATATATATGCTAGTATTTAGGGTAGAGAAAGTGATACTTCGGTGTTAAGGGTTTTGCAGTAAGGGAAATTATGTGTTGTAGTGGGCTCTGCACATGATTTTATAGGCCAGCGCAAAGAGGGACAGGAGCAAGTGCAAGTGTATTACTAAACATATGTTCAGTATGCAGGTTAGTGTTGGTCTCGGGTTTTGGCAAGTACAACAGCAACTGAAGCTGTAGTTGGTATTTAGGCATTAGATGGTGCAACTTGTTGCACAAATATGAAAAATAGGTAGCCCAAGGTTGAATTATAAATGAGGTGGTAAGTTAAGAGTGAGTTGTAAGTGTCTAGGTGATGTGTATGTACTGGAGGAGCATTCAGACAACAACAGCAGTTGCCAAAGCAACTGGAGGAAAGACTGCACATTGTTTGGTGAAGTAAACTGATGCAATATTGGTAGGTGTTTTTTATTAGTTGGAGTTGGTATAAGACATGGTAGCAGATCATTCCAATTGGACTTGCATTTAGCATTCAACAGTGGCATTAACAGGTATGTGAGAAGATTGTGTTAAGTAGTAAGCTCAGGTCATGAGTATCAGTAAATAAGACTTGGATTTAGGTATTAGTTAAGTTTAGTTAAGTCTCAGTTGGAAAAGTAATAGGTTCAGTGCATTGACCTAAAATAGTTACTGATACTAGGATGTCAGTTAGTTACAATTAGCACTTGGATAACAGTTGGGGGTAAGGGTTGATGCCCAAGGATATTAGTAAGTGATACTAGGTAACAGTGTCACGACCCGCACCCGGGGTAAGGGTACTAGTCGGAAACAACGCCCAGCCTACGCCGCAGAATCGGCGGTAGAACGCTGTCTAGAAAGTCTATCTAATATAATGAACCACCAAAAGATAGTGTACTCAATCACAGAACTAAGATAGAATGAACACGAATCAGATAAGAATAGAATAGTCAGAATACAACTCATGAGTCTAAAATAATACATCAATGAGTCTGAAGAAAAATACAGAAATATGCTGGAGATAAATTCAGTACAAAAGAATACTACAAAACTATAAAGCTACAACTCCAGGGTCAACTGTCTCAGTTGGGATAAGTCTCTCTTGAGCCAGGGTCTCAGAATCTAAACCCACAACATCCTGGGGTCCATAATAGATAGGGTACTCCTCAGTGTCATCTGGAAAAATATATCCAGTCAGAAAAGGAGCAGAGTACAACCCTAACAGCAGTTCTCAAATAATGATAAAAACTATGTAACAGTAAATAGCTGTGGATAAACAAGATGCATAAATAGATACAAGAAATGTATAGACAATAAGGAAGTACTGGAAAGAAATACAATAATGAACAATATGCTGATAGAACAAGAATATTAATGACTAAGTGTGTGAGTACTAGCTTTGACATGTGATCGGCTTAGGAACTTGCACAAGAGTATAATGGCCTGGCTGATTATACGTGCGGTGTATGATCAACACTCACAAGGAACAAGACATACACAAGGAGGGTATGATCACATATCTACACTAAAATACTCCCCACCCCGACTGGTATAATAGATCCAACCACGGTACGTTATGGCACTAGATTCCCCAAGAAGATAGCTAGTCTCCCCGAGAATCGGTGTCTGTACATGTACAAGATAACCAATGAAACAATACTTGCACCATATACACCATATACCAAGGAATAACATCTCATGACGAGATCCGGATATACCAATCCGTGTAACCATAGTGTCAAGAGAACATGTATATCTACACTAGATACAACGAACATAGAGGATATCATAAATGAGAAACTATCAGAGAATGTACTCGCCTGAAGTCCAATGAACAGTCTCACAAATGTCTGACTCGGTGCCTCGAAGACCTAGATATGGAATACCACATTAATACAAGGTCCCGGAAAGAGAACAAGTCAAACTAGGCAATTTCTAGGTCAATAAGTCAATTCTAAGTCAAAAGTTAACTATGGTCAACTCTAAAGTCCACTAAAGTCAAACATGGTCAAACCCAAAGTCAACCTCACAAGACATCTATAAAATAATATAGAGATAAACTACAATAATTTAGGAATCAAATTAGATTCAAAAAGAACTCACACAAAGTATACTAATAATATAATTAATATATACCCTAAAATAATATATATACAACCCAACATTTATATAAATAACATAATATATTATTATAATTATTATTCCTCACAAAACACATATATATATACATATATATATACAATTATAATATATAATATATACATTAAATCTGTCAAAGCGTCATTGAAAAACAGTGAATAAAATAGGATTAAATCAAAACAGTTTAAATAGTGACAGTCGGGACTGTCACCGAAGGACTGTCACCGAAACCCAAATAATAAACTGCCACTGCTTTGGTTTTCGCTGACAGTTAAACTGTCGCGGAAAAGCGTCGCAGAAAAGCTGCTGTTTCCCGCTGCTGCAATTAATGACAGGTTTGTCATTAATTGCCCGAAGGCTACAGCGGCTGCTATTAGTCGGCTAATTAATGACAGTTTTTTACTGTCATTAATTCACTGTCACTAAAACAAGTTGTATATATATAATTATATATATAAAAATAGAATATATAAACAATATATATATATATATAAACAGAATATATAAAACAGTATATATATATGTATATATAAACCATTAATACAAAAATGTACATATATATATATTAATATAGACATAAACTTATACCTTCAAATATTTAACAAAGAACATATAATTTACATGGCTAGAAGCACACCTAAAATATTTACATTAATATCCAAATAATTACATAATAATTATAAATAATATAATTACACAATTAAACATACAAATATATTTTATAAAACATTTTATGTATAAATTATATTATTTAACAAGTAGTAACATATATATTTGCATGCAAGAAAGCTACATATTATATTGTACATTATAATAGCACACCCAAAATATAGATCTATGCTACAATAATTACTATAATAAATACACAAAATAAATATTTAATATCCATATATATATACTAATTATAAATGAAGAATTGAACCACAATTAATTAGATCTATGCAAAAATACACACAATTGGAGAGTATCTCACCGTATCCCACTAGATCTAGGATACGCATGCGACACGAGTCCAACACACAACCAAATACACCCCGAAGGACACAAACAAATCACAAATAATATTTATGAACAAATCAAAGCGTCAAAAGTAGATCTATGTGTCCGTGTCAAAATATGACATGTTCAAAGCCCCGTGTCGGAGGAAAATCCCCAAATGACACGTATCACCAAATAGTTGGGATACGAACCACAAGTATCCCAATATGGACACGACACTAGCCTCAAACACAAATCTCATGTTCAATTGATCTATAGGATCAATTAACACACACAACAAAATATAAATTCAGAATTCCAACAAAATTGACACAAAAAGCACCATAACTTTCTCCATGGGTCTCCTATGAACACAAAACAAAGTCCTATGGGTAGTACATACATATAGGTTGATTTTACATGATTAAATCTCATATTTAGAAGCTATTTAAATGGGAAAATCTGAATTATACCTATTGGGAGATGGATTCCCAATGAAACTTCCAATTGAGATGAACTTGCTTCCAAATTGTAGATCCTTGCTCCTCTTTGTAGATCCTTGCTTTCTTCTTCTAGATCCTTGCTTCCTCCTTCTCTAATGGTAAATTGGGAAGAATTTGAAATGAATTTGGTAGGGAATTGGATTGGGAATGGAGGGAATTTGGTAGTGGGAGAATTCTAGATCTAGATTTGGAATGAGATGAGAGGAGAGAGAAATTCCCCCCCCCTCTTTAATAGGCCGGCCATAGCCCCTCCCCCAAGCAATTGTAAAATGTCCAATGTACCCCTTGGGGCCTCTCATGAAGAAATAATTAAGGAAGGAAGCTTCTAGTCTAATCATTTAATTAATTTAATCCATCTCCTTAACTATGGGCTTTCTAAATGGGCCAAGTCTAACTAATTAATTCATGTTGGTCCATGGGTCCAAACTAAACTAGTTGGGTCCACTAAAATAAGTCTAAAATAATTAAATAATAACTAACAACAATTAAATAATACAACAAATAATTATTTACCATGCACAATATTTATTTAAATAGGAAATTACCAAAATACCCTTTCCAAGAAAATGTGGTAGTGACAAGTCTACCCTCCTTAAAATAATTTCGTCCTCAAAATTCAAAGACGAAAACTACCCCCAGAAAATCACAGAACAGAACTAAAGAATCACAACTAACTAATGAACAGAACATAACAATGAACAGAACATAACTAGAAATAACATACCTCAAGGTACAAACAAATATGGATAACGCTCTCGCATGTCATCCTCTCTCTCCCAGGTAGACTCCCCCGGAGAGTGATGCCTCCATGCGACGCGCACGAAAGGAATAGTCTGGTTCCTCAGCACCTTCTCTCTCCGATCCAGAATTCCAACTGGCTGCTCTGGATAGCTAAGAGTAGGGCCCACCTCTATCTCTGAGTGATCCAATACATGACTAGGATCTGCCACGTATCGTCTCAACTGCGACACATGAAACACGTTATGCACTCCCTCCAATGCAGGTGGCAAGTCTAGTCTATAAGCAACTGCACCGACCCTCTCTAGAATAGTGAAAGGTCCAATGAATCGCGGACTAAGCTTTCCGCCTCCACCGAAGCGAATCGTGCCTCGTGTCGGAGAAATCCTCAGAAACACCAAACCACCCACCTAGAACAAAACACCACCTTAAGAACTTATCTATAACAAACAACCAAGAACAAGCACACAAAATAAAATCTAAACTATACCTCAAACTCCAAGGGTCTCCGATGGCTATCGGCCCAATGCCGTTGTCTGTCCTGTGCCACTCGAAGTCTGTCTCTGATCAACTGAACCTTCTCTGCTGCATCCACAACCATCTCTGGCCCAAGCAAAACTCTCTCTCCAACATCGTCCCAAGACAAAGGAGTACGACACCTCCGACCATATAGAGCTTCAAAAGGTGACATCTCTATACTGGCCTGGTAACTGTTGTTGTAAGCAAACTCTACCAAATAGAGATGGTCCTCCCAAGAACCCCCAAAATCTAGTACACAAGTGCGCAACATATCCTCGAGAGTCTGAATAGTCCTCTCTGACTGCCCATCTGTCTGGGGATGATATGCAGTACTGAACTTGAGCTGAGTGCCCAAACTCTCCTGCAAACTCCTCCAGAAATAAGAAGTGAAACGACTATCCCGATCTGAGACTATGCTGACGGGAACTCCATGTATCCTAACGATCTGCCTCACATACATCTCTGCCAGCTTCTCCGTAGACAAACCCACCTTGAAAGGCAAAAAGTGGGCCGACTTGGTCAATCTATCAACAATGACCCAAATCGCGTCTTTCCCTCCTGGAGATCGTGGTAGTCCGGACACAAAATCCATAGTAATGTGTTCCTACTTCCACTCTGGAATGGGTAATGGCTGAAGTAAACCTCCTGGCCTCTGCCTCTCGGCTTCCACCGGCTGGCACACTAAGCATCTGGATACAAACTGTGCCACTTCCCTCTTCATGCCATACCACCACACACTCTCTCGCATATCCCGATACATCTTGTTAGCACCTGGATGTATGGAATACTGAGAGCGATGTGCTTCCTGCAACACCTCCTCACGCAACTCCCCACTAGGCACACACAATCTAACTCCATGCCTCAAAGATCCATCCTCTGCAATAGTGAAATCATCCTCCAATCCTGCTCTCACCTGAGCTCTGATACTCCTCAAAGATACGTCATCATACTGTGCTGCCTTGATCCTATCCAACAATCTGAATGTATCTGCAATCCCCACATCTGCATAGCACCACCCGGAACAATCACCTCAATGCCCAAGCTCTCCAAGTCCTCCAACAAATATCGATCCTGCGTCAAGAACATAGCTACCGGATACCTGCTCAAAGCATCGGCAACTACATTAGCCTTCCCAGGATGATATTGCAAAGAGATATCAAAATCCTTCATCAGTTCCAACCACCGACGCTGCCTCATGTTCAACTCCTTCTGCGTGAAAACGTACTTCAAGCTTTTGTGGTCTGTGAAGATCTTCACACGCTCTCCGTACAAATAATGTTTCCACAACTTCAGGGCGAATATGACAGCTGCCAACTCTAAATCATGGGTAGGATAGTTCTTTTCATGAGAACGCAATTGCCTGGATGCATAGGCAATCACTTTCCCATGCTGCTGAAGAACACAACATAAACCCTTTTCCAATGCATCACTATAAATAGTGAAACCTCCGGACCCTGATGGCAATGTCAAAATAGGAGCAGACGTCAACCTCTTCTTCAACTCCTCAAAAGCGGCCTGGCAATCTTCCGTCCAAACAAACTCCACATCCTTCCTTGTGAGTCTGGTCATCGGCTCGGCAATCCTCGAAAAATCTTGCACAAACTTTCTGTAGTAGCCTGCCAATCCCAAGAAACTCCTGATCTCTGCTACCGAACTCGGAGTCTTCCAAGATTCTACTGCTGAAATCTTCTTCGGATCCACTGAAATACCATCACCAGTCACAACATGCCCCAAGAATTCCACCTTGTCCAAGAAAAACTCATATTTGGACAACTTTCCATACAGCTTCTCCTTCCTCAGCACATCCAACACAATCCTCAAATGCTCCTCCGGTGTCCTCGAGTATATGAGTATGTCGTCGATGAACACCACCACGAACTTGTCAAGGTACTGGTGGAACACCTTGTTCATCAAGTTCATAAATACCGCCGGTGCATTAGTCAAACCAAACGGCATCACCATAAACTCGAACTGACCATACCGAGTTCTAAAAGCAGTCTTCGGTATGTCCTCCGGCTTCACCTTCACCTGATGGTAGCCTGATCTCAAATCTATCTTAGAAAACACCTTCGCACCACTCAACTGATCAAACAGATCATCAATCCGTGGCAAAGGATACTTATTCTTGATAGTGAGATTATTCAAAGCCCTATAATCAATGCACATACGCACCGATCCATCCTTCTTCGGTACAAACAATACCGAGGCTCCCCATGGTGAAGAACTCGATCTGATAAACCCCTTATCCTGCAATTCGTCCACCTGCTTCTTCAACTCGACCAGCTCGCTGTTGTTTACTCTATAGACATGCTGCGAAATCGGTTCTGCACCTGGCACCAAGTCTATAGAAAATTCAATATCTCGATCTGGCGGCAATCCTGGCAATTCTTCAGGAAACACATCCAAAAATTCTGCTATCAACGGATGTGGCAACTCCTTGTCTTCCACCATAGCTCCACAAATAATGCCTTCTTCCTGCTCCGCAGCTCCTCTAGCAAACTCGAACTCTGGCTCTCCTTGCGGACCAAACAAAACTCTACCTCCTCTACAATCTATGCTAGCACGGTGCCTACTCAACCAATCCATCCCGAGTACAATATCGTAGCTCGGAAGTGGCATTACAAGTAGACACGCACTCAACTCTCGGCCTCTCAGAGTAACTCTCCGATTCTTGCAAATATCATTAACCAGGATAATGCCTCCCCCGGTCATGATCTTGCAAGTCCTAAGCAAAGACTCAGCTACCAAACCATGCTTTAGAGCAAAAGAAACAAATACAAAACTATGGGAAGCACCACTATCAAACAAAGCTAAAGTTGGAATAGAATCAAGAAGAATAGAACCTGCGATGACATCTCCGGTGGGTTCCTCCTCTTCGACTGTCATAGCAAACGCTCGTCCCTGCCGAGCACCTCCCTGCTGCTGATGCTGGACAAAACGCTGCTGCTGTGTCGGAAGCGGTCCCCTCGGTTGTGCTGCAGGTGGTCTCATCTGTGCCCTCGGAGCTGGAGCTGCTCCCTGAACTGCACGACGAGGACACTCCCTCAATTGATGCCCTTCAGTACCACAATACTAACAAACTCCTAGCCTCTTTCTGCAAACTTCCCAGACGTGGCCGGGCTTCTTGCAGAAGTTGTATAGAGCTTGCTGTAACTGCCTCTGCTGCTGAGGTGCCTGGTGAAAAGGCGCTCTAGCTGGAGTCTGGTTCTGCTGTGGCTGCTGGAAAGGTCTGGACTGGAAATGAGGATGTTTGGCAGATACTGCACTACCGTTGGCCCCCAGAAAAGAATTATGGTCTCTCTTGGTCTTCAAACCCAGATCCCGCTCAACCTTGCGTGCCTCCGCAAGTATCTCCGAGTATGTCTTATCCAACCACGGTACGTTATGGCACTAGATTCCCCAAGAAGATAGCTAGTCTCCCCGAGAATCGGTGTCTGTACATGTACAAGATAACCAATGAAACAATACTTGCACCATATACACCATATACCAAGGAATAACATCTCATGACGAGATCCGGATATACCAATCCGTGTAACCATAGTATCAAGAGAACATGTATATCTACACTAGATACAACGAACATAGAGGATATCATAAATGAGAAACTATCAGAGAATGTACTCGCCTGAAGTCCAATGAACAGTCTCAGAAATGTCTGACTCGGTGCCTCGAAGACCTAGATATGGAATACCACATTAATACAAGGTCCCGGAAAAAGAACAAGTCAAACTAGGCAATTTCTAGGTCAATAAGTCAATTCTAAGTCAAAAGTCAACTATGGTCAACTCTAAAGTCCACTAAAGTCAAACATGGTCAAACCCAAAGTCAACCTCACAAGACATCTATAAAATAATATAGAGATAAACTACAATAATTTAGGAATCAAATTAGATTCAAAAAGAACTCACACAAAGTATACTAATAATATAATTAATATATACCCTAAAATAATATATATACAACCCAACATTTATATAAATAACATAATATATTATTACAATTATTATTCCTCACAAAACACATATATATATACATATATATATATACAATTATAATATATAATATATACATTAAATTTGTCAAAGCGTCATTGAAAAACAGTGAATAAAATAGGATTAAATCAAAACAGTTTAAATAGTGACAATCGGGACTGTCACCGAAGGACTGTCACCGAAACCCAAATAATAAACTGCCACTGCTTTGGTTTTCGCTGACAGTTAAACTGTCGCGGAAAAGCGTCGCAGAAAAGCTGCTGTTTTCCGCTGCTGCAATTAATGACAGGTTTGTCATTAATTGCCCGAAGGCTACAGCGGCTGCTATTAGTCGGCTAATTAATGACAGTTTTTTACTGTCATTAATTCACTGTCACTAAAACAAGTTGTATATATATAATTATATATATAAAAACAGAATATATAAACAATATATATATATATATATATATATATATATATAAATAGAATATATAAAACAGTATATATATATATATATATATATATATATATATATATATATATATATATATATATATAAACCATTAATACAAAAATATACATATATATATTAATATACACATAAACTTATACCTTCAAATATTTAACAAAGAACATATAATTTACATGGCTAGAAGCACACCTAAAATATTTACATTAATATCCAAATAATTACATAATAATTATAAATAATATAATTACACAATTAAACATACAAATATATTTTATAAAACATTTTATGTATAAATTATATTATTTAACAAGTAGTAACATATATATTTGCATGCAAGAAAGCTACATATTATATTATACATTATATTAGCACATCCAAAATATAGATCTATGCTACAATAATTACTATAATAAATACACAAAATAAATATTTAATATCCATATATATATACTAATTATAAATGAAGAATTGAACCACAATTAATTAGATCTATGCAAAAATATACACAATTGGAGAGTATCTCACCGTATCCCACTAGATCTAGGATACGCATGCGACACGAGTCCAACACACAACCAAATGTACCCCGAAGGACACAAATAAATCACAAATAATATTTATGAACAAATCAAAGCGTCAAAAGTAGATCTATGTGTCCGTGTCAAAATACGACATGTTCAAAGCCCCGTGTCGGAGGAAAATCCCCAAATGACACGTATCACCAAATAGTTGGGATACGAACCACAAGTATCCCAATATGGACACGACACTAGCCTCAAACACAAATCTCATGTTCAATTGATCTATAGGATCAATTGACACACACAACAAAATATAAATTCAGAATTCCAACAAAATTGACACAAAAAGCACCATAACTTTCTCCATGGGTCTCCTATGAACACAAAATAAAGTCCTATGGGTAGTACATACATATAGGTTGATTTTACATGATTAAATCTCAGATTTAGAAGCTATTTAAATGGGAAAATCTGAATTATACCTATTGGGAGATGGATTCCCAATGAAACTTCCAATTGAGATGAACTTGCTTCCAAATTGTAGATCCTTGCTCCTCTTTGTAGATCCTTGCTTCCTTCTTCTAGATCCTTGCTTCCTCCTTCTCTAATGGTGAATTGGGAAGAATTTGGAATGAATTTGGTAGGGAATTAGATTTGGAATGGAGGGAATTTGGTAGTGGAAGAATTCTAGATCTAGATTTGGAATGAGATGAGAGGAGAGAGAAATTCCCCCCCTCCTCTTTAATAGGCCGGCCATAGCCCCTCCCCGAAGCAATTGTAAAATGTCCAATGTACCCCTTGGGGCCTCTCATGAAGAAATAATTAAGGAAGGAAGCTTCTAGTCTAATCATTTAATTAATTTAATCCATCTCCTTAACTATGGGCTTTCTAAATGGGCCAAGTCTAACTAATTAATTCATGTTGGTCCATGGGTCCAAACTAAACTAGTTGGGTCCACTAAAATAAGTCTAAAATAATTAAATAATAACTAACAACAATTAAATAATACAACAAATAATTATTTACCATGCACAATATTTATTTAAATAGGAAATTACCAAAATACCCTTTTCTAGAAAATGTGGTAGTGACAAACAGTATTGTAAATAGCCATTTTAGTTGATTCATAGTTTTACTCTGGTCAAATATCTCTAGTATCAACCTAAGGTAAATATATAAGGTATATACTTATGATATTTTAATGTTAGATACCAAGACATCTTGGGATGTAAGTATGACATGATATGGGTTAAGTATCACGATATCATGAGATAAGATATTATGATACTTTAATCATAAGGTTGATATCCTAAGATATTAAGTACATAGTGTGATAGACTAACTAGTATAACATAGATTTTGATATCCTAAGGCCTATAACTTTGTATGGACTAGAAAATATAGTATAACAAGACTTTGACCTAGTTTTAGCCTAAATTATACTTTAACCTAGTTAATCTCTATTATCATTCCAAACACTATTTTAATATTAATATTTGATATATAGGTCATTGTGACTCCATCTTGGACATCGATCCTCATTCATTGCTTACGACCACAAGCGAGTACATTCTCTGACAGATTTTATTATTTGATCATTACTATGATTCTAGTTGTAGTGTATACTTGATTCCGACACAGTGGATACATGGGGCTAGTATTATAGATACAGTCATGAGGAGTCATAATTGGAATCCATTGTACTAGATTAGGGATGGGAAAATATTAGCAAGTTATGTGATCATACCCTACCTTACACGCATCATAGTTCACCATACAAATCATGTAGGGTATAGCCTGACCATTTATATGTCTCATAGCCGGTTATATATGATTATCCTAACTATTACTCGCATAATAGCTAACTAGATGGTTAACCTGACCTCACATGTATCATTGATCAAATCCCAAGTTGATCACATAGAAAACTGATATTTCATAACACTTAGTCAGCATTTATATTCTTTTATTTTATTTCATTCATTGCTAGTATTCACATATATCTATTTCACTGCTAGATATTCCCCTATGATGATTACATGTCTCTCTAGTTTTCTTTACATTCCAGTATCTTATTCTATCATATATTTTCTTACACAGTTTTATAGTTTTAATCAATATAATTGAAATTATTATTAGTGTTTGTGCTTACATAGAGTACGTACGACAGATTGTCAGATTACATAGAGTTTCTATGAGCATTATCTCAGATCGGAATAGTCATTTGACTTCCCACTTCAAGAGGAGTTTGCAAGTTAGCTTGGGCACTCAGCTCAAGTTCAGTACCGCATATCACCCCCAGACACACGGGTAGTTAGAGAGGACTATTCAGACTCTCGAGAATATACTATGTACTTGTGTTCTGGATCTTGGAGGTTCATGGGAGGATTATCTGCACCTGATAGAGTTTACTTACAATGACAGTTCCTAGGCCAACATTGAGATATCACCATTCGAGGCTTTATATAGACAGAGATGTCGAACTCCGTTATCTTGGGATGATGTCAGTGAGAGAGCCTTGTTGGGACCAGATATAGTTGTGGACGTAGTTAAGAAGGTTAATCTCATCATAGATAGGCTTCGAGTGGCGCAGGACAGACATCGGTATTAAGCCGACAGCCACTGGAGACCCTTGGAGTTTGAGATATAGGTTTTGGTATAATTTCTTGTGATTGCTTTATTTTAGATTTTGTATTAAGAATGTGTTTTGTTTTAGGTTGGTGATTTGGTATTCTTGCGTATTTCTCTGACACAGGGCACGATTCTCTTTGATGGAGGTGGAAAGCTTAGTCTAGGGTAAATCGGACCTTTCGGTATTCTTATGTGGGTCGGTGTAGTGGCCTATAGACTAGACTTGTCGTCTGCACTAGAGGAAGTACATGAATTATTCTATGTATCATAGCTGAGACGATACATGGCAGACCCTAGTGATGTACTAGATCACTCGAAGGTCGAGGTTGGTCCGATTCTCAGCTATCCAGAGCAGCCAGTAGAGATTTTGGATTGCAGAAAGAAGGAATTAAGGAACCAGACTATTTCTTTAGTTCGTGTCGCGTAGAGACATCACTCTCTCTAGGTGAGTCAACGTGGGTGAGTGAGGATGAAATGCGCGAGCAGTACCCGTATCTCTTTGAGCCTTGAGGTATTGTTCTTATTGTTCTAAATGTGATCTTTTGCTAGTTTAGTTTAATTTCGAGGACACAATTATTTTAAGGAAGGTAGACTTGTCACTACCACAATTCTATAATATGAGAATTTTTGTCATTTGCAATATTAGTATTTATATATATTGTGTTTATAGTTTATATAATGTTTATTGTATATATATTATAATTATTAATAATATGGGTTAGTGGACTAGACTTGATAAGACCATTAGACTCAACACAAGACTAGTCACTTTTTGGACCCAACTAATCATTTCCTGCTTTCATTAGGAACTAGTTAAACCCATCATTAGAATATGAAAACCCCACTAGTCCAACAACTCCTCATGAACATCCTAGAGGGTATATTGGATATTGTGCCTTAGTAACCATAGGTTGTAGTGGCCGGACCTATATAGGAGATGGGGGAGCCTCCCTCGAAGCTTCATTTATTGTTCATAAAATCCTAAGCGAGTTCTTCCCCAAACCCTTTCATTCCTCCTCCAAATTTCAGTAAATAAATCTCAAATCTCTCTCATTTCCCTCATCTAAGAAGCCTAGAAGCTTAGGTTTCAAGGAGAATTGCAGAAGAAGAAGCTTGCATAGGGAATCCTTAGCTTTGCATTCGGAATCCATCTCCCAAGAGGTAAAATTCTGAAATCTCTCTTTTAAATATGCTTTCATTATTTTGTGGACTATTAGGAGCCCACCCATAGTTAAGAATACCCACAAGGGGAGGGAATGAGTCTCTATTGGTTTTCATAGTATTTTCTTCATGAAGTTGTGTTCATATTTGGGGTTTTTGGTTTCATGGGTGTGTTTTCTCTATTCTTCATTATAACTAATCATAATAGTTATAAATAGATGTATTTACTATGTATTTGTATTATTAAAAGAGTATTGGGGGTTTTGATATGAGTGTATCATGAGTATCATTGGTGCACTCAAGGTGCTTGACAAAATGACCAATATAGGGTGTAATCTATTTTGGGTGCTAATTTTGTATAATATATATATATATATATATATATATATATATATAGTGTATAGTTTGGTGTGTTAGTGTGTCCATGCACTTATAAGCAAGAGAAAAGAGTGTTGGAACAGTAAGCAGTCAAGGGGAGGCAGCGATGAGTTATCATGGGGTTGTGGTATTTTGTATAGGGGTGAACATGCTTTGGGTAGCACTTCATGCACATTCTAAGATACCTTTGTATGCATTACAGAATTTAACATTGGGTAGCTGGAGTATTTGTAGTCGGGTAGTAGCAGTTTTGGGCATGTAGCAGTTTTGGGCATGTAGTGGTGTTTAGGTAGGTCTACTAGGGTATGCACAGGTGCAGTTGAGGTTGTAAGTCACTACCAATGCAGGAACGTGAAGTGAGAGTATACTGGAGTGAGGGGAAGTAATTATAGGTGTATGAGCTAGGAGTATGGTTTGGGGCAACTGTAGTTCTGCACGGTGGTACACTGTCTACAATGTGTTGACTGCACACTTATGGTGCAGTTTATAGGGCTATGGAGAGAGAGGTAGTCAGGCAGTGTACTGTGGCAAGAACTGTAGTATGCGGGGCTGTGGGTGACCAACTGATGTGTGGGTGCTACTGATGCATTAGGAGGTATCAGTAGCAAGTGTGGGAAGGAAGGTATTGTGCATATTGTAGTGCACAGTTGAGGATGTCTAGTATGGTATCAACATGGAGAGTTATGTGTGCATCAGTCTAGTTAGCATCAGTGTGTATGTGTGTCAACAATTTACTATTAGTTAGGATTGGGGTACTTGTGAGTATCATACAGTGTATCAATCGGTGGATGTAACATAAGATATTAGTTATATATATATATATATATATATATATATATATATATATATATATATATATATACTAGTATGTAGTGTAGAGAAAGTAACACGTAACACTCAGGTGTTAAGGGTTCTGCAGTAAGGGAAATCGTGTGCTGCAGTGGGCTTTGTACATGTCTTTGCAGGCCAGTGCACAGGGGGATAGGAGCAAGTACAAATATAATATTTAACATATGTTCAGTATGTAGTTTAGTGTTGGTGTCGGGTTTTAGCAAGTGCAGCAGCAACTAAAGCTGCAGTTGGTGTTTAGGCATTAGATGGTGCAACTTGTTGCACAGATATGAAGAAGGGGAAGCCCAAGGATGAATTATGAATGAGGTGGTGAGATATAAGTGAGTTTCAAGTGTCTAGGTGATATGTATATGCTGGAGGAGCATTCAGACAACATCAGCAGCTGTCAAAGCAACTGGAGGAAAGACTGCATATTGTTTGGTACAATAAACTGATGCAATATTGGTTGGTGTTTGTGTTCAGTTGGAATTGGTATAAGACATGGTAGCATAACAGTCCAATTGGACTTGCATTTAACATTCAGTAGTGGCATTAATAGGTATATGAGGAGATTGTGTTTAGTAGTAGGCTCGGGTCATGAGTATCAGTAGATAAGACTTGGATTTAGGTATTAGTTAAGTTTAATTAAGTCTCAGATGGGAATGTAGTAGGTTCAGTGCATTGACCTAAAATAGTTACTAATACTAGGATGCCAGTTAGTTACAATTAGCACTTGGATAATAGTTGGGGGTAAGGGTTGATGCCCATGGATATTAGTAAGTGATAGTAGGTAACAGTCTTGTAAATAGTTATTTTAGTTGATACATAGTTTTACTTTGGTCAAGTATCTCTAGTATCAAGATAAGGTAAATATATAAGGTATATACTCATAATATGTTAATGTTAGATACCAAGACATCTTGGGTTGTAAGTAGATGCCATGATACGGGTTAAGTATCATGATATCATGAGTTAAGATATTATGATACTTTACTCATAAGGTTGATATCCTAATATATTAAGTACATAGTGTGATAGACTAACTAGTATGACATAGTTATCGATATCCTAAGGCCTATAACTTGGAATGGACTAGAAAACCTAGTATAACAAGACTTTGACCTAGGTAGCCTAGAAATTATATTTCAACCTAGTTAATACCTTTTATCATTCCAAACACCATTTTAATATTAATATTTGATATATAGATCATTGTGACTCCATCTTGGATATCGATCCTCATTCGTTTCTTAGGACCACAGACGAGTACATTCTCTGACAGTTTTTATTATTTTGATTATTACTATATACTTAATTCTGACATAGTGGATACACGGGCTAGTATCATAGATACATGTCATGAGGAGTCATGATTGAAATTCATCATACTAACTGGGACGGAGAAATATTAGCAAGTTATGTGATCATACCCCATCTTACATGCATCATATCTCACTCCACATATCATATAGGGTATAGCCTGACCATTTACATGCCTCATAGCTTGTTATATATGATTAGCCTGACTATTGCTCGCATCATAGATAACTAGATGGTTAGCCTGACCTCACATATTTCATAACCAATCTTATATAACAAGCCTGATCTAGTCCCAAGCCTATCACATAACAAACTGATATTTTATGGCACTTAGCCAGTATTTCTATTCTTTTATTCCAGTTCATTAATTGCTAGTATTCACATATATGTGTTTTACTACTAGATATTCCTCTATGATGATTACATGTCTCTCTTGTTTTTTCTTACATTCCAGTATCTTATTCCATCATGTTTTTTCTTACACTGTTTTATAGTTTTTATCAATATAATTGAAATTGCTGTTAGTGTTTGTGCTTTGCTCCAATCTTGACTGGATAACATTTTTCAGAGGATCTTGAGGACTTCTGTCCTATTTATTATGGTCCAGGAGTAGATGACGATTAGATCCAGGATATTCCAGAGGAGCCACTCCATATAGAGTAGACACCACCCGCAGTTGTTTAGTCAGCACCTAGTTTATTTATGTATTAGATTATTTTAGACTTATAGACTTGAGTTGTATTATGCTGAGACTTATTTTGTGTTGACATAGCTTGACTCTTACACTCTGATTTGTTTAATATATATATTATTTTGCCTCTCGTATTTCTTTACATCTTTATCGTACCATTTACCTTCTTTTTAGTTATTATGATTGAGTACATTATGAGTTGATTATATATATATATATATATATATATATATATATATATATATATATATATATATATATATATATATATATATTTATTGTCCTCCGTTTGGAGTTGAGACATGTTGACAGGTTATGATATCATTGATAGATAGCTATTGACCTAGACAGCGTTCTACTGTCGATGCTGCGGCGTAGGCTGGACGTACCCATGACTCAAGCCCAATTTTTGGGTACGTGTCATGACAGAAGTATTCTAAACAGTAGCATAATCTACGTGACATGCATTGCAACCGTGAGAAAGTTAAACACTATTAGCATGTAAGATTGTCTACTATAAAACATAAGCAATTTTTACTTGCACAAGTCTATAAGTGCGAAGATCCAACGCTAGTAGCAAGTTTACATTCCATGCTCTAACCAATATGATATAAATAGAATTATTACCTTATCTAGGAGGGTTCATCTCTTTTATTAGCATGCATCATATATTGCCTAGCGAACGAGCATGTAGTATCCATTTTATTAAGTGTGACGGCCAAGAAAAAATTAGTTCATCGAGACCACCCACCTAAACGAAGACTTTTTTCTGCCGAGTAGGACTCCGAGCGAGCCACTATATAAGCCAATTTCGAACATCATTGCACCATTAAGTCATTTCACTGAGATGAGGGGAACGGGGCGTTACATAATACATCAGTCAGAAGAAAAATTTGTCCTCGAAATGTCATGAACACAAACTCATCCTCCAGCATACCAATAACACTCTACTAGATGAACATCTCACTCCATGATACATCCTTCAATATCCAACTAACACAACTTGCCTAACATTAAAGATCGTTCGACCTCACTTCTCTTTCATTTTCTTGATCTGTACAATATCTCGGTATTCAACAATCTCATCGAACAACTATATCTTCCAAATCCGTCTGACTATATCCGAAGCTTAACCATCAAATTTGCTCTTCCTTCATCCATACTACTCCTCGCGTAGAACTGCACTACTCAATGCACTGGACAAGCTATGACTTGCATACAAGGGATAAACTTAGAACTAGGAAAAACTCATCTAAATGATATACGCAACTATCCTAAATCCAATGAACATCTCTAGTTCGATCAATTGATATCTTCCAATCGAAACTAAGTGTTGCACCGTGAGTAGTCGAACAATTCTCAACACCAAGTTTAAATCCCAACCAATCTTCTATACTCGACTATATCAAAGTCAATATTCGATCACCTATCAATACTTAATTCTTACCAAGGAATTTCACTTTCTTCCGAAGTTACAGTTTGAATCGATCCTAGTTCTATCTTTCAAAAAATTTCAAAATCTACAAAAAATTGACCAAAATTCGAATTCCATCTAAGCATACCTCGATCATACTCTTCAAATATTATCTCGATCCTAACAAAATTGCCTAAGTTCGATCACGTATAACTTTATTTTTATTCAATCCTCAAGAAATATTTTTAACTTATCTCTCGCTCCTACATATCAACTTGTATCAATCACACTCTTAAATAATTTCTCTAATAATATTAAATTTGAACTACTAAAATCCAATTCGTTCCGTCAACTAAATATAAATCCTTCCGATCAATTCTCAACATGACACGATTAGTTTCTCAAATATTTCCGTCTTATTAAAACATAATTTTACCTCAAGTCGGGTCGATCAAAATCCAAGCCAAAATAATTCCTTGGTTCACACTGCCATAAATCATACTTTCGAGTACGCGATTTCAGATTCCAATTTATTTTGTCATCCTAACTTCATCCATCTTAGCTTGAGTATCATCAATCAAATAAATCCGACCATAAGTATTCAATCCAAAAATTCCTCAATAACATTTTGTTATTTTAATCGAAAGCGAACAATCCATTTTCCTATTTCACTTGTACAATTATTAATATCCTCAAGAACACATGCCTGATTCAAGTCTCAACTCTTACTAGCTACCCCAGCTCTATAGTCTACCCAGAAAACTCTTTAAGTTCTATCAAGTTAATTCTATCTCTCGGCATTGGATCGTTTGCCTAACCACTAGGTCAGCTCATCAGGTCAAAGTCACTATTAAATCACCATCCTCAATATGCAACAGAAAGTTCACTGAACTCATCCCAATCCTACGGTCAAGCCATCATCCAAAAGTACAGGGTATTCTACCGAAGCTTGCCTCATATTTCTAAACATCGAGAATAGATTATCATATATGCATCAGTACTCAAGTTCAAGGGGTTTGATTATGTTCAGCGAAGCCAATCCTAAGGTAAATTCATTCAGCCAAATCCTCGATATAATCATTGACAACATCAATCCGAGTAAATCACGTAGTGTCAACCAAAACTAGTTTTATAATTTTGATCACCAAAGCATAAATCAAAATTCTAAGTTATCCTTCCCAGTTCGCAACTTTAAGTCACCTATCGTAAGTCATATTTCCTAATTCTCCATTCTCCAATCATAAACTCTCAATCATCCAACATAAACTATGTATTCGATCATAAATCCACCAAGCATGACTTAATTCAAGTTCTAGGCCAACTTATATTTGATACACGTATATGTTTCACTTGTATCCTTAAACTGACTTTATCATTAAACCATATGTTAGGACAAATCTCAAAACCATCGAACACTTTACTGTTATGTACTTGTTCCATCCAAATTATAGATAAATTCACATTCTCTTAAATCATCAGTCTCGTAACCTCGAATCAGAGATCACTCAAAAAATTCCAACGTCCACTAACTCGTTTCTAACTAATATTCAATCATTTCATATTCATGGTTCCTTTGACCAAGTCATCTGAAACATCAACGTTATCATTCGATCATCTCATAGTCCATAATCCAACATCCATCAAGATATCCAAGTTCCAGGATTCACATATTCATTATTCATCCAACCTGAATCCTCAAGCTAATATTCATCTATTTATCCTCGATACGTTTCAATATCCGCAAGTATATTCACAATCATAAAATTATCCTTTCATAAAACATCGATTTTGTTTTAGCCCATGGTGTCTTTCAAATTTGATATAAGATCAAGTCATCCGAAATCGAGGTCAATTTGTAATTGTCTATCTCAAGTCATTGAGCAATATAAGAATCATTCTCGCATCTTAAAATCAAACTCTTGATCACCATTTATTAAACATTGATACCGTGTCAGCTTATCCAAATTTGGAAGTAAAACATCTATACTCAAACTCAATTCTTTCGAGCGATACTTTATCAAACCTTGGGGTTATTCTTATGTGTTCTAATCGAACTTGCAATCGCGCTATCTCCCGATTATACTATCGAGTCTTCTATCTCAACTCAAAATTTTATTCCAATAGATTAAATTTGCCATGTAATACACACTCCCTTTTGATTCCTCGACCAAGAAACCCATTCCAAATCTTTAACCGATATATCTCACTCTTACACAACTTATCCGCAATCGTTCGAACCAATCCAGACGAGATACTCTAAAACACGATTAACCAGGTAAAATTCTATTGGAGGCTTTGTATTATCCCGTTTGCCGTTGATAGACTCATTGATACCCAAAATCCTTAAGTGATCAAAAATCCACAAGGTTACTCCATACACCACTTAGTGTTTATAAGCCACTTGACAAATGCCCGAAACTAACTTCAAATTCTAACTAATTCACTTGAATATCCGACTGACCCATTCTTCGAAATCTAGCACGATCCTCAATTTTACATCGACAATACCAACTTTCGATGACACCTCTATCAATAGCCATTAAAACCCAATAGATCGAGTCCAACTTATCCTTGTTTAAAAATATTTTGATACCGCATTAACAAAAGGCCAAAATGAACACAGGTCTAGATATGCAATGCCCAGCACAACTCATCCAACAAGGACTTCAACGAAACTATCCTTGGTCCAAAAAATACCCGTATTATTCATAAAATATTTAGACTTATTGTATAAAATATCTTATGGAACATCGAGAGAGTGCATCAACGACATCGATAACGAATGCAAACTCAAAGCTAAGAGAATCGATAGGGGTCCAATGATGTAAATACATGCTCTGATACCAAAATGTCATACTCTAATTTCGCAGAACTGAACGTCCTTGCTGGACCTGATGTTGTGCGAACCTAAGTTGCACTCCCACAAGGCAAGAACCAAACAGCTGATTTAAAGGCTATATTTTAGAGTCGCACAGAAATACCCGAGCAGAAAAGTTGAATAAGCACACAATATAGAATAAAACAATTTTCTTTATTGATATTGAAATATAGATTACAATGGCTCTAAGAAAAATGTTACAATCCCTCAAGCGCTCTCTCTCTCCCTCTCTCTTATTACAAGGAAACATGCTCTGAGACTTACAACTCAAGAATGATACACTGGATGATATTTTATACATTATGTCCCATATAAAAGAGAAAGCTTCCTCACCATCGTACACCCCGAGTCGCCAACCAAGCTCCGTGCCTTGACGACGTCTGAGCTACTTTTCGTACCCTGCTGAAAATCTGGTGGGGTACCAGTACATAGAAATACACTGGTGGGGAGGCCTCACGCCCACTTTATAAAACCATCACGTATATTATATGAGTGCACACATTTATTATATTATCTTTCTAGCCTTTCCTGAGGATCATTTTAATGACATATGTTATGAAAATATACTTGTGTCAAAGGCATGAAAGTGTCACACAACATACAAGTAATATAGTACAACTTAAAAATATTTACCATACATCCTTCTCTACGAAAAGATACATCAACGTTACCCAATTATACATAATGAGATAAGAAGGATACATGTAAAATATATGTGTCTTGAAAGTGTCTCAGCAGAAGATATGTATTACGTTCAATAAAATATATGGCGTGCAATGCATCCATTCGTGTTCAACTCATAACCTACATGTGGATTGCCGCATGCAAGTCGACTAAATCTATATGAGGGTCACTCACACCATAAGCCATCTTGGACTGTATACTGGTTTAGACAACAATCCTTGCTGTCAAGAGTAGCGAGCTCCATTGTAATTATCCTGAATCTCTTAGTACTAGTACTTTAGCTAGCACGGCTACGCGCTAGGACTTTAACTTGTGCAGTTCTATCAAGCCAACACGATCCCGGTATCACGATGATATGTCGAGAACTAAACTTTGTGCACAAGTTGTCTATGATCATGCATGATATAATCCCTTGTCTAACTTTACCATGCTCCTCGAGCCATTTCTTTTCTCAAACTTTCTATCTTTCTGCAGCTCTCTGTTCGGAAACTTTCTTGGCGACCTAACAGTCCCAAAAACTTTTCTTATTTTTACCTCTGACTTGGAAGGACAACTTGATAGTTATCATGTCTGAATAAATGTACCATATTCCAAGAAATATTCTAAACAATGGCATAATCTATGTGACATACATTCTAACCGTGAAAAAGTTAAACACTCTATTAGCATTCTAACCGTGAGAAAGTTAAACAATGCCATTGATTTTTATTGGATTTTCTTCATTATTCATCTCGTGCTTTCTTCTTGTACGTACTATTAGGGGTTGACCACTCTAGCTTGTTTGGCCAAATCTAATAGCAAAGTCCGAGGAATTACCTTATTTTTAGCCCGATAACACTTACCAGGTGGATGGTGCCTCGTACCCTAAGTGGATTTTTTTTCTACCACTCGTAATTTTATTTTGATTATTTTTAGGCATTTAGCCACCAAATACCTCTTTGGCTTGTGTATTATGGGAGTCTATTTTTCATTCATTTTGGCAGCATGATTGTATCTATATTCATATACAGTTGACAATCACTACCAGAATCAGTCAAATTAGCGATGTTTGGAAACGTCGCTAAATGGCATTAAAATATCCCTAAAAAAATTTAGCGATGTTTCATTGAAGTCATGTTTAAGCTATTCACAGACATGAAAAATGTCACAAAATATCGTAATAGCAATGTTTACTAGCGACGTATCCACGTTGCTAATATTTTTCTATTTAATGACATTTAGGGACGCAACGTAGCTAAATTAGTAATGTATCGTGTGTCGCTTAATGTCGCTAACATTTTTTTATTTAGCGATATTTTATAACACATTTAGCGATGTTCTGCTGACCTGGTAAATACTACCATGTCAACAATTTAGCGGTGGTATCGACAAAATAATGACGTACTAATACAGTTAGCAACGTATTTAGCGACGTATCTGAACGTTACTAAATGTCGCTAAATTATAAAAAAATTGTTCAAAAAACTGAAATAAATGTATGCTTGCAGTTTGTCATATATTCCTGCAATATCACAGTTCATAAAAATAGACAAACCCGAAGCAACCCTTCGTTGAATTTTCTGAGTTCACCAACCCCTTCGGTGGAACACTCAACACCGATAAATTGCAATATATTCAATATATATAATAAAGTATAGTTAAAAGAAATAGGCACATTCTCAATAAATAAAGTATGAAAATAAATATCCAGCAAATTCATAAGCATTATACAAACTAGGTCTGAAAAAAATATCCAGTAAGCATCACAACTGGTACTGGATGTGAACAAATAATGTTTGAAACACTATCTCAATATATAAATGACCCAAGATTATGTGCCAAAAGTTTGAACACAAATAAACTGTCCTAACTAGGACTACTGCTGATCCGGAGGATGATCACCTTAGAGAGCCTAGGAGATGAGCTTGTCCAAAGAATAACTACTTATGATCAGGAGGAGGAGGAGGAGCACCGTCATGAATCTGGGATATCAGCATGGCCCACTGTTCTGGTGAAATCATTATGGTACTTGATGGAGGAGTCTATGCAGTCGATTTAGATATCGATGCCGGCGGACCAGAAGGACGTATCTACTACAATGTTGTTAGTCGAGCATTGCAAGTATCCGTGAAAGATAACATCATCATAATACTTTGCTTCACGAACTGGGTTATTTGAACCTGTGTCGTTTGCAGCCTTGTCAGTGCATCGCCCATGGCTATATGTGACCCCTGTAGCGCCATCATATTGCGCTCTGTCGACTTTGCCAGATCCCTCATCTCCGCCATGCTATGCTCAAGTGAATCAAAACGTAATAGGATTGTCACATCGTCTGTCTGCGATATGGGCTACGACATAATCCTCTACAGTAACTCGTCATGTAGAGACATAATCTGATAGTCAACCCTCTCCTACTGGGCTCGCACTGACTACTTGAGGGGCTTTATGGTATGCACACTGGTAGAGGGGGTCCTAGAGGACTGGCCCGTAATATAGGTGCCATAGGATCTCGTACCATAGTACGCACCCCACTGCAGACCACCAACAACTGTTATCCACAACTCATCAGCCAACAAAGCTGGTTGGGCGGGGGGCTGCGAGAAACTACAGGCCTCTCCCTGTGTGGGCTGGGTCGACCGCTCACAGAGCCTAAATACTCATCCTAAAAAATAAGTATCTCTCGATAAGCGTACTACTTACTATGCACTCATCATGCATAATTACTAATATATATCTAAGTTACTTATTACAAACTAAATGAATATATATTTATATATTTTCTAAGTTATATTAAAATTAATATTAATACTTAAGTAGCTCTGCGTGGCCCTCTTATTTATGAGTTTTTTGTCCTTCATATGGGTGGCGAGAAAGACTGTCACCATGTTAACGTCCTCACCCCTCTGGACCTATTACAAAATATATTGTATGTTACTAAAATTAAATATTTTATCCTACTTTTATTAAAATACTATGTATATAATAAAATATATACCATGCGACAAAAATATTTTATCATCGGAATCGACCCACCATACCACTTTTTTGCCTTCTTCCTGGCCGCCTTCGCCTTCTCCGACTTTTCCTTGTACCTAGGATCGTTAATTCTAGCCATCATCGCAGTTCACTGATCAGGCATGATCCAACCTTGGATTGGTTCTCCCAAATGATCACGGTCCTTCTGGTCGCAGATCGCATCACAGATAAGTTTGGCGATGCCGGCAGGAAAGTATTGCTCGATCAATAAGTTTTTTTATAGTAAGTAATATAAAAAGTTATATAGAAAAAGACCAAATTAGATTATTGATATTAAAACCAATTTTTTTATAATAAGTAATATAAAAAGTATTGCTCGTCCGGAGCTTTTGAGTAGTTGATCCAAGGGCCACCATAGTTGTACCTCAAAAAATGCCCCAATCATCTTCGTACCTACGAGGGACGATATCTATACATAGATAATTATATTATAGAAAAAATGAATATATATTTATATATGCATAAGAAAATAAAACAAATTAACTTATTTTATAGGTCCATCGGCCCAAAATTCTGTCCTCGTCTCGTCCAGAGGAGCAATCAGAGGATCTCTCTAAAAAAAAGAAGACAAAGGCACGGTCGGCTCGGCCTCGTCATCGGCTCCTCGGTCCCCATGGTACCGTCAGCAGCAGGAACGGTAGACATAGGAGAAGTCTTAGGCCTAGAACTGCTCATCCTAGGATTACAACCAGAAGGAGATAGTGGTCGAAAGAGGGGAGTACTGGGAGTCGAGAGTCCTGACCCAGTACCAAGTCCCGTAGGAGAACTACTAGTCGGAGTAGCATGTCGTCTAGATACTCTACCTCTAGACTGACCGAACGATCTGCATCATCCTGTCATACCTGCCTTATGATAAACAAAATAAAAGTTATAAGGAAACAATTTAAATACAGAACATGTCACAAAATAGAAAGAAGAAGAAAAATATAGTACATATCCACAAATACATGTCACTAAATAGATTTTACATTCCACAACTAAAGTACAATAATATCATAAAATAATACTAAATTAAATGCTAAGTAAGATAAGAATAATATGATATATAGAGAAGAAAATCTAATTTCTCAAGTTGTAAACAAATCTAGATAATAACCATAAGTCTAATCGAAAAAGATAATACATCCAGAAAGATAACACATCTAAGAAGTCTAATCCAGAAAGATAACACAATAATAAGTCTACCGGAGACAAATCCGGACAAAAGTTATATCATTCTTGTCTATGCTGGGGTAGAAACCAGTCCCTCATCCACTCTGCATAGGCAGTGTCTAGGTAATGAATCTCCTCTTTAGGTGCTGGGTGACTGGAACTCCCCACTTCCTCCTTAATAATCACTTCCTCCTTAACGACCACTTATGCCTTAACAGTAGGAGGTACCACTTTCTCTATAGGTGCCACTTCCTCCTTAACAATAAGAGGTACCAACTCCGCCTTAACAGTAAAAGGTACCACTTCCTTCATAACAGTAGGAGGTGTCTCTCTCAAGCGACTTGCTCAGGTCATGGTTGTCATCTGGTAAGATAGATAAAAAAAGAATATATTGATAACAAATATAAATAAATATATCCATTCATTTGTCTTGATACATCATTTGGTATGTAAAAAATTTATATATTGTTTCAGATTTTAGATTCTACAGCTAAATATCCTGTAGGTCAAAAGTCCAAATAGATGTTACATTCCACAATAAAAATTCAGTACATATCAAAAGACTGAAAATATTTTATCTTATTTTAAATCCTCTTCTAAAATTTTATCTTCTTCGTTTTTCTCGTCCTCCTCTTCCTCTTCCTCTCTATTTTCACTTTTATCTACTTCGCCTTCCTCTTCGAATAATTCTACTTCTTCTACATGATTAGACGTGTAATGGAGAACTTCCATTGAGTCCACATATATAATATTTGTTACAAGAGGTAGCTTATCCTCATGATAAGCTATTTCATCAATGTCAAAAGTATTTTGAGCTTTGGTCTTGCATACTGTCTACCAGTCCGACCACGTTATTCCTCCATTAAGATAAGTTATGAAGTACACGAGTTGATCCTGACTTGATAGGACAAATGGTTCATAGCATTAATATTGATGCCGATAGTTTTTATCCATAAGACCATGCCTATCTATTTTTGAACCTTGATCCTAGATCAAATCAAACATATCACACTTGAATAAACTGATTTTAGCAGGCTCTATTCCATAATTATATGTCAACTCCACAATCTTTCATAAGACGCCATAAAAATCACTGCTTGTATTGACATCTTTGTAATTGGAAGATCTGATACACAAACAACTATTTTTCGTAGAATCGAGATCTAGGAAGTTGTCACTGATCGGAGCAGTTGTTGAGTTGAACCTAAACCCATTTATAAAATATCTTGGCCAAATTTTGATGGCATAAATTAGTCCCTTAGTTAGAGTTCTAATAGATTCATTCTCAAGTGTTGTGTCTGGACGATCGACCTAAACACCACTAGATAAGAAATTAAATTCAACGTTCCGTTAATTATATTATAAAGTGTATATACAAAAATAAATTAGCGTGCCCCTTACATTTGCACTTAACCAAGAAGGAAAATAATATCTCATTTCCTGTTCTACTTATTCATCTATTATCTGTGGTCTTATCGACCTCGCCTCATCATTAAATGTGCTGAAAAAGAACAAAATATCGCCTAATTAGTGTAATAATATTAGCGTATACTATTACATTGAGTTGACTTAAATATGTATGTATCAATTACTTACCCCTCGAGCTTCTCTAATTCATCCGCATCACAGTTGAGTAATATATACACCTGAGCAGCCCTTAGCTCATCGTCATTCAGATATCTCTTCTTTATTTTGCCCGAAGGCTTACCGAAAGTATTGAATACTTTCCGTATTGCATCATTAGATTCCTGGTACCCGTCATCGTTTCTCGGATATCTCGTTCAATTAGTAGAAATATGAGGCTTGAATAAATAGAACAAAAGTTTATAATCTGCTCAAGAGCATATGCTTCACATATAGAACCCTCGATCCATTTCTAGGTACTTCTGCAAAGGTTAATAGACATCGTTCATGAGTATCCGTTTTATAATTCGTGACTATTCGAAAACTATTATACATGTGGATAGTTCTGATTTCAAACCCTATTAAATAGGTATTGTCACGTGTTCTTTATCAGCCCTTTTATGAAAAGTAAATTTGTATCAGTAAGCCTTTTTAAGGCTTTTAGAGTTCAAATTTTTTAAAAAAAATCTTACATAGACACTTTGACTCGTTCTATTTTTTCTATGATTTTTCAGAAATTGGTAAAACTCTAAAGGCCTAAAAAGGCTTACAGTTATAAATTTACTTTTTAGAGAAATATTGACATGGACACTTGACTTCGGGCTGATATGGACACTTGATATAGGAGATAAAGATATCTATGTCATATGTGTTCCTTGTGAGCCCATAAGGTACACTTGACCTTGGAGTGTCCAATATACACATAGGTGTGTTGCTAACACTTTAGGTATTTCTATATCATATGGATGTCACATACCATGGTACACAATATCAGATTGATACTCTCTGTATCTTTATAGTAGGATACAGTTTTAAATATCCATGATACTAACTATTCTTGATACTTGGTATCTGTCGTGCCCCAGAACCAAAATACTAGAGAGTGGAGAATGGCAACTGCCAGCTACGTATACTTAGAGCACACTGGTACTCCACATATACGAAGAAGCTGTGAAACATGGGAGTTAATACTATAATCCATGAATCAAGACTATCTCAAACGGTCCTAGGTGTCTCAATCACAAGCAAATAAACAATAAGCAAGAAATAAGATCATCTGGGGCAAAAATAATAAAGTGTCCCAAATCAAATATACTTAGATGATCATGAAGCTAGTAATACAAAATAAAAAACTAGCAGAGTATTTGTCATAAATGATCAACGCTAGCTATGGTCTAGAATACGCTAATCATGTCATTGCTAGTAGGCAGAATATCAAGTCCAACACACGAGCTAATACGTGCTCGGCGACTAAACGCCTTAAAATAATATACAGTACAAGATCTAGTAGGGGTAGAAGGAAACCCACTCAGGCTGTCTGGTGCTCCGGGTAGTCACCATCCGCGGAAGGAAAGTAAGATCCTTAGACTTTGCTACCAGATCTGTTCAAGCAAAACTAGTAGGGTCAGACCCCCAAATAGCACAAAGGAAGCCAATCTAGGAGCTAAAACCAGTAAAACACCATAGAGCTACAATACACTAAGCAACGTGAATAAATAAAAATGGGTCAAAACTTGTGCTATCGTTGCACTTATCCCGAGTAAAGAAAGACAATAACTAAATAACATATAACCACTAGGGATATATTGAGTCCCATATAAACATAAATATAACTGGATATATAAAATACGTCGAATAAATTGAGACATGCCAAAGAGAAAAAATGAAACATGTATAAACAGATCAAACACAACTATACAGATAAAAACGCAGAGCTAAGGTGCACAACTCAAGCAATAAAAGAAAATGACACTAACAGGGAACATAAGAATGCTGCTACTAGCCACCGCCTACTAGTCACTGGTCAAATGTAGATAAGGTATAACCGTCCCCTACTAATACAGATGTCTGGCCGAGTCAAGTGTATATAGAGTGTAAACATCCTCTACTAATACAAAAGCTTGGTCGTATCAAGTGTACATAGAGTGCTATCATCCTCTACTAATACAAATGCCTAGTCGTATCAAGTGTACATAGAGTGTAATCATCCTCTACTAATACAAATACCTGGTCGTATCAAATATACATAGAGTGTAATCATCCTCTACTAATACAAATGCCTGGTCGTATAAAATGTAATAGAGTGTAATCATCCTGTACTAATACAAATGTCTGGTCGTATCAAGTGTGCATAAAGTATAATCATCCTCTACTAATACAAATGTCTGATCGTCGGGATACCTTTCAGAAATATGTACTGGGTAGATGTATATAGGGTGGAAGGCCCCTAACTATATAAAATGTCGGGTCAAAACAATCCTAGCATAAATAGGCATGCAAGCAATGAATACAAGAAATCCAGGTACAAGCAATCAAGGAGAACAAGAAAAGAATCACATGCAAAAGAGAATACGATCAGTATATCGTCGGTATGCCGGCCAAGTTTAAATATCTTGAAGTCGGTTAACAATGTCGACAAGTATCGGTATACTGTAGTATACCATCGGTATGCTGATAAGGGTTCACTCAAAATATCTAGAAATCCAAGTTGGTCAAAATCGGTATACCGTCGGTATATTGTAGTTTACCGATGGTATGCCGATTTTTAAGGATAAAGATGGTTAAGTCAAATCTGATTTTTGGGACCCAAATTAAACCCCAAAAATTACCAGAACCAAGTCAAGTCTAGGATAAGTTTCATATCACAAGATGGACTAAATCTCACGGTCACAACTCCGGTATCGTTCCCGTTATCGAGTTATCAAAAAGGGATAGGACAAGGTTTTACCAGAAATTAAAATCGAGCTGGTCAAAATGTTAGAAATCACAAGATGAACAATAATAATAAAGCAAGTCTAAGCTAAAAAGCAACCATAAAAACTCCGGGAAAGAAAATAACAGAAAGTAAAATAGTTCATAGAATTGATTAGATGTACTTGCCTACAGTGAGCTCACAGCCTCAACCTTCTAGTCCACCACTACGAAGGGGTTCAGAAACCATAGTCCAGGTCTCAAAACCAAGCTCCAAGCTCTAGAGTAAAAGGGGTGGAGAGAAGAGAGAGAAAGAGAAAGAGAAATATGAAATAAAATGAAACCAAGTACTATTTATAGAGAAATTATCAAAAATATCTCAAAATATCTCAAAAATATCTAAAAAGTGAAACAAATATCTGTTGGGTAGTATACCGTCGTTATATCGGTCAGGAAGCAAAGTTTCAATTTTCCAAGTTTTAAAATCCCACGAAATCCAGAAAAATAAACCATGTAGTATAAAATACCTATACATATTCCGATACAGATACTGTGAGATAGAGTCTCACAATTCTTCCTTCCTTAGAAAAATTTTGTCCTCAAAATTTCACTAAAGTACCAAGACCAAAAAGTTCCAGAAAAACAACTAACTCCATAAGGCAATCATGGCATATAGACAGGAAATGAAAGTAGTCAACAATATAAATAAATGCACATCAAATACACTACCAGAAAGAAGGGCATAGAGGCACAAGGATAAATATGCCTCTCGATCAGCTAAGTAGGAATCCATCCTCGCTATCCTACGCTGATTCCCAAAATGGACAATGATCAAGTCTCGAGGTAAGTTAGTACCAACAACTCAGTCGAAACATGACTCTGCCCAAGACGTACCTTCGTAGTCATAATATATGATAAACATCATGTACTATGAGTTACGTAGGTAGAAGAGTAAGAGGAGAGATACTCGTCTTCACTCACAGAATATATGAGAACCCAAGAAAAGATATGAATGAAAGGATGCTCAGGACATCACCTGTAATCTGATCATTTTCGGTCAATACCTCCTCCAAGATGCCAAACTCTCCGTGCACCTGTCTCAGTACCGCTGTCTTATTTTGCTGCTAGCCCTGCCCTCTGGGAACGGGTCTCCTCTGTTGTTGGCCTCCATTCCTAGCTTGAACATGGGCCTGAGCATACTGCTTCGGCCTCTGCTGATGTAATATCTAGGTCTGCGTCGGTATAGGCCTCGGGGCCTGATGTTATTAGACTTGTGCTATTGCTCTGAACTCCGGGGCTGCTGACTGAACTAATGAGGATTCAGCTGGAGCCCTTCAGGGATAAGACATCATCATGTGGTATGCTCCACCATATACTAGACATAAGCGCTACGCCCTGCAGCACTCCGAAAGAATATGTCCCGGCTTTCCACAGTGGAAACACCCTACTGAAGAAGTCGACCTTTGCTGTTGAGGATGCGTCTACGCTGACTGCGGGAAGGAAGACACTAGTGCTGGCCTTCCTTTGGATCCAATCTCCAATGCCCTGACTGCTGGTGCTAGTGTCGATGACTGGGTGGAAGAGTCCTTCAAGGTTGAGTGGGACTTCTTTTGACTTTTAATCCTATCGACTACCTTTGAGAGGTATACTCGTGCTTCCTCGCCGCTATCATCACAACATCGAAAGTCAGGAACTCATGCTAGTCTACTGTCATTATGATCTCCAGATGAAGCCCCTGCTGGAACCTTCTAGTTCGATCTAACTTGGTCACCTGTCACCCTCACATTTTTCACTCAAGGGTAGTTTGGTAATTGACATGGGTAATTTTAAATTTAGGAATTATTTGTATTTAATATTGTGCATTCATAATTTATTTAATTATTATATTATTTATTTATTGCTAGTTGTAGTTTTGTTTTAGACTTGTGTAATGGACCTAACCTATTTATTAGAATGCATGAACCAACATTTTGGATGAGCTTAGTTTGAGCCCATGAATTAGGCCCATGGTTTAGGAGGTTGGATTAATTAAAGAAACCATTAGACTAGAACCTTTCCTCCCTAATTAAATTTCTTCATGAGAGGCCCCAGGGGGTATTTGGGACATGTTACATTGCTTGGAGAGGGGTTACATGGTCGGCCCATAGAGGAGGAGAGAGAGTGCTCTCCCATTTCAATTCATTCCCAAATTCTTAGATCTATAATTTTCCTCTTCCAATTCCGTCCATTCCTTCATTAATTCTCTACCAATTCTTTACCAATCTCTTTCCAAATTCATTATTGAGGCTTCTATATCAAGGATCTATAAGAAGAAAGTAAGAAGCAAGTAAGAGGAGACCAAGATCTACAAGGAGAGGAGCTACTTGGCACTTGGGGACTTTTTATTGGGAATCCATCTTCCAGTAGGTACATTTCAGTTTTCCCCTTCTAATAGACTCTAGATCTAAGATTTAACCATGAGAAACCAACCCACATGCATAGGCTACCCATAGAAATTGTTTTTAGGTTCATCGGAGACCTCAGTGGAAGTTATGTCCAATTTGGTGCCAATTTTGGGGGAATTCCGAGATTGGCAGATGTAGTGGTTGTCAATGGGTCTAATAGATCTAATTAACATGTGAGTGCTTTTTTGTACTAGTGTCGTATCCATAATTGGGTACGTGTAGGCCATATCTCGTCAAGTTGACAAAATAGGTTGATTTTTGAGATTTTTCTCTGACACGGGACCTTGTGCATATCAGGTTGTGACACGAACACGTAGATACTCTAATTACTATACGTATTATTCACAATTAGTGTTTTAGACTTGCTCGTGTCCTCTGAGATGCGTTTGGTTGTGTGTTGGAGCCGTATCGCAAGCGTATCATAGAATTAGTGTGATATGGGTGCAGTGTACTCCACGTGTTTGATGTTTGGTCCTTTTTGCTATACGTACATGTGTGTGTGTGTGTGTATATATATATATATATATATATATATACATAATAGTGTATTTGAGTTTATGTATATGTGTGTGTCAATGTGTTTATATATTAGAGTATATATAGATCTATATATATGTCTATATGTATCAATCTATATATATATATATATATATATATATATATATATATATATATATATATATATATAGATATATGTCTATATGTATATATATGTGTTTGTACATATATGTAAAAGGGTAGTATATATATGCTTATGTAGATATGTATATATATATAGAGTTGGTTTTATATACATAGAGGATTGTGTATATATGTATTTGTGTATGCGTGATAGTGTGCTATGATTGCGTTTGTGTGTGTGTGAGGGAGTAAACTGCTCAACAGGGAAGTATCAGTTCACAGCGGCTATTTGCAACTGCACATATGGAGACACTGTACAGTCAGTTAACTAAGGGAATCTGGCATGGAAGTACCATCTCAGTTGATTGCAGTGTATGCAGAGTCAGTATCAAGAGCCCTAACTGCAGTAGCAGTTAACTAGAGAGGGGGGAGCTGCTGCACCAGACTATGCAGCAGTGCAGCTACCTGCACTCGGGCAGCAAGGATTGCACAGTTAGTTCACTGTGCTGCTGCACACAGTTTTGGTGCAGGAGGCTTCGCTACACAGCATGTAATGGGTTCGAGAAGGCTTAACTGCACAACATGTAAGGGGCTCGAGGAGGCTTAACTGCACAGCATGTAAGGGCTCGGGGAGAAACTGGACAACAGTGAGTATCAGTGACTCACTGTACATAGCAGTGAGTATCAGTGACTCACTTTACAGTGAGCAGTCGGGCATCAATAGTAGTGTAGATTTGTATAGTTTTTGTGTAAGTTTCAGCGTAGTAGCAGTTCAGCCAAGCCATGGAGAGGCTCGGGCACCAGCAGCAGTCAGTGCACTATGCAGTATCTGCACAGTGCAAGTGATACACAGTTACTGTGTTTTGGTTCAGTAGTTAATTGCAGCCTTCAGTTTAAGTTTCAGATTTTAGTTTACTTTACAATTTTAGTCCAATTTCAGTGAGTATGGGTGTAGCAAGGTATTGAGGTTTCACTTGGGTTTGAGTATTCAAGGTATTGTTAGTAGTTAGTGATTATATATATATATATATATATACATATATATATACGTACTTGTTTATGAGAGTTAGCTATCTAGCTATAGGTATTAGGTATATTTCTAGTTATGGGTTATTGAGATGTGAGTTGTATAGTAGTAGTTAGTTATGTATAGATATAGTGTGGTATTATTGTTTAGTAATTAGATACTTATATAGCTAGTGCTAAAAGTTTATGTATATGTGTATTAGCATAATTAGCTTAGGGTATCATATATGTGTTAGCTATTATGTTAGTATTTGGGTTACCTTGGAATACCAAGGTATTACCAAGGTATTGGGTCGATACCCAAGGTATTGAGTTTAGGTATCGAGATAGGTGCGATACGCATTGGTGTAAGGCCAAGGTATCCTATTTCAATTAATTTGATATAGTATTATAATATGTGACTTATATATATATAAAACACTATTTTCGTATACAAAAACATGCGTATCTTGCGATACGGCTCTTTGAGTGCCTTGTTGTTTCTTAGCTTAGCTAGTATAGCATAGTTTCATAGTGTATCGACCTAGTGACTTAGCATTAGACTCTTGCAACCTAGATTTTATTGGTTTAACTTAGAAATGGCGTATTGACCTAGAATTGCATCAAATCTCTTATTTTTATTCTTAAACCTTGTATTGATACAATATACCATATATAGGTTGTGTGACACCAGCTTGGGCATCGAGAGACACACATTGCTCAGAACGTCAGGCGAGTACATTTTTCTGATAGTTTTCAATTCATAATATTGTATATATGCATGTTCTAGAATTATATACATTGATCCCGACACAGTGATTTTACGGACTGGTACTATATGGATCCCATCAGGAGATGTTATCCCTACCGTGTTCAGCGGGTACTCGTGTATATTGTATCTCATCGTATATATTGGGTATTAATTATATTTTGTGTTCACACACTGCTCGTGTTCAGTGTGCTTATTCGTGTATATCCACTGCTCGTGTTTAGTGGTAATATTTCATATTCATAGCGTATTGTGATTGGATCCATCAGTATTAGTTGGGGGTGGGAGAGTATGAGTTGATTATGTGATCAAAGCCATTGTTACATCGTGTTCATTATGGTTACATACCTCACTTATAATCGTCTTACCTAATCATGTTTACTCAACCCGATCACATAATAAACTTATATTATGAGGAACATTAGTTAGTTTATATTGCAGTTATTTTATCATATTGTGATATTCATATTGTTGATCTATATCCTCGTACATTACCTGTATATCTTATTCATTCATTCATATGTTTAGTGATCTTGTATTTTATTTCTATATCTGTTTATATGCTTGATTATGCTATTAAAACCGCTTTCAGAGGTATGTACTTCGCTACAATCCTGAATGGATATATTTTTCAAAATGACTGGCTTATAGAGCAGTGTCCCACATTCTATGGGCCGCAGGACGACGTACCTATAGAGGATACTCCTATTGACCAGGAGGACTTAGTTGCAGAGCCTGAGGAGGTCTAGATTATATTTGTGTTGGATTATATTAGACTATTCTTTTAGTGGATTCATAGTTTGTATATTATTTCAGATTGTGGATTGTATCTTATTCTTTCCTTCGCTATTCCATTCGTGCATTATTCTTCCTTAGTTTGTTTTGTGATTAAGATTAGATATACTTGTGAGATACCATATTGCTCCTCTGTTTGGAGTTGAGATGATTGACAGGTACCATATTATATTTTTGAGATGTTAGATAGTTAGAAATGACCCAGACATTGTTCTACCACCGATTTACCAGTGTAGGTTGGGCATAACCACGTACTCGTGCCCAAATATTAGGGTGTGGGACGTGACACATTTTTAGTGGTGTCCCATGCAGGTTTCATCTATCCTACTATATCGCACTACTTGCTACTCTAGATAGATATCGTAGTTGCGCTTGTCTAGAGTACTGCTAGCCTACTTTAGGAAATATAATTTAGGCTGAGAGTTTACTCAATCACACCTAAGAAAATTCTAATATCTATTTTGCAAATCCGTATCTATTGAATATTACTTTACTTGAATACAATTTTGTCCTTCTTTGATGTTATCGTATCAAATTCAATATTGATTCCGTATTTCAATCAATCTTTAGGATGCCGTCGAAGATGCGTTCCCAACTATCAGGTGCCACAACAGCGTGATCAGTCACTTCATCACCCATGAGGGCAGAACCCTCAGAAGATGGTCCAACACCTACATTCAGGAGGTCAGCTTCACCGGTCCAGGTAGGCGTATCGACAACAGCTTACGGAGGTGCTCCACCTCCCGTGCCGAGGACAGGGCAGACAGTTTCCGAGGATCTTCCACCTCCACCACCAGTAGTTGATCAGACGCAGATGTTCGCACTTTTCCAACAGATGATGGAGGCGTAGAAGCGACAGTCAGAGGTCCTACGACAGAGTGTAGAGAATGCTCACCAGATTATACTTACAGCAGTTGAGAGAGCTACTACAGTCCAGCCACTGATGACAGCAACTCAGTTTATTTCGCATCAACCGAGGCTGGGTACCATCATAGACTTCAAGAGGATGGGCCCGAAGGACTTCAAGGTCACAGAGGAAATTATCTATGCGGACGAGTGGATCGAGGACATCGAGTAGAACCTGCAGCTGGCACAGATTCCAAAGATGCTACAGATAGTGGCAACGGGTTGTATGATATTCGATATTGCCTTGACATGGTTTCGGACAGACCCGAGAATTGCATTACCAGGACTCTCTTGGGAAGCCTTCCAAGGGCTTTTCAAGGAGAAGTTTTTCCCAGACGTGGCTCTTACATCTTTGGAGAGTTAGTTCCACTACCTCGTCTAGGAAGGTATGTCAGTGGACGAGTATGCGACGGAGTATTGCCGTCTAGGTCACTTAGTAGAGGGTTAGAACCGTAGAAGCAGAGCAAAAAAGTTCAGGAAGGGCCTGAACCAGGAGGTCAACCCCACACCAATGGAGATCCTACTGCCACCTTCGAGGAGATACTTAGGCAGGCATAGAGAGCAGAGGATGACTTAGAGCTTGGCTCTAAGAGGCCGAGGGACACTGGAGGATCCAATATCAACACGGGTCCAGGAAAGAGCCCTCACTTCCAGCAGCAGCACTAGAGGCCTTACTAGGACCAGAGGCAGCAGTATCATAGGCCAGCTAGAGTGCTGACATAATAGATGCACCAAATCTAGAGGGCAGTAGTTCCTTGCTCTTTCGGTAAGAAGTAAGGACACATATGGGACGTATGCAGGATAAGGCTAGACCAATGCTTATTCTGTGGATCAAAAGATCATCAGTTGCAAGGTTGTCCTAAATTCCCAACTTGTCCAGCTCAGGGTGGAGGACAGGCACAGAGGGCACCCACTAGACCACTAGCTGGACAGCAGCAGAGAGAACCTCTTCTACCGCAGCAAAAGTAGTTTGCCCAGCATCAGCAGCAAAGAGGAGCACAGCGATAGGGGCAAGCTTTTGCCTTGACTATTGAGGAGGAGGAGCTGGTTGGCGATGTTATCTCAGGTTCAATTTTTCTCGACTCCTTTCCAGCTCATGTTTTGTTCAATTCTGGTGCTTCTCATAGCTTTGTATCTGTATCTTTTGTTTTGAGGCATCGTCTTGAGTCTGAACCGTAGGCGTGGACTTGCAAGATCATGACCGGGGGTGGCATTATCCTGGTTAGTGATGTTTGCAAGAACCAGAGAGTTAACTTGGAAGACCTTAAGTTGAGCGTATATTTACTCGTAATGCCACTTCTGAGTTACGATATAGTACTCGGGATGGATTGGTTGAGTAGACATCACGCTAGTATCGATTATCGTGGAGGCAGAGTTTTATTTTAGATGCCAGAAGAGTCAGAGTTCGAGTTCGTCCGAGGAGCAGAGCAGAGCGAAGTCAATTTCTGTAGAGATTTAGTAGAAGAGCAGGAGCCGCCATATCCGTTGATTGCAGAGTTCTTAGAGGTCTTTCCAGAGGAGTTGTCGGGGTTTTTGCTGGACAGAGATATAGAATTCTCTATAGATTTGGTGCCAGGCGCAGAGCCGATATCTTAGCACGTCTATAAAGTAAACAATAGCGAACTAGCGGAGTTGAAGAAGCAGGTGGATGAGTTGCAAGACAAGGGCTTTGTCCGTTCCAGTTCATCATCATGGGGTGCTCCAGTACTTTTTGTACCGAAGAAGGATGGATTGGTATGTATGTGTATTGAATACAGGGCACTTAATAACCTCACTATCAAGAATAAATACCCGTTGTTGCGGATTGATGACTTGTTTGACCAGTTGAGCAGAGCGAAGGTATTCTCCAAGATAGACTTGAGGTCAGGGTACCACCAGGTGAGAGTGAAGAGGGAAGACGTCCCAAAGACAACTTTCAGGACTCGCTATGGGCAGTTCGAGTTCTTGGTGATGCCGTTTGGGTTGACCAATGCACTGACAGTATTCATGAACCTGATGAACAAGGTGTTTCATCAGTACCTGGACCAGTTTGTTGTAGTCTTCATTGATGATATTCTGATATATTCGAAGATTCCAGAGGAGCATGAGCAGCACTTGAGGATTATTTTGGAGACCCTCAGGAAAGAGAAGCTGTATGGCAAGTTATCAAAATGTGAATTCTTCCTTGATAAGGTTGAATTCCTTAGGCATGTTATTACAGGAGATTGAATCTCGGTGGACCCGAAGAAGATCTCAGCAGTTGAATCGTGGTCTACCCCGAGTTCAGTAGTAGAGATCAGGAGCTTCCATGGATTGACGGGCTACTACCGGAGGTTTGTTCAGGACTTTTCCAGACTTATAGAGCCGATGGACTAGGCTGTGTCACGACCATATTTTCTAGGAAAGGGTATTTTAGTAATTTCCCTATTTAAATAATTATTATGCTTGATAAATAATTAATTATTGTATTATTTAATTATTGGTAGATGTTAGTTATTTATTTTGGATTTGTGTTAGTAGACATAAGTAGTTTAGTTTGGACCCATGAACCAACATGAATTAATTAGTTAAACTTAGCCCATTTAGAAAGCATATTGTTAAGGAGATGGATTAAATTAATTAAATCATTAGACTAGAAGCTTCATTCCTTAATTATTTCTTCATGAGGGGCACCAAGGGGTATATTGGACATTACATGATAACTTGAGGGAGGGGAAATAGGGGCCAGTCTATGTAAATAGAGGAGAAAATTTCTCTCTCCTTTTCTCATTCCAAATCTAGATCTATAATTTTCCACTACCAAATTTTCTTCATTCCTACTTCTTTTCCCTACCAAAATCTATTCCAATTCCTTCCCAAATCACCATTGGAGACTTAAGAAGCAAGGATCTAGAAGGAGAAAGTAAGGATCTACAAAGAGGAGCAAAGATCTACAAGTTGGGAGCAATTTTATCTCAATTAGAGGTTTCATTGGGAATCCATCTCCCAATAGGTACAATTCAGCTTTTTCTCTTAAAATAGCTTCTAAATCTAATATTTAACCATGAAAAATTAACCCATATGAATATACTACCCATAGGATTTGGTTTTGTGTCCATAGGAGGCATATTGTGAAAGTTATGGTGTTTTTTATGTCAATTTTGGGGGAATTTCAAAATTAACATTTGTTGTGTGTGTCAATTGATCCTATAGATCAATTTGGCATGTGTTTATATGTTTGGGGCTAGTGTCGTGTCCACAATTGGGTATGTGTAGGTCGTATCCCAATAATTTGATGATACGTGTTGATTTGGGGTTTTTTCCTCCGACACGGGACTTTGTACATGTCGTATTTTGACACGGACACGTAAATCTATATTTGACACTTTGTTTTGTTCATAAATATTATATATGATTTTTTTGTGTCCTTCAAAGTACAATTGGATTTTTTTGCTCATAAATATTATATTTTGACACGGACACATAAATCTATATTTAATATTTTTTCGTGTCACATGCGTATCCTAGATCTAGTAGGATACGGTGTGATACTTTCCATGTGTTGTGTATTTATGTGTAGATCTAATTATTGTGCTTTTAATTCATGAGTTGTAATTATGCATATATATATATATATATATATATATATATATATATATATATATATATATATATATATATATATATATATATATATATATATATATATATAGATTATATATATGTATTATAGTATATTTATTATAGTGTTTATTATATCATATATCTATGTACTATACATGTACTAATAGAATATATATATATGTAGCTTTCTTCTACATGCATTAATATATATGTTATAACATATTGTATGGATATATATATGTATATGTTGATTAAATATATATATGTATGTTTAATTGGGTAATTGTTTTATATAAAATTGTTATAGGATTATTTAAATATATGTATAGATGTAATTATACTATATTTACGTATGTGGCATGTCATAATATGTATATTATTATAGAGGGGGTGTTTATAGTTATTTGGTATTTATATGTATAGATATATATATTTATTAGGTTATATATATATGGATATATATATTAGGGTTTATATATGAGATATATATATATATATATATGTTATATATATTATTTTTTCAGTTTTGGCGACAGCAGGTTAATGACAGTTGCTGTCATTAATAGCAGCAAGATATAGCAGCAGCCGCTGTAGCAGTGGCGGCGGCATTTAATGACAGCCGTCGCAGTCATTAATAGCTGCAGCAGCGGCAGGAAGAAGCAGCAGCGGCAACAGTGGAAGCAATGAGGTTGCAAACTATCACCAAACCAGCGACAACAGTGCAGGATTCCACAGCATCTGTGACGGTAGCTTCAGTGACAGCCAGAATTGTCACTAAAGGCAGTGTATCAGCGTATATGTGTTTTTAATACAGTTTTCAGTGACGAATTGGCAGATTTTGATATATATGTGTTTATATACTTGTATATATATATATGTATATATATATATGTATATATATATATATATATATATATATATATATATGTATATGTATATATATATATGTATTAATATTGAGATAATATATTATTATTGCTAATTTCCTTATATATATAATATTAGTATATATTTATATGTTAGATATAAGGGTAATTATGTTACCAAGGTATTAGGTATTACCTTGAGGAAACCAAGATAAGTGGGGATACTCAAGATACGGGGTTTGGGTATCAAGATTATGATTTTTATTGCGATACCAAGTTGGTTCAAAACTAGGGTACCTATTTGATGTGTAAATTATGATTCTATATTAATTATAAATGTTGTTTGATTTATATTATTGATGTTTTACCTTGGATCTACGTATCCGAAGATTCGGTATCCTAATATTTTTAGATGAGGTTCTTATGACTTAGATTTTAGTATCTTGACTCAAGATTTTTGTGTTAGACTTGTGCAACCTAGAAATAGATAGTTGACCTTGGTTTGACCATAGTTGACCATAGTTGACTTAGAGTTGACCATAGTTGACTTTTGACTTAGAATTGACTTATTGGCTTAGAAGTTGACTAGTTTAACTTATATCTTTTCGGAACCTTGTATTGATGTTGTATTCCATATCTAGGTCTTCGAGGCACCGAGTCAGACATCTGTGAGACTATTCATTGGACTTCAGGCGAGTATATTCTCTGATAGTTTCTCATTTATGATATCCTCTATGTTTATTGTATCTAGTATAGATATCCATGTTCTCTTGACACTATTGTTACAAGGATTGGTATATCCGAATCTCGTCATGAGATATTATTCCTTGGTATATGGTGTATATGGTGCAAGTATTATTTCATTGGTTATCTTGTACATGTACAGACACTTATTCTCGGGAAGACTAGCTATCTTCTTGGGGAATCTCGTGCCATAGCATACCGTGGTTGGATCTATTATACCAGTCGGGGTAGAGAGTATTAGTATAAATATGTGATCAATATCCCTATTGTATCAAGTACTGATTACTGAATAGTGTTGATCATACACCACACGTATGATTAGCCAGGCCGCATTGCATCTTGCCCAAGCCGATCACATGTTAAGCTAGTACTCACACACTTAGTCATTAGTATTCTTGTTCATTGGCATATTATTCATTATTGTATTATTCCGGTATTTCCTTATTGTATATGTATCTCTTGTATCTATTGTGCATCTTATTTATCCACATCTATTTACTGTTACATAGTTTTTATCATTGATTAGAACTGATGTTAGAGATGTACTATGCTCCTTTCCTAACTGGATATATTTTTTCAGATGACACTGAGGAGTGGCACCCTACCTATTATGGACCCCAGGATGTTGTGGACTTAGATTCTGAGACCCTGGCTCAGGAGGGACTTATTCCAACTGAGACAGTTGACTCGGGAGTTATAGCTTCGTAGTATTCTTCGTACTGGATTTGTCTTCAGCTTATTTTATTACTTCTTTAAGACTCATTGATGTATTATTTTAGACTCATGAGTTGTATTGTGACTATTCTATTCTTTATCTGATTCGTGCTTATTTCCATCTTAGTTCTGTAATTGAGTATATTATCATTATTGGTGGTTCATTATATTGTTAGATAGATTATCTAGACAGTGTTCTACCACCGGTTCTGCAGCGTAGGCTAGGCGTTGTTTCCGACTTATACCCTTATACCGGGTATGGGTCGTGACCCATTTTTAGTGGTGGCCCATGCAGGTCAAGCTTCACAAAGTATGTGATGTTGTGGTAGTGCGACAGTTTTGTTGTACTACTGCGAGCCTGCGATAGAATATTGGATATAGATTGAGATACTCAATCATATCTAGGAAAATTCTTTTGATTCAACTATTCTCCTTTGATATCGATACTTAATCTCTTAATATGTCCTTTTCTTGAATGTTTTACATCTTGTGCCATATTGATTCTATTCCAGCTTTAGCTTTGTTTGATAGTGGTGCTTCCCATAGTTTTGTATCTGTTTTTTTTTGCTCTGAAGCATGGTTTGGTAGTTGAGCCTTTGCCTAGGACTTGCAAGATCATGACCGGGGGAGACATTATCCTGGTTAATGATATTTGCAAGGATCGGAGAGTTACTCTGAGAGGCCGGGAGTTGAGTGCGTATCTACTTATAATGCCACTTCCGAGCTACGATATTGTACTCGGGATGGATTGGTTTTGTAGGCACCGTGCTAGCATAGATTATAGAGGAGGTAGAGTTTTGCTTGGTCCGCCAGGAGAGCCAGAGTTCGAGTTTGCTAGAGGAGCTGCAGAACAGGGAGAAGACATTATTTATGGAGCTATGGTGGAAGACAAGGAGTTGCCACATCCGTTGATAGCAGAGTTCTTGGATGTGTTTCCTGAGAAATTGCCAGGATTGTCGCCAGATCGAGATGTTGAATTTTTTATAGACTTGGTGCCAGGTGCAGAATCAATTTCGTAGCATGTCTATAGAGTAAACAACAGTGAGATGGCCGAGCTAAAGAACAGTTGGATAAATTATAGGATAAGGGGTTTATCATATCGAGTTCTTCACCTTGTGGAGCCCCGGTATTGTTTGTACCAAAGAAGGATGAATCGGTGCGCATGTGCATTGATTACAGGGCTTTGAATAATCTCACTATCAAGAATAAGTATCCTTTGCCACGGATTGATGATCTGTTTGATCATTTGAGTGGTGCAAAGATATTTTCTAAGATAAAATTGAGATCAGGCTACCATCAGGTGAAGGTAAAGCCGGAGAACATACCGAAGACTGCTTTTAAGAACTCGGTATGGTCAGTACGAGTTTATGGTGATGCCGTTTGGTTTGACTAATGCACCGGCAATATTTATGAACTTGATGAACAAGGTGTTACACCAGTATCTTGACAAGTTCGTGGTGGTGTTCATCGACGACATACTCATATACTCGAGGACACCGGAGGGGTATGAGGAGCATTTGAGGATTGTGTTGGATGTGCTGAGGAAGGAGAAGCTGTATGGAAAGTTGTCCAAGTGTAAGTTTTTCCTGGACAAGATGGAGTTCTTGGGGCATGTTGTGACTAGTGATGGTAATTCAGTGGATCCAAAGAAGATTTCAGCAGTGGAATCTTGGAAGACTCCGAGTTCGGTAGCAGAGATCAGGAGTTTCTTGGGGTTGGCAGGCTACTACAGGAAGTTTGTGCAAGATTTTTTGAGGATTGCCGAGCCGATGACCAGACTCACAAGGAAGGATGTGGAGTTTGTTTGGACGGAGGATTGTTAGGTTGCTTTTGAAGAGTTGAAGAAGAGGTTGACATCTACTCCTATTTTGACGTTGCCATCAGGGTCCGGAGGTTTTACTATTTATAGTGATGCATCGGGGAAGGGTTTGGGTTGTGTTCTTCAGTAGCATGGGAAAGTGATTGCCTATGCATCCAGGCAATTGTGTCCTCATAAAAAGAATTATCATACCCATGATTTGGAGTTGGCAGCAATTATCTTCGTTCTGAAGTTGTGGAAACATTATTTGTACGGAGAGCGTGTGGAGATCTTCACAGACCACAAAAGCTTGAAGTACATTTTCACGCAGAAGGAGTTGAAGATGAGGTAGCGTCGGTGGTTGGAACTGATAAAATATTTTGATATCTCTTTGCAATATCATCCTGTGAAAGCTAATATAGTTGCCGATGCTTTGAGCAGGTATCCGGTAGCTATGTTCTTGACACAGGATCGATATTTGTTGGAGGACTTGGAGAGCTTGGGTATTGAGGTGATTGTTCCTTGTTGTGCTATGCAGATGTGAGGATTACAGATACATTCGGATTTGATGGACAGGATCAAGGTAGCACAATATGAGAATGTATCTCTGAGGAGTATCAGAGCTCAGGTGATAGCAGAATTGGAGGATGATTTCACTATTGCAGAGGATGGATCCTTGAGGCATGGAGTTAGATTGTGTGTGCCTAGTGGAGAGTTGCGTGAGAAGGTGTTGCAGGAAGTATATCGCTCTCAGTATTCCATGCATCCATGTGCTAACAAGATGTATCGGGATATGTGAGAGAGTGTGTGGTGGTATGGCATGAAGAGGGAAGTGACATAGTTTTTATCCAGATGCTTAGTGTGCCAGCAGGTGAAAGCCGAGAGGCAGAGGCCAGGAGGGTTACTTCAGCCATTACCCAAAATGGAAGTGGGAACACATTACTATGGATTTTGTGTCTGGACTTCCACGATCTCCAGGAGGGAAAGACGCGATTTGGGTCATCGTTGATAGGTTGACCAAGTCGGCCCACTTCTTGCCTTTTAAAGTGGGTTTGTCTACGTAGAAGCTGGCAGAGATGTATGTGAGGTAGATCGTTTGGATACATGGAGTTTCCGTCAGCATAGTCTCAGATCGGGATAGTCCTTTCACTTCTCATTTTTGGACGAGTTTGTAGGAGAGTTTGGGCACTCAGCTCAAGTTCAGCACTGCATATCATCCCAGACAGATGGGCAGTCAGAAAGGACTATTTAGACTCTCGAGGATATGTTGCGCACTTGTGTATTAGATTTCGGGGATTCTTGGGAGGACCATCTCCATTTGGTAGAGTTTGCTTACAACAACAGTTACCAGGCCAGTATAGAGATGTCACCTTTTGAAGCTTTATACGGTCTGAGGTGTCATACCCCTTTTTCTTGGGACGAAGTTGGAGAGAGAGTTTTGCTTGGGCCAATGATGGTTGTGGATGCAGCAGAGAAGGTTCAGTTGATCAGAGACAGACTTCGAGTGGCGCAGGACAGACAGCGGCATTGGGCCGATAGCCATCGGAGACCTTTGGAGTTCGAGGTATAGTTTAATTTTTGTTGTGTTTGTTGTTGGTTGTTTGTTATAGATTAAGTTCTTAAGGTGGTATTTTGTTCTAGGTAGGTGGTTTGGTGTTTCTGAGGATTTCTCTGACATGAGGCACGATTCGCTTCGGTGGAGGCGAAAAGCTTAGTCCGCGATTCATCGGACCTTTCACTATTCTAGAGAGGGTCAGTGCAGTTGCTTATAGACTAGACTTGCCACCTGCATTGGAGGGAGTGCACAACGTATTTTATGTATCGTAGTTGAGACGATACGTGACAGATCCTAGTCATATATTGGATCACTCGGAGATAGAGGTGGGCCCTACTCTTAGCTATCCAGAGCAGCCAGTTGAGATTCTGGATCGGAGAGAGAAGGTGCTGAGGAACTAGACTATTCCTTTGGTGCGCGTCGCATGGAGGCATCACTCTCCGGGAGAGTCTACCTGGGAGAGATAGGATGAAATGCGAGAGCTTATCCATATTTGTTTGTGCTTTGAGGTATGTTATTTTCTAGTTATGTTCTGTTTATTGTTATGTTCTTCCATAGTTAGTTATGATTCTTTAGTTCTATTCTGTTATTTTCTGGGGGTAGTTTTTGTCTTTGAATTTTGAGGACAAAATTATTTTAAGGAGGGTAGACTTGTCACTACTACATTTTCTAGGAAAGGGTATTTTAGTAATTTCCCTATTTAAATAATTATTGTGCTTGATAAATAATTAATTGTTGTATTATTTAATTGTTGGTAGATGTTAGTTATTTATTTTGGACTTGTGTTAGTGGACCTAACTAGTTTAGTTTGGACTCATGGACCAACATGAATTAATTAGTTAAACTTAGCCCATTTAGAAAGCCCATTGTTAAGGAGATAGATTAAATTAATTAAATCATTAGACTAGAAGCTTCCTTCCTTAATTATTTCTTCATGAGAGGCCCCAAGGGGTATATTGGACATTACATGATAACTTGAGGGAGGGGAAATAGGGGCCGGCCTATTTAAATAGAGGGGGAAATTTCTCTCCTCTTTTCATTCCAAATCTAGATCTAGAATTTTTTACTACCAAATTTCCTTCATTCCCACTTCTTTTCCCTACCAAAATTCATTTCAATTCCTTCCCAAATCACCATTGGAGACTTGAGAAGTAAGGATCTAGAAGAAGGAAGCAAGGATCTACAAAGAGGAGCAAGGATATACAAGTTGGGAGCAATTTCATCTCAATTGGAGGTTTCATTGAGAATCCATCTCCCAATAGATACAATTCAGTTTTTCCCCTTAAAATAGCTTCTAAATCTGAGATTTACACATGGAAAATCAACCCATATGAATATACTACCCATAGAATTTGGTTTTGTGTTCATAGGAGGCCAATTGAGAAAGTTATGGTACTTTTTGTGTCAATTTTGGAGAAATTTCGAGATTGACATTTGTTGTGTGTATCAATTGATCATATAGATCAATTTGGCATGTGTTTATGTGTTTGGGACTAGTGTCATATCCACAATTGGGTACGTGTAGGTCGTATCCCAATAATTTGGTGATACGCATTGATTTGGGGTTTTTTTCTCCGATACGGGACTTTGTACATGTCGTATTTTGACACGGACACGTAGATCTATATTTGACACTTTGTTTTGTTCATAAATATTATATGTGATTTGTTTGTGTCCTTCGAAGTGCAATTGGATGTGTGGTGGACTCGTGTCATATGCGTATCCAAGATCTAGTGGGATACGGTGTGATACTTTCCATGTGTTGTGTATTTATGTGTAGATCTAATTATTGTGCTTTTAATTCATGAGTTATAATTTTATATATATATATATATATATATATATATATATATATATATATATATATATAGTATATTTATTATAGTGTTTATTGTATCAAAGATCTATGTACTATACATGTACTAATAGAATATATATATATGTAGCTTTCTTCTACATGCATTAATATATATGTTATAATATATATATATATATATATATATATATATATATATATATATATATATGTTGATTAAATATATATGTATGTTTAATTGGGTAATTATTTTATATGTAATTGTTATAGGATTATTTAAATATATGTATAGATGTAATTATACAATATTTATGTATGTGGCATGTCATAATATGTATATTATTATAGAAGGGGTGTTTATAGTTATTTGGTATTTATATATTTAGATATATATATTTATTGGGTTATATATATATGGATATATATATATATTAGGGTTTATATATGAGATATATATATATTTGTTATATATATTATTTTTTTCAGTTTTAGCGACAGCAGGTTAATTAGAGTTGCTGTCAATAATAGCAGCAGGATATAGCAGCAACCGCTATAGCAGTGGCGGCGGCATTTAATGATAGTCGTCGCTGTCATTAATAGCAGTAGCAGCAGCGGGAAGAAGCAACAATGGCGACAGTGGAAGCAGTGACGGTTGCAAACTGTCACCAAAGCAGCGGCAGCAGTACAGGATTCCACAGCAGTAGTGACGGTAGCTTCAATGACAACCAGAATTGTCACTAAAGGTGGTGTATCAGCGTATCTGTGTTTTTTAACACAGTTTTCAGCGATGAATTGGCAGATTTTGATATATATATATATGTATTTATATACTTGTATATATATATATATATATATATATATATATATATATATATGTATTAATATTGAGATAATATATTATTATTGCTAATTTCCTTATATATATAATATTAGTATATATTTATATGTTAGATATATGGGTAATTATGTTACCAAGGTATTGGGTATTACCTTGAGAAAACCAAGATAAGTGTGGATACTCAAGATACGGGGTTTGGGTATCAAGATTGTGATTTTTATTGGGATACCAAGTTGGTTCAAAACCACGGTACCTATTTGATATGTAAATTGTGATTCTATATTAATTATAAATATTTTTTGATTTATATTATTGAAGTTTTACCCTGGATCCACGTATCTGGAGATACGGTATCCTAATATTTTAAGATGAGGTTCTTATGACTTAGATTTTAGTATCTTGACTCAAGATTTTTGTGTTAGACTTATGCAACCTAGAAATAGATAGTTGATCTTGGTTTGACCATAGTTTACCATAGTTGACTTAGAGTTGACCATAATTGACTTTTGACTTAGAATTGACTTATTGGCCTAGAAGATGACTAGTTTAACTTATTTCTTTTCGGATCTTGTATTGATGTTGTATTCCATATCTAGGTCTTCGAGGCACCGAGTCAGACATCTGTGAGACTATTCATTAGACTTCAGGCGAGTACATTCTCTGATAGTTTCTCATTTATGATATCTTCTATGTTCATTGTATCTAGTGTAGATATCCATGTTCTCTTGACACTATGGTTACACGGATTGGTATATCCGGATCTCGTCATGAGATGTTATTCCTTGGTATATGGTGTATATGGTGCAAATATTGTTTCATTGGTTATCTTGTATATATACAGACACTGATTCTTGGGAAGACTAGCTATCTTCTTGGGGAATCTTGTGGCATAGCATACCGTGGTTGGATCTATTATACCAGTCGAGGGTGGGGAGTATTAGTATAGATATATGATCAATATCCCTATTGTATCAAGTACTGATTACTGAATAGTGTTGATCATACACCGCACGTATGATTAGCCAGGCCGTATTGCATCTTGCCCAAGTCGATCACATGTTAAGCTAGTACTCACACACTTAGTCATTAGTATTCTTGTTCATTGGCATATTGTTCATTATTATATTATTCCAGTATTTCCTTATTGTATATATATATCTCTTGTATCTATTTTGTATCTTGTTTATCTACATCTATTTACTGTTATATAGTTTTTATCATTGATTAGAACTGCTGTTAGAGATGTACTCTGCTCCTTTCCTGACTGGATATATTTTTCCAGATGATACTGAGGAGTGGTACCCTGCCTATTATGGACCCCAGGATGTTGTGGGCTTAGATTCTGAGACCTTAGCTCAGGAGGGACTTATCCCAACTGAGATAGTTGACCCGGGAGTTGTAGCTTCGTAGTATTCTTTGTACTGGATTTGACTCCAGCTTATTTTGTTACTTCTTTTAGACTCATTGATGTATTATTTTAGACTCATGAGTTGTATTGTGACTATTCTATTCTTTATCTGATTCGTGCTCATTTCCATATTAGTTCTGTGATTGAGTATATTATCATTATTGGTGGTTTATTATATTGTTAGATAGATTATCCAAGCAGCATTCTACCGCCGGTTCTGCGGCGTAGGCTGGAAGTTGTTTCCGACTTGTATGCTTACACCAGGTACGGGTCGTGACAGGCTGACCAGGAAGGACGTAGAATTCGTCTGGACTGAGGATTGTTAGTCAGTATTTGAGGAGCTAAAGAGGAGATTGACTACAGCTCCTATCTTGACACTACCATCAGGAGCAGGAGTATTATTTATTTACATTGATGCATCAGGGAAGGGTTTGGGTTGTGTATTACAGCCGCACGTGTCACGACCCGCACCCGGTTTAGGGGCACGAGTGCGTGGGTACGTCCAGCCTACGCCGCAGCATCGGCGGTAGAACGCTGTCTAGGTATTGATACTATCTAACTAATGTCACGCAAATATCCAATCTCCATTAGGAGGCACGGATGACACAAATAAATGAACATATACTCAATCACAGACTAACAGCACGATAAGATTTCGAATAAAAACTAAAATTAAACACAACACAAGTCCACAAGAATAACTTAACAATATCCAAAAAATCATCAAAATGCCGGAGACAAATCCGGTACCAAAAAGTCTACTAAAAGAACTAACAAGAAATAATAACTCCGACTAGACTTTCCAGAATCACAGCTAACTACCAAGTCTGCAGCTACTCACCATAGTCCATAAAGTGTCGGACAGCGGTCCTCTAAGGCATAGTTTGGAAAAATGTTTCCAGTCAGGAAGGAGCAAAGCACAATCTCAAATAACAGTTCCATTAATTGATAATGTCTATAATACAATAAAACATGTCATGCTAGCTACTGAGAAGACAGTGAAGTAATATAATGACAGTTTAAGAGAGACAGGCAATAGCAATATGATACAGTCAGTGCATGTATAAAAATGAAAGAACAAGGAACAGTATCATATACGGGTGATGTAGTATATGAAAATATAGAGAACTGTAACTATTCTAAGTGTTTGAAATAGTAGTTTCGAAATGTGATCGGCTTGGGAACATGTACAGTAGCTACAGGGCCTGGCTAATCATGGGTGAAGAGCATGATCAACACTTACAGTTTTTATACTACAAATAAGAGGTTATGATCACATTTCTTACTAACTACTTCCCCGCCCCAACTAGTACTGTGGATCCAACCATGACACGTCACGATACACGAGCAAGTCAAGTCTATCATGTACAGTGTCTAAATATACATGTCGTGTACAATGTCAATACGATAATAATGGTAACATCTCATGACTGTAAATCCAAGCTATACTAGTCCGTGTAGCACAGTGACAAAGATTCAGATGTAACATTTCATGATTTTTGAACTTATAGAATTTATCAAGAATTGGAAATTATCAGAGAATGTACTTGCCTTGGTCCTTAGCTGGTATTTATGGATGTCCTGTTCCAGAGTATCCTCTGGTAAACCAACAGTCCTATAAACACATCACAATATGACATTTGTATCAGAAGCTATCCTAACACACAATAGAAATACACTGGCCTCAGGGCCATGCCAGGCAGGGCACTAGTCAACTAAGGTCATCTAGTAGGACTACGTATTTAAATAACAACTTATTAATTAATTACACATAATATCCCTCAATACAATTATAGATATACGTATAAATATATATACTTTAAAATAAATGATTCTTGTATGTATCTATAAACGTAATAATTTATACTTACAATATTTTATACATGCACCAAATTTAAATGTGTTTACAATATATATACATATATATATATATTCCTTTTTAAAATTACATAGTTGATTTATACTAGTGTATACTCACATATAGGCCAAAAATACCCTTTTAGAATATATATATATAGAAAATATTTTAATTGTATGTACAAAGTATATACGTATATATATATACTTACATTTATGCTAATAATACATATTTGAAAAAATGTAATAAGTATATATATATATACAAATATATATACAAATACCAATCATGATATATTTTATACCAGGATACATATACATATATTAATTGAAATACACGTACCAAAATACGTTTATTTGAATATATACCAATATACCTCCTTTAAAACATGCATTACTAATGTATTTATATAGTATACATATATACATATTAAACATAAATTAAATAAATAATATACGTATGCTAATTTCCCATTAATTAAATATATAAATACTTTATATTAGTTATACATACAAATTTAATTAAAAGCGTAAACTAATTCACACTAATCTAAATATATATAAACAAACATTTATATATACATTAGATATATATATATATACCATACTAATATATATTAAACATTAATTTAATTTCATAGTTACATATACATGCAAATGTAACCATCTATTTATACAAAATTTCCTACATAAAATTAATTACTAATAAATAGGTATTATACGTATACAATTTAAATTCTCTAATTATACATAAATTAAATACCTACCATTTAATATACATATAGCATATATATATATATATATATACCTACATACGTATTTTCATACAATGCATTCACATTAATTATTATTAAATGCTAAACTTATATGTGTATTTATATACGCTCATACGTATATACATATATACATATATATATATATAAGGATATATATATATATATATATATATATATATATATACAAGAGAAGAGGGGAAGAAGGGAAACTTACAGAGTGGTGGTGGTTGCCGTCGCCGGACCGGAGCAGTCGCAGCAAGGCGGAGGGGTGGCAGGCCGGAGATGGCTGTGCTCGACTCGTCGTGAGGTAGGAGGAGTTCACAGCGGGCTGCCGGGGTCGGTGCGGACAGCAGCAGGGAGGATGGCCGGGAAATGGGGAGTTGGGAGGAGCTCGTGAGGGGTTGGCCTGGCCGGTCTCGGGGCTGACCGCCGTGGGGATCCGCTCGGTCGGCCAGTCGCCGCGGGGAGCCGCCGGGTTGAAGACGGTGGTGAAGGTGGTTGATGGTGTCGAGAGGAGATGATCGTGAGGGGCCGGAGGGAGGAGCAGCCGCGGGGAGCCGCCGGAGGTCAGCAGCGGGCCGGGTGCAGCGGCCGCCGGAGGAGCTTCGGCTGACGGGAACAGCCACCGGCTGAAGGGGGACTCGGCCGGGTGGCCGGCCTGAGGAGAGGGTCGCCGGAGGGTGACCGGCGGATGTACAGGGAACGGTCGGCCTGTGCACAGTAGGGAACAGTGTTCCCTCCCCCTATTGAATTCAAAAAATTCAAAAAGAAAATAAAAGAAAGAGAAGAAGGAGAGAGGAAGAAGAAGAAGAAAAGAGAAGAAAAAGGAAGAAGGAGAGAAAGAAATTACCTACGTTGGAGGCTTGTGAGGAGGAGAGAGAGAGAGGTGGGGGAAAACCTAGGTTGCATAGGGATTAGGGTTTGAGGGTACAAGTCATTAAATAGGAAGAGAGAGGGTGTGATGTAGGGTGAGGATTTGACCCACTTAAATGAGTGGCTAGGATGGAACATGAGGAAATAATTCATGGGGATTATAAGGGTTTTAAATTAAAAATTAATAGGCTCCCTCATGATTAAATAATTAGGTGTTGGCACCTACAATTGAATAATTGCAACTTAGCCCCTTAAATTCGGGAAATTGTACAAACACATGAAATGACGAAAATTGGGCAGGCGATTCGGGGTCCGATAATTTGTAGGGTCAGGGGGCACTGTAAGATGGGTATGGGCTGAATTTGCAGGGCACTGGAATTAAATTGAGATTTTAAAATCAGATAAAATAGTATCCTCAATTTAAATAGAAATAAATACAAGTTGTGTTCAACAATTAATTAGGAGTACATGAAGCCAAAATCAGGTCAGGTCATCAATACCAATATTGAAGAAGACTTAGAACAGAATATTACCCTAATTTGGGCCGCACGAAAAATAGGTCAAGATGGCCTCCAATTATCGATTGGAACGCACAACGATACAAAATAGGAATTTAAAAATAAACGTCAGCGACGATTTTTGTGCGGCTAGAAATAATGCACAACGAGCATAATTATGAGTTGCAAAAATAGCAGAATTGAAGGCGGACATGTCTAGGGCAAGATTGTAAAATTTGTTGGAAGACAAAAGTCTGGATAGTGCTCCAAATATCGAAGCAAAGGCAATGCGCAAAATATTAAATAAAATACAGTAATTAATTAAAATCTTCAAGAATTTAAATTCTAAATAAAATAATAAATCCGAAATTCTATAATTCGGACAGGGGTTCGTCTACTGGGCTTCTAGGTCTAGTCTGCTAGCTAAAATAAAATAATAACACTGCATATAATTATATATTTAATTACACATCACACATAATAATTATTTAAATCAATAAACTATTATGCAATTAATTAATTAAAAATAATATAATATTAAATATTGTAAAAATTCGAAAATACCCCTGTTTCCGGAATGTGGTAGTGACAAGTCTACCCACCTTAAAAAATTTCGTCCTCAAAATTTAAAATCCTCCTACTAGTGTTTAAATCATACACATTATTATTTCCCTCAAAATTTAAATTTATCATCCATGAAATCTTTTAATAATCCACAATGTCCTTTCGCAAATTCAAAATTTTACAATTGTTGCATAACCTGAAAAATCCTCAAAGAAAAATCAAAGTCCATCCGAATTTCCTTGAAAGTTTTTGTTAATAATTCAGTACTTAAAATACTCAACAATATGATATTTAAGGATTCTCCAAATGCAACATCCAATATAACATTTTATAATTCATAACTTGCAATCAAATAATTTAATGGCAATCTCCTTAATTTCCTCAAATTCTAATGATAACCTCAATCATATAATATCCTTCCTGGAATTAATACATCATAAATTCTGCCATATTAAATTCCTAACCCTCTATTTACATCAATGTTTATCCTCGATTTTTTTTTTTTTTTTTTTTTTTTTCCTCGATTGTTTTATTTATTCATTTATTACCATCAAAATTAAATTCCTCAAATCATATAATCATGAACTACTCCATATTGTTATTTCACAATGAATTCTCTCGAAAATTCTATAAATTTCTTATCCTTAAAATAAATCAAATCCCATTCTTATCACAATATCCTCCAAAATTTTAAGTTAATAACGAAATACAAGAATTTAACATTCAATCCTCTAATTGAACTCTAATCAATGCATATTTCAAAAATTGAATCTCGTCCCAAATTTGAATTCAACACTAATCCATTTGTGTTCTTATCCCTCGATTTTTTTTTTTTTTTTTTTCCACATAATATGCAACGATGTAATACTTATGCAACCTCCAATACAATATTCAAGATATAAGTTCATAACTTGCAGCCCAACAAAATATATCGATGGCCTTCTTAAATTCCTCAAATTCAATGATAAATTCAATCATTTCATAATTTTCTAAAAATCAATGATTTAACAAAACTTCAATTACGCCATATCAAATTCCCAACTCTTTATTTAATTTAATATTTTTCCTCAAAAATTTTGGCACCTTGTCTCTCTTTGTCAAGTTATAACCTCTTCGTTAATCTTTATTACAGTTAAATCCTCAACAATCAAAGTCTAAGAGAATTCTACCTATACTCATACAACATGCAACCTAAAAGAAATATGTATGATCATAGTGTCTTTTGCCAGGGTATTACAGTCTCTGTAACAGGGGTACTACTAACTACATTATAACAAGAAATCATACATGCAACTATGGCACTAAGGAATCAACCGATCAATCAAGTAGATAGGAACAGAATGAAGGAAAGAACAGAACTTGCTAACACATTACCTGCAGTATCGGTCTCCTCGACCGTCATCGCAAATGCCCGCCCTGCTGGGGTGGTTCCCTTTGCGGGTGCTGAGCAACATGCGGTTCTACAGGTAGCCTAACTGGATCTCTATAATCTGAAGCTGCGCGCTGGCCGGGAGGATAAGGAGCTCGAAGACAATCCCTTACTCGATGTCCCGCAGTGCCGCAGTGCAAACAAAGTCCTAGCCTCGTTCTACAGCTCTTCCGAAGGTGACCTGGCTTCTTACAGAAATAACAAGTTCGTTGATCCTGCTGTACAGGAACTGGTGCCGGGTACTGCTGTTGATACGGAAATGTCCTTGGTTGTTGCCGAATTGGAACTGGTGACTGGTACTGCTGTTGATACGGAAATGCCCTCGGCTGCCACTGGCCAGGATACTGCTGGGCAACTCTCTCAACTGTCTGTAGTGCCATCTGGTGAGCGTTCTCCATGCTCTCTCTCATCAGCTCGGTTTGTGCCTGGTACGCTTCTGCTTGCACCTTCTGAGCCTCAGCTTGAACTCGCTGAGCGTCTGCCGTTACTCTCTGGGCATCTACTATGCCTTGGATCAAGGTGAACATCTGTGCCCCGTCAATGGGCAAACCTCCGGGAATCAGAGTCGGTGGAGGAGGAAGGTTGTCCGTCACAGCTGCGGCAATCTTCTGAACAGGTGGAGAAGGAAGATCACCTACGTGCATCGGAGATGTAGGAGGAGCTACCGCTGTCTGTCCCTCAGGTGGAGAGGTGGCAGACCCCTCTAAAGCTGATGTTCCCGCTCTCGTAGATAGTGTCTTCGGCAACATCCTGAAGACAGATCCCAAGGAATCAATTTAGGCAAAATGCGATATCATCAAGGAAGGACAGTACAGTTCTAAGGAACAACATTCAAGATAAAAGATTTGAATAATCCTAGTTGATTGCACAGATCAAAGGTGCATCCATGGTTTGATACCACTATCCCTTAGGGTTCACAGTTCTATCACAACTCACTCACTGCTAGCTTCCTTATCTACTGCAACAGTTGATGCTAGTTATTCTTATCACTCAAGTGCATATCAATTGCAACACTCTATACTAAGTACTGCTCTCTCTAATACATCCCTTGATGATCACCCAAGTCAGTTTGCAGTGAATTCTCAATCATACTCAAGCCAACCGATCCTTACACATACATCTTATCTACTTATATTATAATATATCTCTCTCTATAAAATCCTATCCTCAAAATAAAATTCCTCAAAATAACTCTCAAATAAACCTTTAAGGTAAAATGCATATACTTTTCTCAAGTCCAATTATTTACATACTGAAATAAAAACTTAATCACCTTAAAAGATCCTTACAGACTTGTCTAGGTTCATCAAATTGAATCTGAATTCCTCAAAATAAAGTTTTAATAACCATATTTCAATTCCTCAAATTTTTAAAATTTTGCAATTCATTGAAATCTTCAAAATAAGATGTTATTAACATAATATCTCAACCTCTCAAAAATTTTTAAAATTTGAAATTCATTTTCAATCCTCAAAATTAAAATTAAAATTCACCTTTCGTAGTCCAATAGCCCTAATGTTACTCATTTTCACTGTCCTCATCGACATGTGTTATCAGATAATACCATAAATCAGTCTTATAAATTCATCTTAATATGAAATCAACTCTATAATGAAGCAAAATCCTAATTTAATACCTTAATTAACAGCAATCAAATCAATATCAACAAGTGAGAATGGTCAGAACAAGGGAATGATTTTAAATTGGAAGTTTTAACAAGATTCTCAGGGGTCATCCCAGGAATCTCTCAAGGAATTGTGATTGAGTATTTGCTCTCGTCCTAGTATCCTATGTCCTAGATTCAATCGCAGGCACGCAGTAGTATAACAAGGATGTCACACTACCACGACATCGCACAACTCGCGAAGTCTGACCTGCATGGGCCACCACTAAAAACGTGTCACGACCCGCACCCGGTTTAGGGGCACGAGTGCGTGGGTACGTCCAGCCTACGCCGCAGCATCGGCGGTAGAACGCTGTCTAGGTATTGATACTATCTAACTAATGTCACACAAATATCCAATCTCCATTAGGAGGCACGGATGACACAAATAAATGAACATATACTCAATCACAGACTAACAGCACGATAAGATTTCGAATAAAAACTAAAATTAAACACAACACAAGTCCACAAGAATAACTTAACAATATCCAAAAAATCATCAAAATGCCGGAGACAAATCCGGTACCAAAAAGTCTACTAAAAGAACTAACAAGAAATAATAACTCCGACTAGACTTTCCAGAATCACAGCTAACTACCAAGTCTGCAGCTACTCACCATAGTCCATAAAGTGTCGGACAGCGGTCCTCTAAGGCATAGTTTGGAAAAATGTTTCCAGTCAGGAAGGAGCAAAGCACAATCTCAAATAACAGTTCCATTAATTGATAATGTCTATAATACAATAAAACATGTCATGCTAGCTACTGAGAAGACAGTGAAGTAATATAATGACAGTTTAAGAGAGACAGGCAATAGCAATATGATACAGTCAGTGCATGTATAAAAATGAAAGAACAAGGAACAGTATCATATACGGGTGATGTAGTATATGAAAATATAGAGAACTGTAACTATTCTAAGTGTTTGAAATAGTAGTTTCGAAATGTGATCGGCTTGGGAACATGTACAGTAGCTACAGGGCCTGGCTAATCATGGGTGAAGAGCATGATCAACACTTACAGTTTTTATACTACAAATAAGAGGTTATGATCACATTTCTTACTAACTACTTCCCCGCCCCAACTAGTACTGTGGATCCAACCATGACACGTCACGATACACGAGCAAGTCAAGTCTATCATGTACAGTGTCTAAATATACATGTCGTGTACAATGTCAATACGATAATAATGGTAACATCTCATGACTGTAAATCCAAGCTATACTAGTCCGTGTAGCACAGTGACAAAGATTCAGATGTAACATTTCATGATTTTTGAACTTATAGAATTTATCAAGAATTGGAAATTATCAGAGAATGTACTTGCCTTGGTCCTTAGCTGGCATTTATGGATGTCCTGTTCCAGAGTATCCTCTGGTAAACCAACAGTCCTATAAACACATCACAATATGACATTTGTATCAGAAGCTATCCTAACACACAATAGAAATACACTGGCCTCAGGGCCATGCCAGGCAGGGCACTAGTCAACTAAGGTCATCTAGTAGGACTACGTATTTAAATAACAACTTATTAATTAATTACACATAATATCCCTCAATACAATTATAGATATACGTATAAATATATATACTTTAAAATAAATGATTCTTGTATGTATCTATAAACGTAATAATTTATACTTACAATATTTTATACATGCACCAAATTTAAATGTGTTTACAATATATATACATATATATATATATTCCTTTTTAAAATTACATAGTTGATTTATACTAGTGTATACTCACATATAGGCCAAAAATACCCTTTTAGAATATATATATATAGAAAATATTTTAATTGTATGTACAAAGTATATACGTATATATATATACTTACATTTATGCTAATAATACATATTTGAAAAAATGTAATAAGTATATATATATATACAAATATATATACAAATACCAATCATGATATATTTTATACCAGGATACATATACATATATTAATTGAAATACACGTACCAAAATACGTTTATTTGAATATATACCAATATACCTCCTTTAAAACATGCATTACTAATGTATTTATATAGTATACATATATACATATTAAACATAAATTAAATAAATAATATACGTATGCTAATTTCCCATTAATTAAATATATAAATACTTTATATTAGTTATACATACAAATTTAATTAAAAGCGTAAACTAATTCACACTAATCTAAATATATATAAACAAACATTTATATATACATTAGATATATATATATATACCATACTAATATATATTAAACATTAATTTAATTTCATAGTTACATATACATGCAAATGTAACCATCTATTTATACAAAATTTCCTACATAAAATTAATTACTAATAAATAGGTATTATACGTATACAATTTAATTACTCTAATTATACATAAATTAAATACCTACCATTTAATATACATATAGCATATATATATATATATATATATATACCTACATACGTATTTTCATACAATGCATTCACATTAATTATTATTAAATGCTAAACTTATATGTGTATTTATATACGCTCATACGTATATACATATATACATATATATATATATAAGGATATATATATATATATATATATATATACAAGAGAAGAGGGGAAGAAGGGAAACTTACAGAGTGGTGGTGGTTGCCGTCGCCGGACCGGAGCAGTCGCAGCAAGGCGGAGGGGTGGCAGGCCGGAGATGGCTGTGCTCGACTCGTCGTGAGGTAGGAGGAGTTCACAGCGGGCTGCCGGGGTCGGTGCGGACAGCAGCAGGGAGGATGGCCGGGAAATGGGGAGTTGGGAGGAGCTCGTGAGGGGTTGGCCTGGCCGGTCTCGGGGCTGACCGCCGTGGGGATCCGCTCGGTCGGCCAGTCGCCGCGGGGAGCCGCCGGGTTGAAGACGGTGGTGAAGGTGGTTGATGGTGTCGAGAGGAGATGATCGTGAGGGGCCGGAGGGAGGAGCAGCCGCGGGGAGCCGCCGGAGGTCAGCAGCGGGCCGGGTGCAGCGGCCGCCGGAGGAGCTTCGGCTGACGGGAACAGCCACCGGCTGAAGGGGGACTCGGCCGGGTGGCCGGCCTGAGGAGAGGGTCGCCGGAGGGTGACCGGCGGATGTACAGGGAACGGTCGGCCTGTGCACAGTAGGGAACAGTGTTCCCTCCCCTATTGAATTCAAAAAATTCAAAAAGAAAATAAAAGAAAGAGAAGAAGGAGAGAGGAAGAAGAAGAAGAAAAGAGAAGAAAAAGGAAGAAGGAGAGAAAGAAATTACCTACGTTGGAGGCTTGTGAGGAGGAGAGAGAGAGAGGTGGGGGAAAACCTAGGTTGCATAGGGATTAGGGTTTGAGGGTACAAGTCATTAAATAGGAAGAGAGAGGGTGTGATGTAGGGTGAGGATTTGACCTACTTAAATGAGTGGCTAGGATGGAACATGAGGAAATAATTCATGGGGATTATAAGGGTTTTAAATTAAAAATTAATAGGCTCCCTCATGATTAAATAATTAGGTGTTGGCACCTACAATTGAATAATTGCAACTTAGCCCCTTAAATTCGGGAAATTGCACAAACACATGAAATGACGAAAATTGGGCAGGCGATTCGGGGTCCGATAATTTGTAGGGTCAGGGGGCACTGTAAGATGGGTATGGGCTGAATTTGCAGGGCACTGGAATTAAATTGAGATTTTAAAATCAGATAAAATAGTATCCTCAATTTAAATAGAAATAAATACAAGTTGTGTTCAACAATTAATTAGGAGTACATGAAGCCAAAATCAGGTCAGGTCATCAATACCAATATTGAAGAAGACTTAGAACAGAATATTACCCTAATTTGGGCCGCACGAAAAATAGGTCAAGATGGCCTCCAATTATCGATTGGAACGCACAACGATACAAAATAGGAATTTAAAAATAAACGTCAGCGACGATTTTTGTGCGGCTAGAAATAATGCACAACGAGCATAATTATGAGTTGCAAAAATAGCAGAATTGAAGGCGGACATGTCTAGGGCAAGATTGTAAAATTTGTTGGAAGACAAAAGTCTGGATAGTGCTCCAAATATCGAAGCAAAGGCAATGCGCAAAATATTAAATAAAATACAGTAATTAATTAAAATCTTCAAGAATTTAAATTCTAAATAAAATAATAAATCCGAAATTCTATAATTCGGACAGGGGTTCGTCTACTGGGCTTCTAGGTCTAGTCTGCTAGCTAAAATAAAATAATAACACTGCATATAATTATATATTTAATTACACATCACACATAATAATTATTTAAATCAATAAACTATTATGCAATTAATTAATTAAAAATAATATAATATTAAATATTGTAAAAATTCGAAAATACCCCTGTTTCCGGAATGTGGTAGTGACAGCACGGGAAGGTGATTGTCTATGCTTCCAAGCAATTACGCCTACATGAGAAGAACTACCCTATGATTTAGAGTTGACAGTGATTATCTTTGCTCTCAAATTATGGAATACCATCCAGGAAAGGCCAACGTAGTCGTGGATGCTTTGAGCAAGTATCCCGTGGCTATGTGCTTGACTAGAGACAGACATTTATTAGCAGATCTTGATAGTTTTGGGCATTGAGGTATTGATTCCTGGAGTCACAGCACATATATGGGGACTTCAGGTTCATTTGAAGCTGATGGATCGAGTCAGAGCCGGACAATATGAGGATGAGTCTCTAAGGAGCATCAGAGCATAGGTTCAGTTGGGGTTGGCAGAGGAGTTTATTGTCACAGATGATGGATCATTGCGACACGGTACGAGGTTATGTGTACCGAGAGGAGCATTTTACGAGGAGATTCTGCAGAAGGTGCATCGTTCTCAATACTCTATGCATCCTGGTGTTAACAAGATGTATAGAGATATAAGAGAGCATGTATGGTGGTATGGCATAAAGCGGAAGGTAGCTAGCTTCGTGTCTAGATGCTTAGTTTGCCAGCAGGTCAAGGCGGAGAGACAGAGGCCAGGTGGATTGCTTCAGCCTTTATCTATTCCGGAGTGGAAATGGAAACATGTGACCATGAATTTTGTATAGGGACTTCTGCATTCTCCAGAAGGCAAATATGCGATTTGGGTCATCGTGGACATGTTGACCAAATTAGCCCACTTTCTGCATTTAAAATGGGTACATCTACAGAGAGACTTGCGGAGATGTATGTGCGCCAGATTGTCATATTGTACGATTTTCTATTGAGCATAGTCTCGGATTAGGATAGTCGCTTCATGTCCCATTTCTAGGGGAGTTTGTAGGCTAGCATGGATACTCAGCTCAAGTTCAGTACCGCTTATCACCCTTAGACAGATGGATAGTCGAAGAGGACTAATCAGACTCTCGACGACATACTACGCACCTGTATTTTGGATCTTGGAGATTCTTGGGAGGATCACCTTCACTTGGTAGAGTTTTCATACAACAACAGCTACCAAGCCAGCATTGAGATATCACCATTCGAGGCATTGTATGGACGGAGGTGCCGTACTCCATTATCCTAGGATGATATTGGTGACAGAGATTTATTGGGACTAGAGATGGTAGTGGATGCAACAGAGAAGGTGAAGCTTATCAGGGACAGACTTTGAGTGGCGCAGGACAGGCAGCGGCATTGGGCCGATAGCCACTGGAGACCTTTCGAGTTTGAGTTATATTTTTTTGTTTTGCATTGCTTGTGTTTGATTGTTGTTTGTTAGACTGATAAGGTTGCGTTTCATGCTAGGTTGGCGTTCTAGTTTTCTTGAGAATTTCTCTGACACATGGCATGATTCGTTTCGGTGGAGGCGACAAGCTTAGTCCGCGATTCATCCGACCTTTCAGTGTTCTTGAGAGGGTCGGTACAGTTGCATACAAGCTAGACTTACCATCTACATTGGAGGGAGTGCACAACGTATTTCACGTGTCATAATTGAGATGGTATATGACAGATCCCAGTCATGTGTTGGATCACACGAAGATAGAGGTGGGCCCTACTCTTAGATATCTAAAGCAGCCAGTGGAGATTCTGGATCTGAGTGAGAAGGTGTTGAGGAACCAGATGATTCCTTTGGTGTGCATTGTGTGAAGGCATCACTCGCCAGGAGAGAGTACCTGGGAGCGAGAGACCGAGATGCGCGAGCGATATCCATATATGTTCGAATCGTGAGGTATAATTATTCTTGCATTGTATTGTTTGTTTTTGGTAGATAGTTTTTTCCTTAGTTTCGAGGACAAATTTTTTTTAAGGTGGGTAGGATTGTCACCCTCACATTTTTCACTCAAGGGTAGTTTGGTAATTGACATGGGTAATTTTAAATTTAGGAATTATTTGTATTTAATATTGTGCATGCATGATTTATTTATTTATTATATTATTTATCTATTGCTAGTTGTAGTTTTGTTTTAGACTTGTGTAGTGGACCTAACATATTTATTAGAATGCATAAACCAATATTTTGGATGAGCTTAGTTTGAGCCCATGAATTAGGCCCATGGATTAGGTGGTTGGATTAATTAGAGAAACTATTAGACTAGAACCTTCTCTCCCTAATTAAATTTCTTCATTAGAGGCCCCAAGGGGTATTTGAGATATTTTACATTTCTTGAAGAGGGGGTTACATGGCCGGCCCATAGAGGAGGAGAGAGAGTGCTCTCTCATTTCAATTTATTCCCAAATTCTTAGATCTATAATTTTCCTCTTCTAATTCCCTCCATTCCCTCATCAATTCTCCACCAATTCTTTACTAATCTCTTTCCAAATTATTTATTGAGGATTCTACATCAAGAATCTACAAGAAGAAAGCAAGGAGCAAGGAGGAGGAGGCCAAGATCTACAAGGAGAGGAGCTACTTGGCACTTGATAACTTTTTATTGGAATTCCATCTACCAATAGGTACATTTCAGTTTCCCCCTTTTAATTGCCTCTAGATCTAAGATTTAACCATAAGAAACCAAACCACATGCATAGGCTACCCATAGAAATTAGTTTTAGGTTCATCGGAGACCTACGGTGGAAGTTATGTCCAATTTGGTGCCAATTTTGGGGAAATTCCGATATTGGCACATGTAGTAGTTTTTATTGGGTCTAATAGATCTAATTGACATGTGAGTGCTTATTTATGACTAGTTTCATGTCCATAATTAGGTACGTGTAAGCTGTATCTCGTCAAGTTGACTAAACTGGTTGATTTTGGGGCTTTTTCTCCGACACGGGGCCTTGTGCATATCACATTATGACACAGACACGTAGATACTCTAATTACTATAGATATTGTTCATAATCAGTGTTTTTGACTTGCTCGTGTCCTCCAGGATGCATTTGGTTGTGTGTTGGAGCCGTATCGCAAGCGTATCATAGAATTAGTATGATACGAGTTCGGTGCACTCCACGTGTTTGATGTTTAGTCCTTTTTGCTATGTGTACATGTGTATTTATATATATATATATATATATATATATATATATATTTATATGATATATATATGTATATAATAGTGTATTTGAGTTTATGTATATGTGTGTGTCAATGTGTGTATATATTATAGATTTATATA